>JAPMOR010070632.1:490662-510214 GCA_026543865.1 Argiope aurantia
AAATAAAAAAATATAATATATAAATAAAAAAATATAATATATAAATATATAAAAATAATTTATATATAAATGGAAAGAGAAAGGCAAAGGCAATTGCAAAGAAAGGCAAGGTAGGTTGGCAATGTCTTTTTTTTTCTGATCTAGGGGGAAAAAAAGCAGGGGGTTACAGAATTTTCCGCGTGAAGTTGTCCGCTTAAGGAAATTGAAAATATCTTCTACCACTGTAAGGCCACGCTCATCTTGAGACATGGCATTAAGGCATGGTACTAAATTTTAATGACGGATTTAGGGGTCTTGCAGTGCACATTATGAGATCGCTTTTTTTAATATATATATATATATATATATATATATATATATATATATATATATATATAGAGAGAGAGAGAGAGAGAGAGAGAGAGATTACTTTGATCGATTTTTAAATCGAATCACTTACATATTTCAACACATTTTTAACATATTAATGATTTATTTTAGGCTAATATTTATTTCTATTTTATTAACTTTGAGATAACTTTTATTTTTTATCAATTATGAACCCAGATTGCCTAATATTCGCTTTTGCATGCAATATTATTAAGACAGAGGTTCGGCTTTATAAATATTCTATAAAGTTAGACGACTTACATTTGATAAAATGTTAATATTATTCTAATATTTTATGATTCATAAAACTTGGATTTTTTACAAACTTTTTTTATTTGAAAAAAAAAAAGGAAATAAAAATTTTTATTCGAAAATTAGGGGAAAGAAGTTTTTTTTTTCAATCAATCTGTGATAGAAAAAAGCCTCCCTCTCAGCGACACTAGACAGGTGCCTAGTTTGATATCCGCAAATGCAAGGGTTTCTAGAAAGTAATTCTTATTCTTAAGATAATTTAACTTCCTTTTATATATACCCTGAGCATATCTGCAAGAAATTTAAAAAATATTCACATTACTGATTAATAAAAAGATTAAAAACTGAACTAGAATTACTTTACGCAATTAATTTTTAGATGCAAAGAGATCCTCTTTACAGTCCAAAGTCTCCCATCGAAGTCACCTCAGATATGAGGATGAGAATGGTTCTCGCCACTCGAGTGGATACAGAAATGGTGAAGGTTGGCTACCTCCTATCAATGACGGGATGTACTTCCCACTGGAAGGATGGTACCGTGGCAGGTGATGGCCTTTTAGGACTCGATCATAGTTCCCACCAACGCTGTCGCAGCGGTCTGGTTATTTAATTCGAATGCCTTTAATTAGGCGGGATGTAGAAGTTTCGTGTGGTTACACACCAATGTTACCAACATCAAATAAATTATAATTAGTATTTAAAGTAATAAAATGACAATTAAATTTATTGCCTTATTCACTAAAATATGTCGATTTCACAATTTGGTACCAAATACAATCTTTTACAATTCTAAAACTTTTAATGCACAGCTAAATCAGAGTCAATTTTGTCTCGTAACCTTCTGAGACATTTGCATGCATACTTAAGCAATGAGATATTCTCATCAGGGTTGCCTTCAAAAGATAAAAATAAATTATTTTCAAAGTCCCATTCACAATCAGTGCTCCCTGCGTAAGGTGGCGATATACCTGGCAGTGAGGAAACAAGCTATCTTCAATGGTGCAAATGGTAAACTTGAACTTATGACAATAAAACTCAATTTTCGTAAAAACAAGCTGTGTGTATCATTGCATTTTAAGATATGAAGAAAAAAATAACTGCTGAAAAACTAGCTGGAATTGTCTCCCCAAAACTTTCTCGCATACCCTCTAATCAAGTCGTCATGTCAGTGAACGCCTTCATGGCATTGACGTTTAATAGTCATAAAATATTAGCTTTTGGCTGGAATTGAGCATTTTTATTAAATCTATCATGTCATCATCGTCAGTAAATATTTAGAATACGCTAATATTAAAATCAAATTTGTGTTTTAGGTAAGTTTTTCTCAACCGATTAGGACAAAGATTTCACACAAAACTGCCCTTATAGTTACAAAATACCATATCAAATTTGATATATTCAAGTCAATGTAGTCATTCTTATAGTAACAAAATACCATATCAAATTTGACATATTCAAGTCAATTTTGAATTATCGCTTTTACACGTTTCTGAAAGTACAGACCAACATGCAGTCAATCCGTTGTTGGATTGGGTTCAAATTTCTATTGGCGTCTAAACTGTATATTTTAAATCTGTGTACCAAATTTTATCTATCTAGCTCTCTTTGTTTAGTAAGTAACATGTTAACTTATACTCGAACAGTTGCACTGACTTACTTCCCCAGAATTTATATTACTCAAAATTTATTAGAAATTTGCAAATCTGTTGTAAAGACCATATACCATATTTCTACCGTCTAGTTTAATGTATTTTTGAATTATCTTTGTCACAGACAGACAGACGGACATTTTCTAAAAATCTGTTTTCCGAACTCAGGGATTTCTAAAATTGAAAATTCGCCAAAATCTCGAGTTCGAATTTTTTGACGATCACTATACTTTCTCTGTACTACGTATACGAAAAATTAAAAAAAAAAAAAAAGAGTGATTTGAAACAGATAAAACTGTGATAAATTTAAAGTACCTTTAAAATGAAAGCCATGCGCCAAGTCTGAAAATCATAATGGGATCGGTTAAAGAATCGACGAAATTTTATTCATATGGAAAATTTTATCGTTAATCTGTAATCCAACTCGAACTCGAATAAGCCTACGTCTCCTCTTACTTGAATAGCTGTCTGAAGATCAGTCTCCATAGTGAAACTTGATCGATTGTCTTTTGGAATGAATTTTAACTTTTCTAGTTGAGCATAACTGATATTAATGCAACGTGAAAGTTTATGGGATCAAATATAAGCTGTTCTGACAGCAGAAGCATAAAGAAATACTGTTCAGTAATTTACTATTTATATTGGATTGTTTTTATTGTCTTATTTTAATAAAAAATATGAAAGTCAAGAAAGAATATTTATGTTGGAAATTAATTAAAAAATAGATAACCATTTTGTTTAAAAGTCTACAATACCAGCTAATAATATCAAACGAAAGCCATTTGGTGTTGGGAATTCTCACCAATTAATACTCGTAAAATATAATACTTTATGAGAATATTTGATGAAAATGTTCATATAATAATAAGTGCATATACATATAATAATATTTTATCGATAATATTGATCAAATGCGCAGTGCCATGATATTATAGGAATCCATTGCACATCTTGTGAGAAGAAAAACGGCATTTTAGCATCAGTTTTCACTAAGTGTCAAAACAGCGTAAAATAGCGTACAGTTAAGTTTAAAACGACATTAGAAACTTTGTTAGTCATGTCACTGTAATAACACGTGAATCATGTTAAGCCTAACCTCGTTAACATGGAGGAAAAAAACTACTTAAAAAACGATGTAAAAATTATAAGCATATCTGAAAAATATATGTTGTTGTTTCTTATGTCACTGCCCATGGACAAGCCTGCTGTTCAAAGACAGCCGATTTAAGCCTGAGGGGGAGCGCCTCTTGTTTCTATAGTAGCGCCATCCAGGGCCAAGAGAACGACTTAGCTACACACACGTCACAACCCTTTTTACGGGGCGGACTTTATTCACGCATTTCATTCACTCATCCACAGATCGTAATTTAGAACTGAATCAGAGAAAGATAACCTCTGATCCAGTACCCCCAGTGGTATTACTCTCGACATGGAGGACTTTGTAACCACGACAGATTTATACGCTCGTCAGTCACCAAGCACGCGGGGAATCTTCGGTCGGCGGGGTTCGAACTCGTAACCTAAGGGACGCGAATCCAACGCTCTACCAACCAGGCTATCCCAGCCTTGAAAAATATATAACTATCATAAATACAATTTAATTACAAAAGCGCACAACTAACCTAAAAACAATTTATTTACAGTGAGTACCTGAAATAAAACAAAACAGCAAACTAATTAAACAAAATCAAGTCCGTATCCGTTGAAAATACAGTTGTCAACAATCAAAACACACTGTGAACGCGTGAATCAACGCTAGTTGGGATAATGCTATGCAGATTAGAAATGTTTAATTTCCTTTATTCTGTTTTATTTTAATTCAAAAGTACTTCAGAATGAATCCTAAAGATCGCTTAATTAACAATATTTGATTTTAAATGCATCAAACATTAAGAAAATAAACAGAAACGTTTGAAATAATTGGTCGAAAACATGTTAAGCCTAGCCTCTTTAGCATGGAAAAAAAATGAAGTTTTACTTATTTGGCGGTGGGGAAATGAAAAGTTTTTTTGGCGGGAAAGTTAATTTTCAATTAATAAAAAATTTACTATTCAATTAAAGTGGCTATTAATGCTTTTGTGCTATTCCAGACTATAATTTATCTCTGTGCCAAATTTAATCCAATTTCGTTCAGACGTTCTGGCGTGATTGAGTAACAATTATCCATCCAAACTTTCACATTTATAATAGTAGTATAGATTTTTTTAAAAAAAATTGTTGAAAACAGAAATTTAATAAGTTGATTAAAACGTAAGGATCATTGAAAAAATTATCCTTTTGATCTACAACATGATGTAAAAATCAATTTTGTGCTGTAATATTTTTGGAAGTTATAGCGGAAAAATGCCAAAATTTTACTTAATTTTTAATTAATTAAAATTCTAATTAAAAATTCAAAATATGGCTCCGAGGCGCACATTCCCAACTTCCAAGGTATGCATGTACCAAATTTGGTAGCTGTAAGTTAAACGGTCTGACCTGTGGAGCGCCAATAAATACACACATTAAGTTTTATTATAAGTATAGACTGCAATATATTTATAAACTCAAATTTTAAATTACATGGTCGCTTATTTCTCTCCCTTGATTCATTTATTTGTTAATTTATATATACAAGTGAAAAAATTCAATTGTAAAAAAATTAGATGAAATAAAAGAAAAATTTGTTCAAAATCCTTTGTAAAAAATTTTTGAAAACAATTGCAGAATATACTCAAGATTTATGTTTTGCATGAAGTTAGTTTTGTAAAGTGATCAAATTTGGAAATTGTTAATATTAATGCTAATGATCTGTTTGTTCTCACATAACACAGTGAAAAGAGAAAACAATAAATGAATCAGCAAACATGAGAAATGCAATTCAGGGCCAGTCATCCGGCAACCTGTGAAAACCCATTCCGCGCGCTACTGATTCATTGATTTGCAGACTAAAACCAATAATTTCTCTCATTGAATTTAAAGATATCAAAGATGCAAGGTATCAAGATTTCTTTCGAGATACGATTTGCAGCTCATGAAAACTCACTCATTTTCTTTCTTTACTTCCATCTAAAGTTCCTCAACGGTCTTTCGGCTTTTTAAAAATTTTATCTTTAGCTTTTTCTCACTGATTGCTTATGAATGTCGGTTTCGCTTTTTATTGCCCATATATATTGCCGGAAACATAATTTTTATATACGTTTCTGTCAAAAAAAAAAATTCTTCTTTATGTAGCTTCCCATTTCATGAAAGGAAAAAAAAAGCAGAAAAAAGAAAAGAAAAGTAAATAATTTTTCTAAAATATCATATAGATAGAAATTTTTATAAAAAAAGATTAATTAATTGTTATTAGTTATTACATATAAAAAAACGACAAACCCTGCAGATCTGTAAAAAAATGTATTTTCTAAGCTTTTTCTGTGCTGAAAATTGAATGATAAAATATGGGGCGCTCTATGCCTGATTTGAACTTTGTTCACAGGTACTAAAGAAGAAAAAGTCAATAGTAGTTGTCAAGTATTTTGCAATCAAATTTATTCTAAATATGATTAGATATATATCTGTAATTCAAAAAGTGTTTTATTTTGTTTCCTGTGCTTACTTTGTAATAACGATGATATATGAAAAATATATGTCATCTTCCTGAAAAAAATTTTAAAAATGTAAAAATTCTAGAAGATATTTAAGAAATGTTCTAGATGTAGCAATATTCATTGAGAACAAATTTAATATTTTGTTTTAAAATTGAAAATTTAGGCTATTAACTGTTTAAACATTCTATTTAAAAAATCCAATTTGTTGATAAATATTCTTGTAGAACTGCTAACGTATGAGAGGACGAGTCACCATTGAATATTGAAGCAATTTAGTTTTGAGTAAAATTTTTATTTTTACAATTTTTTACCAATATGTATGAAAAAATTTTCAGTTTTTTTTTCAATGTAATTATTTTTTATTATCTACTTCGGATAAATAAAATTTCTCATGTGGCTATATGTAAAAAAAAGATAGCAAGTTATGTGAATTCAACGCATCCAATTCTACTTATTAAGGAACTTCGGGATATTACTCATTTCCTATATTTTAACTAAATTTTTGTTATACCTTTGCCAATAATGCATGTTTTATTTTACCTTTTTTAATAAGAAGAATGTATATTTTCCGTTTTTTATATTTACATTTTATTGTTGCTACAATCACACATAGTTAAACATTTTAAAGATTTATTGCTTTGTAATTTCGAAATGGAGTATCACTTTAATTTTTTGACAAAATTATTACAAAATTATGTAGCATGCATTCACTGAATAGACTTAAAAGTATTAAAAATATTTTTGATGCGGAATTCAATAAACGATAATTTAACTTGTTTGCCTATTTTAAAAAAAACTTATTCATAAAATCATAGATCAAGTAAATACCTATAGAAATCTTTTTTATGGAATATGACATTTCACATTCTATTCATATATCAATATTTTAGAATTGATTTAGCCATTTTATACCATTGTAAAAGATTATAGATATATAATTAAACAACCATTACAATTTTAATTAAAAATTTATTTTTATTTTATTAGTTTAAATAAAAATATTTTCATTAATTGATTAAAATATAAATAATTATATTATTGAAAATAATTTTATGTTATTAAACCAGTTGACGTAATTTTATTTGCTTTTGGAAAATAAAAATTCTAAATAAAATAATTTTGAGTAATTATACTAGAATTAACTGGATGTAAGATTTTCGAAAGAAGAAACGATAAAAGTTCAGAGAATTTTTATCATAATCGCAGAAGATTTAAAAGCTAATAGATATTATTTTTACCTAAAAAACTTATATAAACAAACAAATTTGATTTCGCCTATTAATATTTTAAAAATTACTGCATTCCATTTCACAAACAAAATGTTAAATGCAATATAATCTAGAGCTAAAATAAAGCTGCAAAGATGCAAAGATAAGAAATAATTTATCTTTTGAAATACGCAAGAAAAAAACAACAAATATATTTATGAGGCTTCTTTGAAATGAAGATAGGAATACGACCGTTCTTGGAACTAAAATCGAAACTTCAAAGGTCTAGGTATTGCCATCAGACGTGCAAGGATTGCACCATTAAAGCAAGTATTTCTAATTAATTTTAGATGAAAAAGCTTGCCTTCCCAACTTTCTTAGTTTTGTTTTCGGATATTTTGCTTTTCTATTTAAGTTGATTTCATTGGAGAACTGATACAACGTATCAGAAGCAATAAAATCTTAATATATGGGCTATGTTTGTGCACATATTAAATAAAAAGATAAGAAATTGAAACTGATGAATGATGTTAGAACGAAAGAATGATGTTAATATAGGTAAAATGCATATTTTTAATATTTGTGTATTTTAATTCTTAAGAAATATCTCTTGGGATGAATAACACATTTGGATTGATATTCTGACTTTTGGAAATAATATTTATCAAAGTAAATATTTTTTTAATTCTAAAGAAAAACTTTTTTTTAGAAATCTATAATTTAAAAAATGGTGGTTTTCGAAAACCACTCTCTCTCCTCTACGGTTTAATTGACAATTTGGATCAGTTGTTTTAATGCTCCATAAAGTAGCAAGAAGCTATTTTGGAATGGATATGGTATTTTTACATTTTCTTGTAATAAATATGATGACATCGACGATAGAACTATCACCAACATTCCACACCACATTATCGAATGATGGCTGATTCTCGACGTTTAAATTAAACGTTCATCAACATGTTTGAGGTAACATTTATTTATATAAATAATTTTTGTCTGTCAGGTAGAAATCTTTGGTGCTAAAATAAAATATATTAAAGTCATATATAAGATGATAAATTTTTATTATGATATTTTAATGCTTTCTGAAAATCGATACTTATAATAAAGCTCAATGTGTGTGTGTGTGTGTGTTTGTGTGTATGTTGGCGCTCTACAGGCCAGACCATTCAACCTACAGTTACCAAATTTGTCACTTGTATACCCTGGAGGCCGGGAATGTGCACCAGGGGGTTATTTTTTCGAATTTTTAACTAGAATTTTATTTATTTAAAAATTAAGCGAAATTTTGGCGTGTTTCTGCTATAACTTCCGAAAATATTACCGCACAAAAAAGATTTTTACATGAAGTTAAAGATCAAAAATTTATCTTTTAAATGATACCAATGTTTTAACCTTAAAATTAAATTCCTATTTTTAATGAATTTTTAAATAAATATTTTAACTATATTTTTCAACAATTTTTTTCGCACAAAATAAAAATAAAATTTAAGCTGCACGAGCACGTTTCGCATTCATGGGAAAAAATAGCTTTTTTCTAAGTGTTGCCATCACATTAAAAATAAATTAAAGCTCCAATTAAAAATAAATTAAATCTTTTTGGAAATGAAATCTGCAAAAATATAATTTTCGGCACATGTTTGTAGAAAATGAATCAAATAAGAAATATAATTTTTCCTAAAAAATAAATTCAAGTAAATTATTTTATGATTTTTACACTCTCTATACAGGGTGTTTATTTAGTCCCGGACGCATTTTGATGTTTAATGACTCATAAAATAATGAAGATAAAAACAAACTTATGGCATTTATTGATGGAATAACTCATATATTTTCCTTTTCAGGTTTGAATATTTTTACTTTTGTAAATATCGTCTGCGCGTGTGGTCAATTTCAGATAATTTCATTTTCCAGTCTAAATATTTGTACTTTTCTAAATATCGTCTGCTTATTAATTGCATTTTTCTCTCTTTTGTTTTTGGCAACTATTGAAATGTTATGTTTACTTTTGATGTGTTTGTTCTATGTAGTACTTTTGTATGTGATGATTTATTCGAGCGGATATTAAGGTGAATGCATACACCACAAGAGAAAGCACCGATTTTATGGTGGTCATAGAGTTAATTTCCAATCAAGTAAATCACTGACTTTTAAGAGTTAATTTCCAATAACTTAAACTGACTGATTTATGAAAATTTGAATATCACTATTCAATAAAAAAAAAGGATAATTTTAGATTTTCCATCGATCGCCTCAAAGAAAATACGCCAATCAGCGCGCAGGTTTCTCAAGATTAATTGGCCTAAGATTATGAAAATGTTGAGTTTTTCTGAATTTTTAACATTTAAAACTTCAGAAATAAGTCTTAGTTGATCATGGAAAATATAAACATTCATTCATTTATTTAAAATTTGGTGTGTCCAGAATAATTCTCAGAATATGATACCTTACTGCATTAAATTTCGACTTCATAATTTTTGAAATATATTTATAAGCAGGAATAAAATATTATTATTGATTTCATTTCAATCCTTTTGAAAGCGAAACTAAAAACTGAATTTTATGCTGAATCTCCGAAATTTTTGTTGAATTACTGTTTAAATTATAAAAATATCTTGTAGTTAACATAAGACTTAAATACCGAGCGATTCTGTTTGAAATACTCACATTCAATAATAATAATAATTAATAAATAACAATAAAGATGATAAATAAAATAAAACGCTTGGTTTTATTAAAAAATATCCTAATATTAATTGCAATTTCATCATTTACATTTTAAATTGAAGTTGAAGTTTTGCCGGAAATGACAACAAATTAGCAAAATATATATAGTAAATTGAACGAAACGATCTAAACAGTATAAGTTTGGTATGACTATCAAAATTTGAAGATTAAAAATGTTTTGTTTGAGAATCCTTTAAGAGACCAGTTACTTAAAATATTTAATTTAAAATTGTAGAGAGCGGTAATATTGGCGAACCGGCTGGTCGCCAAAGGCGGCTACTAGTAAATAAAAATACGTTTCATTCTGGTGATATAACTTGCTTTCAAAAATGGAAATTTCTGGCAAGTTATCTCTTAAACATATGTTTAAAATTTAAATTTTTTTGAAAATTTTTCTCAAAAATTGTGTTCGTTTTGTCTCGAAGTCAGGGAAGGAAAATCATAAAAATTATTTATGCCTTTAGAGAAAGATTTGAAGTTTTAATAGTATGATTTTTTTGTGTAATAAAAAAATTTAGATGTCAAAACAAGACTCATTTTGTATTATTACAAAACCTTTTTCTGTTTTACGACGTTTTAAATCAATAAAATTCAAAATTGTGGTGTTTAATATCTATTTCTTCTCCACTTATATCAGATTTCATCTATATCTATATCTATACTTATAATAGAGCTCAATGTGTGTGTGTATGTGTTGGCGCTCTACAGGCCAGACCATTCAACCTACAGCTACCAAATTTGGCACGTGTATACCTTGGAGGCTGGGAATGTGCACCAGGGGGTTATTTTTTCGAATTTTTAACTAGAATTTTATTTATTTAAAAATTAAGCGAAATTTTGACGTGTTTCTGCTATAACTTCCGAAAATATTACCGCACAAAAAAGATTTTTACATGAAGTTAAAGATCAAAAATTTATCTTTTAAATGATACTAATGTTTTAATCTTAAAATTAAATTTCTAATTTTAATGAATTTTTAAATAAATATTTTAACTATGTTTTTATAAATTTTTTTCGTAAAAAATAAAAATTAAGATTAAGCACGTTTCGCATTCATGGGAAAAAATTAGCTTTTTTCAAAGTGTTGCCATCACATTGATTAAAACTCCAATAAGAAATAAATTATATCTTTTTGGAAATGAAATCTGCAAAAATATAATTTTCGGAAAAAAGTCTTAGTTGATCATGGAAAATATAAACATTCATTCATTTATTTAAAATTTGGTGTGTCCAGAATATTTCTCAGAATATGATACCTTACTGCATTAAATTTCGACTTCATAATTTTTGAAATGTATTTATAAGCAGGAACAAAATATTATTATTGATTTCATTTCAATCCTTTTGAAAGCAAAACTAAAAACTGAATTTTATACTGAATGTCAGAAATTTTTGTTGTATTATTGTTTGAGATATTACATAAACTATGAAAAATATTAGTTAACATAAGACTTAAATACCGAGCGATTCTGTTTGCAATACTCACATTCAATAATAATAATAATTAATAAATAACAATAAAGATGATAAATAAAATAAAACGCTTGGTTTTATTAAAAAATAATATTAATTGCAATTTCATCATTTACATTTTAAATTAAAGTTGAAGTTTTGCCGGAAATGACAACAAATTAGCAAAATATATATAGTAACTTGAACGAAACGATCTAAACAGTATAAGTTTGGTATGACTATCAAAATTTGAAGATTAAAAATGTTTTGTTTGAGAATCCTTTAAGAGACCAGTTACTTAAAATATTTAATTGAAAATTGTAGCGAGCGGTAATACTGGCGAACCGGGTGGTCGCCAAAGGCGGCTAGTACTTATATAAAGCTCAATGTGTGTATGTGTTGGCGCTCTACAGAAAAAAGCATTTGACCTACAGCTACCAAATTTGGTATGCCTATACCTTGGAGGTCGGGAATGTGCAGTTAGGGTCCCTTTTTTTGAAATTTTAATGAGAATTTTAATTATTAATTGAAAACTAACTTTCCTGCCAAAAAACCTTTTCATTTTCGCCAACGCCAAATAAGTAAGGCTTCGGGTTTTTTTCCCAACAGTAATGAGGCTAGGGTTAACATTTCTCGGCCGATTATTTCAAACGATTCTGTTTATTTTCTTAATGTTTCATGCATTTAAAATTAAACATAGTTAATTAATCAATCTTTCAGATTCATTCTGAAGTACTTTTGAATTAAAATAACACAGAATAAAGAAAATTAAAAATTTCTAATCTGCATAGCGTTACCCCAACTGGCGTAGGAAAGTTCACGCATTTGCGTTACCGTAACTGGCGTTGAAAATTCACGCATGCACATTGTGTTCTCATTGTTGACAATATTATCAACGGATGATTCTTGATTTAAATTATTTTTAGGTTAGTTGCATGCTTTTGTAATTAAATTGTATTTATGTTAGTTATATATTTTTTGTATATGCTTATAGTTTTAATTACATAATTTTTAAGTAGTTTTTTAAACCTGTTTTCGACCGATTATTTTAAACGATTCATTTTATTTTCTTAGTGTTTGATGCATTTAAAATTAAACATTGTTAATTAATCTATCTGTTCATGATGAGTCTGAGAAAATTTGGTTGACAAATTCTTGAGATATAACATAAATTAAGAAAGAAATTCTTTAGTGCCCATAAAGTTTAAACTCTCAGTGACTCTGTTATCAGTAATCATATTATAAAAAAATGCTTTGTTTCAGTAAAATATTTTATTATTGGGTTGTTCGGAAAGTAATTTCGTTTTTTTTTGTGGAAATGAAAGACAGTTTTCGTATAATAAACAAATACTTTATTAAATTATATATTGGCCATTCTGGTCCAACACCTTTTATGGTAGTAGTTTATGGTAGTAGCATAATTCTACGCTCATAAAATGTTTGGTCTTTGCTGCCAAAAAACTGATCGAGGTGGTTTTTGACCTCCTCATTTGAGGTGAAGGTTTTACCGTCTAAAAAATTTAGCGAACCAGTTCTGTCACTGGCGTACTGTCAACACACCTTCTCCACACACATCGGTCAATTTCTTTCTGGCTTGAACAGCATTTTTACCCTTTCTGTAGTAAAACAGTAAGATATGTCGAAAATGCTGCTTATCGCCCTCCATATTTAAAAGGACACCAACCAAAAACTACTGCGTAGAATTAATTGGAACTTTTCACACTCAAGCCTTGCTATATGAGCTCTCAAAGCATATAAAAATTATACGGCTTAAATGTGAAGTTGGGTGCAAAAAAATACAATTAAATCCTCTGGCGGGAAAAAACGAAATAACTTTCCGAACAACCCAATATATTAATTGTAGATTAATTCTTTCCACTTTAATTTAAAGCATAAATTCTACGAGAGCTACCAGAAAATTAGAGAGATGCATATTACGTTATGACTGAAAGCCTTTATAATATTATGAGTGAATTATATGACTATCAAAATTTGAAGTTTTAAAATATTTTGATGAAGAATCTATTAAAATAGGAATTGCGTAAAATATTTAATTATTAAAATTTAAACGAACATTTAGATTGGCGAACTGGCTGGTCGCCAAAGGCGGCTAGTTAGTAATAAAGATGAGTTTGTGTCCGTGTGTGTGTTGGCGCTCTACAAGTCAGACCATTTGATCTGACCTACAGCTACTAAATCTGGCACATATATACTTTGGAGGGTGGGAATATGTACCATGGAGCCCTTTTTTTTAAAAAAAAAATCTGCCAATTTGAGAAAATCATGAATATTTTAACTGAAATAAAAAATAACAAATATCGCCGGTGAAACAGCTGGTCACCATGGTCCACTAGATATCTCAGGTTTAATATTTCTTATAAGGACTCAATGATGTTATGTGACAAGGACATTTTAAAAAAATCAATAATACATCCTATAATAGTTAAACTAAAGTCTTTAAAAAGATAAATATTTACACTTTAAGGTGACATATAAAATACCTATTTCCAACAATTATGTCAGATGAAGTAAAATTAAAGTCGTATAAATTAGTAAAGTTCAACATACATTTGGATTTTTTTAATTAAATGTTTTAAGAATCAATTAATTAAAAATAATAAATAGCAGAAAATAAATCATAGTTACCTAAAAATGAATCCTAGAATGGAATGTTTAAATTTCATGTCGTAAATGTTTAGTAATATAATAGTATTTCATTGATTAAATCATTAAGATATAGTTTCATAAAATATTTAATGTTTAGCAACTATTAATCCCGGCGAACCATCTGGTCGCCAAAGATGGCTAATTTTTAAATAAATTAAAAACACAAGCAGCGAAAGCTAAAAAAGCTTTTGTCTAATATTTTATATAAAATTTATGATGTGCAATAAAAAATCAGATTAAACCATTTGGAAGCAAAACTGCTGAATATTTAATTTTTAAAAAATGAACATTTTCCTCTCATAGCAGTGTGTTATGTATTGAAAATACCATATAAAGAAGGATACACCCTAATTCTATTGCTATTATTCTAAATAATTTGACACTACGTGTTCTGCAAAATTTTATTGAAGCTTTAAAATAAAGGATGCAAAAGTTTGATTTATGATTTATTGTTATACTACATTGAGATAATTGTTTTCGTTCGCCAAAATTATCTTTACCGAATAAATATCTAAGATTACCGCCTCTATTTCTATGATTACCTGGAATATGCTTAAAAAGAAATTTTATATAATTAGAAAAACTATTCTCGAAAACATATACTTCATACTTATTTTTGGAAATACATTTTCTAGAATATTGTGCTTAAATTCGAAATATTTACAAAATGATTTTTTTAAAATTAATTGACATCGTTTATTAAGAGCATGTTTCACTACATATCATATAGAAAAACCAGCTTTAAAAATATTTTATATTATTGAAAGAAAAAATTGAGGAAGTATACTTTTACATTTCGAAAATACGTCAGAAGCGCATTTTCTAGAATATTACTTTTAGATTTTAAATGTTTAAAAAACGAATGTTTGTACAAAGTTTTTATATAATGGCTCATAAAAGTTAGTGAAAAGTTACATGTGTTTCGCGTATTATGTGACGAAATATTACCCACTTCAATTGCACTTCGAAATAGCTGGTTCTATTTAAAAAAAAAAAAAAAAGCGGAGGGAACAAGTTGAATTGCTAATGATAATATTTCGTTATTTTACTTATAAGCATTTTCTTCTGACCTTGGAAAACCTTTGCAGATGTTACATTCTGTTTTTCTGGAAGCTTGATAAGGTATATTGATTTCGAATTCCACGTTGTTAGAGACGGGCACCATATTTGGAAAGGGCTTTAAGCCTATTTTTGAACTTAGACTTTAAGGCTATTTTAATAATAAAAATGTCACATTTCAAGCTGATAAATTATTTTTGATGTTTTATTTCTTCAAGAATTTTATTGAGAATTCAATATTCTTAAATTTTGAACACTCATTAAATTTTTAAAACAAGAATGAATTACCATTTCCATTCTTGGCAAAAGTGAAAATGGTAATTCAAAATACATCTATTTGAATTTAGTCTACCGTTATTATAAGAGAAATTCTTTATAGATACAGCAATGCATCAATCAGTAACAATGAATTTATCATGTATCAGATTTCAAAACAATGAAATGTTGTGAAGTTAAAAGTATGTAAATCATATAAGATGCAATTAAATAATTTTCCCTTTTTTCAACATAAAATATTTTTGAATTCAAAATTTTTAACAAAGAATGAAACAAACAAAAGGGTTTTTAAATAAGCATAACCAAAATAAAAATAAGCAATATAAATATTACCATTTCAATTTGTCAAATGTAGGAATAATTAAATCAATAGATTTATAAATATAAATTTCAAAAATGAATTAATCAAATAAAATTAGTTCAGAATATTTTAAAACACTATTTTACCCGTGGCAACAAAATTAAAGGCAAATTTGATTGTGGACTACACATTGAGTCATATTGAAACTGAAAAAACAGATCAATTTAAACTAAGTGGTGCAGGCATTGTTTTCAAACATAATTATATTGCATAGACTTATAATAACTAAAACCTAACATTGAATTTTTTATTTTGCAGAGACTCACTTTTATCTTTATATGTCTTATGATAGTATACTCATTCCAAAAATTAAGCAATTGCTAAAACCTAAATTAAATTGGGTTTTCTTCAAAGAGAAGATGCACTTTTCTTTTATTTTTTTCTAGGTCATGTCGGAATTTATGGCGATAAACGTTTAGCAAATGTAAAGCATCAAAACAAATTAATTTTATATGTGCGAATAACCCGAAATTTTATTGCAAAAATATTTTTAAAGATAATGCTATATCTGAATGCAATCGCTTATAATAAATGTTACATAATAAGCAATTTATCAAGGAATTTTTTCATGGAAATTTAATGACTAACCATTTGCAACCTAATTTTAAAATTGCCCTGTTCCTAACTGGGCTTGGAAATTTCAAAACCTCATTTAATGATCTCCACTTGTCACCTCTTGACCTATATTTCTGCTCTAGTGGAGAAGTATAGAATGGCAAAACTTCATGGCATGATACAGTAAATTCACTTTATAGACTTGCTCAATCTTTAACAGTTTATAAAAGATCCATATCTCCTCTTTTGATTATGAAATTCTGTTACCAGAAGAAATTCTCCTATACTTTCTTTAGAGAAAGTAATCTTCAAAAAAATCAAACTCGTGGTTTTGGTGAATCTTCTTCTTTCGTTTCAGACCTCTCTGAATTCGAAAAAGACATTTTTGGAAAATATCCGTATGCCTGTATGTGACAAATATAACTCCAAACTGCTTGGAGCTAGATAGTTAAATTTTGGAATACGGTTCTTACAACAAATTTGCAGATTGCAATCAAGTTTGTGTAAAATCTATTCAGTGGAAGTTCGTCTACCCATCTCTTCGAATATAAGTTAATATAATAATTACAAGACGAAGACAGCTAGATAGATAAAATTCGCTACACATATTTAACATCTATAGCGTAGACAACTGTTCAACTTTGTGCCAGATTTAAAAACGGGTTGACTGTCTGTCGGTCTGTACTTTGAAAAACATGCAAACACGAGAACTCAAAAACGCAATGATTTAAATATATCATATTTGAAGCAATAGCTGTGACTATAAGTGCAGTTTTGTGTCAAATCTTTGTTTCAATCGGTTGAGAAATCGCGCCTAAAATGGAAATTCGACCGCCGAATACTATTAATCCTATATCAGCGATTAATCGCCAAATAGCTTGCCAAGGATAACACGATAGATTTAGTAAAAATGTTAAATTCATGGCAAAAGTTAATGTTTCGTAACTATTGTACGACAATGCCATGTAAGGAGTTTTCTGTCATGACAAGTTTATTTATCCTGTTATTTAACCTGCACATTCCATGTATAATTACTTATAGAAATATTTTTTTTATTTTATCTTTTCGATTTTCTTTATCAATATATTGTGCATAATGATTTTTATATTTTATATTTTTTCATTTTTTTGCCTTTAGTATGCTTTTATGCATTTTTTAATTAAAATTTTATTCCAACATATTTATTCACTTTCTACATTACATAGCTGCATCCCTTTAATTATTTGTTTGTCTCTCCGCATATTTTTATGTGATATGTATACACATTTGTATATTTTACACCTGATTTGCAAATATGCTTGCATGCTTCTTCTTTGAAATTTAATTATTCTGTTAATTGAGTATGTACTTATTTTTGTAAACTTTGGGTTAGATTTGATAATACACAAGAAGTTTTTATTCTAAAATTTCAAAAGAACACAAACACCTCCTTCAAAACACTGGCCATACTTCTTTCAAGGGACTATCGTGGAACGATATATACAAATCTAAACTTATAATAAAGCTCAATGAGTGTGTGTGTGTATGTTGGCGCTCTACAGGCCAGACCGTTCAACTTACAGCTACCAAATTTGTTATGTGTATACCTTGGAGGTCGGGAGTGAGCACCTGGGGGAAATTTTTTCGAATTTTTAATTAATATTTTATTTATTTAAAAATTAAGCGAAATTTTGGCGTGTTTCTGCTATAACTTTCGAAAATATTACCGCACAAAAAAGATTTTTACATGAAGTTAAAGATCAAAAATTTATCTTTTAAATGATAACAATGTTTTAACCTTAAAATTAAATTTCTATTTTTAATGAATTTTTAAATAAATATTTTAACTATATTTTTCAACAATTTTTTTAGTACAAAATAAAAATAAAATTTAAGCTGCACGAGCACGTTTTGCATTCATGGGAAAAAATAACTTTTTTTCTAAGTGTTGCCATCACATTGATTAAAGCTCCATTTAAAAATAAATTAAATCTTTTTGGAAATGAAATAGTCTGTAGGAAATGAAACAAACAAGTATTATTTTTTTCTAAAAAATAAATTCAAGAAAAATTATTTTATTATCTTTTACAATCTCTATATTATCTATCTATATCTTCTATACTTATAATAAAGCTCAGTGTGTGTGTGTGTGTTGGCGCTCTACATACCAGACCATTCAGCCTACAGCTATCAAATTTGGCACGTGTATAACTTGGAGGCCGGGAATGTGCACCTGGGGGTTATTTTTTCGAATTTTTAACTAGAAATTTATTTATTTAATAATTAAGCGAAATTTTGACGTGTTTCTGCAATAACTTCCGAAAATATTACCGCAAAAAAAGATTTTTACATGAAGTTGAAGATCAAAAATTTATCTTTTAAATGATACTACTGTTTTAATCTTAAAATTAAATTTCAAATTTTAATGAATTTTTAAATAAATATTTTAACTATGTTTTTCAATATTTTTTTTCGTAAAAAATAAAAATTCAGATTAAGCACGTTTCGCATTCATTTGAAAAAATTAGCTTTTTTCAAAGTGTTACCATCACATTGATTAAAGCCCCAATTAAAAATAAATTAAATCTTTTTGGAAATGAAATCTGCAAAAATATAATTTTCGGCACGTGTCTGTAGGAAATGAAATAAATATGAAATATTATTTTTTCTAAAAAATAAATTCAAGAAAAATTATTTTATGATCTTTTACACTCTCTATACAGGGTGTTTATTCAGTCCCGGATCCATTTTGATATTTAATGACTTATTAAATAATGAAGATGTAAACAAATTTATGGCATTTATTGATGGAATAACTCATATATTTTCCTTTTAAGGTTTGAATATTTTTACTTTTGTAAATATCGTCTGCGCTTGTTTTTAATTTCAGATAATTTCATTTTCCAGTCTAAATATCTGTACTTTCCTAAATATCGTCTGCTTATTAATTGCATTTTTCTCTCTTTTGGCAACTATTGAAATGTTATGTTTACTTTTGATGTGTTTGCTCTATGTAGTACTTTTGTATGTGATGTTTTATTCGAGCGGATATTAAGGAGAATGCATACAACACAAGAGAAATCACAGATTTTATGGTGATCATAGAGTTAATTTCCAATGAACTAAATCACTGACTTTTAAGAGTTAATTTCCAATCACTTAAACTGACTGATTTATGGAAATTTGAATATCACTATTCAATAAAAAAAGGATAATTTTAGATTTTCCATCGATCGCTTCAAAGAAAATACGCTAATCAGCGCGCAGGTTTCTCAAGATTAATTGGCCTAAGATTATGAAAATGGTGAGTTTTTCTAAATTTTTAACATTTAAAACTTCATAAATAAGTCTTAGTTGATCGTGGAAAATAGAAACATTTATTCATTTATTTAAAATTTGGTGTGTCCAGAATATTTCTCAGAATAT
>JAPMOR010070632.1:510614-550998 GCA_026543865.1 Argiope aurantia
AAAAAAATCCTGCTATAAGGATTTATATAGGTATTTTTATTTTTGTGCACAATATTAATTAACATTGGAAAGGAAGTGTATATATATAAATAATATGTATGTATGTAATGATATTTTAAAATCGAATTTAAACTTAATTAATTTCCTAACTTTCAGTTTAATTTAGCTCATATTAACTTCATTCTAAAATTTTCTCTTATTTCCTGATTCCATTCCACTTTTCCTATATAATTAATTCAACAAAAGCATTGTAAAATTGCTGAATCGGCTAAAGACAGACACATTCTCACACTCCGAATGAAGGGATAAAATATTGCTGATATAAATAAATTCCATTGAAAGATCCGTGTGTTTCCCTTGCTTGTGATTGATATGTATTAGAAATCCCTATTAAAATCACACAGTATACATTCACAGGGATAAAAGTTTCATGAGCTTTACCTCATTTCGCTTTGCGTCGTTCTGTGTTGTGTGCGTGTACGTCGCTTCTGCTTGTACATAATACGTGTCCCTCCGGAATGAAATAAAACGACGTCAAAAACGTTGAAGGTCTCTTCAATGTCTTCGAAACTGCTTTCTGATAAAAAATATATAAATAATACCTTTACATTATATATATGTATATGTTTTCGAGTATTTTTCCATCCACTGTTGTTGTTATAGGGTAAAAAATGTTTTCAAGTATTTTTCCAGCCATTGCAATCCAGATGTGTTTGTGATGTGAGAAATGGCATGCTAAATTTTTTTTAGCAATTTCTTTCTTTTTTTGGAAAATAATTTTTTTTAAAATCTGATGTTTTACTCGCATGTTTTGAAAGTTTTCTAATTTTGACAGCTTGAAAGATTTGAAAAAAACCTAGCAAGCTCCTCATGGGTCGTTTTAGCATTTCAAACTTACAAGTCGCCTCATTGCCACTCCTCATCAATAAACATAAAAGTGTATATGGATAAGAGTGTTATATATAGAAACAAGTTTTGCCTCAGTGTAAAAGGGTAATATTTCATCTTTCATTTTTGAATTCTACGATATGAGAAAGTAGACAGAGACATTACATAGCTGCTATCTTATAAATGTGTGATTACCAGATTATAAAATAGTCAATGTAGGCAGCCAAGACAGGACTGTAAAATAGACAAAATAGCAACTATCTGGGGTCTCCGCAACCGTGAAATTTGTTGTGTGTATTTGATGCTTATCTAAATGTATGCATTGTTTTAATTTACACAATTAATCTTCAAATTAAGTATTGTTTACATTTCAGAACATAATTCTTAGAAATATTTTATTGTGTTTTGCAGAACAATGTAGTTAATTATTTCACAGTTATCAATAACTCAAATATTTGGAAGATCAAGCAATTTTGTGTAATTATTTTAAATATTTTTTAAATTTATATTTTTTTTATGAATGTTTGAGAAATTAAATTTTTGAAGGTCATTCGCAGTTAAATGTTTTGTTATTTCTCTTTATCTAGCAGGTCAGTGCGGCTCATTATTTCACGCTTAGTTAACTCGCTCACAAGTCAATAGCTTCGGCAAACTCGGAATATTTAGAGAGCCACAGATAAGCTGTGTTTTGCTATTTTGTCTAAAATTATTTTTAAATTTAGAATATTTACCTTAGAAAGGATATTATTAGCTCTTTTAAAAGTCATTCTCAATTAATTTTTTTATTATTTCTCCTTGGCGCTTGCAGATCTGTGCGGCTCATTATTTAACGATTAGTTATTTGACTTGCAAGTCAATAGATTCAGCAAATTTTGAATATTTAGAATACACTAAATAATTTCTTGTAATTGTTTTATTATTTTGTTTAAAATTAATTTATTTTTTAAAGTTTTTATATAGTAGATTCCGAAGATAAATTTCTTAAATGTCATTTGAATTAAATATTTTATTTCTTTTTGGGATAAGATGTGCCATCAGAGTGTGATTATTGTAAAAATTTGATGAAATGTAAAAATACAAGAAATAAATATATTTCTATATTGCACAGATTTATATTCTACAACAGCATATTTATATATTTTTATTTAACATGGCATTATATTTTCTCAGCTTTTATTTTTTATATGCATATAACCTTTTAATATGCCAGATTTTTGAAATTTTGCATGCTAATATGCTCTTGATGACAATACATTGCTGGAATGGTTTCAAAACTCAATTATTAGATAATAGAATAATTTAATTTAATTTTCATTCTATGACAGGGGCGCCATCCTGTAGCGAACTTTCAAAAAAATAAATTTTAAGATTCCAGGATATGTATAATGATGATTTCTAAATGAAACGCTATAATGTAGAGGAAGATTAAAATAAAATAAAAAATACTAGACTTTTTGATATGCTAGGGTTTTGAAATTATGTACATTAATTAGTTCTTGGCAACAATACTCTAATGTAATAATATCAAAACTCAGTTTTTAGATAATCGATTATTTTAATTTATTTTTATTCTATGTGAAGGGCGACACCTGGTTGCGAACTTAAAAAAAATAAATTTTAAGATTTCATAATATTGTTACAAACCTGCAATTTTGCTTCCCAGCATGGTTGGTTCCATCATCAGAAAGAACGTTTTACAGTCATCTGTATTGGTGTCGCATCGGAGGTCCCAGAGCTTGGCGACAAACTTGGCGACCATTTGGCGACTTGGTGACGAATTTGGTGACTTTGGCATCAAAATAGATTATACCCGAAACATCGAGAATTTTCCCGATCCGTCCATTGGGAACCGAGATACGCCTCGAAAGTTCCTGATTGGTTGAGTGGCTTCTAGCCCCGCCTCCTGAGACCTATAAAAGGAGGCAGTCTGCAGCTGCCAGAGTAGAGTAGTCGGAATCGACGGTGAAGAATGGGTCTTCCAGAGATTAGCAGAGCAGCGACGGAGTCAAACTAGTGCTGAACTAAGCTGTGCGCTACTGTCTGCAGTAAAGTCTTGTTGTATTCTGCTGTGTGCACCTCTCGCGGCTGAAGATAATTGTCTTCGCTATGCTGTATATAGTTGTCGTCTTTGTGCTGTCCTGTGTGTCTTCGTGTAAATAAACATCGTTGTTTCTTTTTCTACTGCCGCCTGCTGATTGAGCGTTCTCCACACCATATAATTTCCACTATCCAAACGAACCCGGAAATTTCGTAACAATATGTATAATGATGATTTCTAAATTAAATACTATAATGCAAATATAAAAGATTCGCCTTTTATAGCACCAATAAAAATTTATTTTTATTTCGGTTTATTATTCTTTGTGACATAATATATAACAAAATAATTTTTTGTTTAAAAGCATAAAAGCGGTGAGGAAACATTATCAAAATAATTCCATATTTATTTTATTTAAGTAAGTATTAAATATTGAATACGTTTTTAACAAAAACTTCTCTGAGTCACTTGAGATATTTGTTTACAATAAAAATGCTCAATTTTAAATACGAAATCAAGAATTGGCCTGACCTAGACCTAATCAAGGCCTAACTTGCTACATTTTTAAATATGTATAATTTTCTTTTGCTTCTAATACACAAAAAAATCTTTACTTGCAAAATATAATAGTTTTGTTTGCTTTAATATTTGAATAACAAAATTTCATAATTTTAAGCCATATTTCATAGCTCTTATATTTTCTCTTATTGAACATATTCTGAATTCAGGTATATTCTAAAAATCTTTTATGAGAAAGAAATTACTATTTTTTGTATGTATTAAGGACTGCATTTGGAAGAGATGATGGTAATTCTTAGAATTAAGCTTTTTACAAACTTAGCAAAACATATTTGTTTAACACAGTGATTGCTAAATCATTAAAGCAGATTGCATACAACATGGAAAAGATTTTTTTTTTAACTAAAGGCAAGAAACTGGCTTCAAAGGAAAAAAAATCACTAACAAATTCTTATAGAACAGAGCTTTATGTGATCTATAACTTTTACTTCGTCTGAAAATTACTAAACGATGTTAAGTAAGAAAGAAATGAGGGCCGCGGTGGCCTGGTGATAAGGTCTCGGCCTGTGAGCCGTAGGGTTTCAGGTTCGAGACCCGATTCCACCGAAGAACCGTCGTGTAAGGGGGTCTGTTGCACGTTAAATCCGTCATGCCAAACGTCCTCCCGCTGGTGTGGTGTGGTGTGGAGAGGGGGGTGCCAGCTCAGGTGTCGTCCTCATCATCTGACCGCTGTTCAAAATGACGAGGTCCGTTCCAAAATAGCCCTAGTGTTGCTTTATAACGGGACGTTAATATAACTAAAGTAAACGTAAGAAAGAAATTTCATTGAGGATCAATACATAAAAGTATTAAAACCACAACTACAAGAAGATAAAAAAGCAATAATTCGGCTTTTAGTAGTAAACATAATAAAAATTTTCAGTAAATGCCTTTGTAAAATTGTAATGATATGTTTATAAAAAGATGATTTCCTCTATCAATTTCCTCCGAATTGTATTTTAAAATGAAAAAATAAATAAAATACGTAATGACAATTTTATCTCTTTCAGTTGTTGATTGGAGATTTCAAATACGTAATTTTATTTGTTCCCGAATATTGGACCAGAACGAATAAAGAAATATAAATAAACGCAAACCCAGGATTTTTCCGTTTAAGTAAAAGGCTGTCCATTTAAGATGAATAATAATCCCATTTGGAAAGTTACAGATCGTAAAAAAAATTGTAAATTTGGACTCAAACATTCAGATAAATTAATTTTGTGAGAAATAAATTTAAAAAAGGGTAAATTTGGAGAAAATCCCTTTTAAAATTTTATTAAAAGTTTTGTAATTTCTTAAGAACAGAAGAGAATGTATTACAAAAATTTCAAAATAATAATTTCATTATTTTGTGAAAATTTTATTTTTATCCGAAAAAAATAGCCATTGAAAAATGCCTGTAAATATCTTTTCTATCTATCAGAATTAACAGGCCGATAAAAAAAAATTATTTTCGAGATTTTATCCCAAGATTTCAGCTGGTATTATAGAAATTCATCTCTCTCTCTCTCTCTCTCTCTCTCTCTCTTACCTTGCTGAATATGCAGACGCAAACATAGCAATCTATTTCGGATAACAAATCTAATACTTAAAAATAATATTTTCACATTTTGTAACTTTTTATGATAATTCGATTGATCTATTAGTAATAATAAAAATTCGGATGCAAAAAACCTGCTAGCAGTTTTCTCGATTCTAATATTACTGTACGTGATACAATTTAAAGTTCCCTATAGCAGATAATCAGAATTGGAATATATCTCAATTTTATTTATGGCGCTGCTATAGATCTTTCTATTATTTCTATAAAATAATAAAGAATCTATTCCACTAGAATTCCCGGAACATCTACATTTAGTTATACCCATAGAAACATATAAGACCTTGGTCTATATCTCTTTATTCCAGATCATTCGGGAATGGAATTGCCTGTTTTGAAACATATTGCGACATGCTGATACATTTTTTTCCCAACTGAAACTTTATATTCATTCATTTACATGTTACATGTGTCTTCGTGATTTATCCTTTCCATTAGTAAAAATCTGATAGGACCTTCAGTGACACAGGTAGTTCCAATTACTTGTGGAACGTACAGCTATAAACAAAGACTGAGAGAAGCCTGAAGAGATGAAATAGGCTCACGTGACAAAAGGTCACGTGTCGTGGAAAACGAGGTTCCGATCAGCTCACAGGTAAAACACGCGTTTAAATTGCATATATTAATGAGTAGATGTGCTTAACAAATTTTTATTTCGAAACTTTAAGACAGAAGAAAAATAAATAAAACGAGAAAAGTAGAATTTATAACGATTTTAAAAATGGTATTAGAAATAGAAAAATAAAGGAAAATGTAGACTTACTGCTTACTCTATCTGTGGTGTTACTATCTGTTATATCAAAATCACAATTTCCGATATGGTATCTGAATTATGGGATAAAATAAATCGGAAATGATTGGAGAAATTACAAGATTTTCTCTGCTTTGGCCATATTTAGATTTAATATTTATTTACATTCGCGTGTGGCGACCAGCTTGTTCGTCTAGAATATTGGCTTTTCTGGCCTTTAAACTCTTTACATGGAATGGAATGAGTGAAATTCCATCTAATTATTTAATAAAACAGAAAAATACGAATTTTATCGAAAATCAGTCTTCTATAAATTATAATTCTTGCAAACTAAAAAATATATATATTACTACAAAATAATAGCAGAAGTAAGAATCTTATTTTCGAGTTAATGACCCCAGAAAGCAATTTTCCTTTTCTCGTATACGTAGTATAGATAAAGTATAGTAATCATAAAAAAAATTCGAAGTCGAGATTTTGGTGAATCTCCACTTTTAGACCTCCCTGAGTTCCAAAAATACATTTTTAGAAAATCACTATCCGTCTGTGAGAGAAATAACTAAAAAACGCTTTGAACTAGACACGTTTGAAATTTGATATACGGTCTACATTTTTTATACAAAATTTTCAGATTTCTATCAGATTTTGTATAAAATCTATGCATAGGAAGTCCGTCTGTCCGGCAATATAAATAAAAGTAACATGATAATTACAAGACGAAGAGAGCTAGATAGATAAAATTTGGTTCACAATTGTAACATCTTTGGTGTAGATGCCTTCCAAATTTTGAACCAAATTCTAGTACGGGTTGACTGTCTTTCGGTCTGTACTTTCAGAAACATGTAAGCAAGATAATTCAGAAATGGAATGATTCAAATATATCAAATTAGGTATAGAATTTTGTGTTTACAAGTACAGTTTTATGTAAAATTTTTGTTTCAATTCATTGAGAAAAAAAAAGTGTCTGAAACACAAATTCGATTTTCGGATACGAATAACCCTGTACCAGGGGTTAATCGCCAAATAACTCGCCAAGATGACAAGATAGATTTAGTAAAAATGCTAAATTCACGACAAAAGTTATTTCGTAATTATTGTACTCCTTTGTAAGGCATTCTCTGGCATGTCAAGCTTATTAGAGAGTATGCGAAAAGATTTTTTTTGGGGGGGGGGGGGGACCACTAACGCTGGTTTAAAATTAATACTGAATACAGAAAAAGCAAGAGATTGAATAGAATGATATAGCAATGAAATTTATCTGAATTTCATCATATTTTTAAAACCCTTGTTGTAGATTAATCTGTATCATATTATTATGTATGCATTATGTATGTAATGTATCAAATTAAATTAAAAAAATATTAAAATTAAAGAACAAAACTGTGCGGAAAGGTAACTGGTTATAATTAAAAAAAGACAATTTAATAGTCTTAATATAATGAGAAAGTTATTTTCTTGAGATAATGTTTTTGGATGATATAGCTAAAAAAATTCCCCATTTTTTTAAACATTTAAATAATGTTTTTAACTTCGAAAATTTGATACTGCCTTCCAAGTATTTTTGTTAAATGAACGGAGTGCCAATTTTCAACACGATTGAAACAAAAACTGCAGTCTTATTTAAAAGACATAGAAATGACGTAATTATCTTCTTGGGCATAGATATTCATTGGATGAAGGTATCTTTGCAGAGTTACTGTCCATTCTTTGCGTAGAAATTGTAGAAATTCACATAAATTCACTGCTTACTTATAAATGCTTGATAATGTGAAATTTTTCTTAAATATATATATTTTTGAAGTTTGAAAATTTATTTAATAATGTACTGCAATGAACTATTTTAATATTTTCAGAATTAAACTGTCGATTTTATAGATTCTGATTCCACACGCATAATGTTACGTAATTAGTGAATTTGTGAAAAAGTCAAGACTGTATTTACAACAATGAAATATGAATTAGAATCTAAAATTGAAAAATAATTAAAATGAGAAATGTTACTTTGTAATACACTAAAAATTATACTGTTATTACTTTTTAGATATATAGTACTTTTTATAGATATCTCATTGAAAGATTGTTATAAGCTTTGTGAAAGAGAGCAAAATAGACATCAACTATTCATTTTCATTGATTTTTATTTTGTCATATACGAAGTACAATCAAGGAAAAGCATTAGAATCATCAAAAAACTCAATATCGAGATTTAGAAAGAATCTATTGCATAGGCATAGCGCGTCTTCCCGTGATCTGGGCATCCCGAGTTCGAGTCACGGTTTGGGCATGGTTGTTCCTCTGTGTTCTAGCTGTGAGGTGTGTTAATTTGCCCCCTGTAAAAAGGGGTTGTGCAAGAGAATGTGACGCATGAGTAGCTAAGACGTACTCTTGGCCCTAGATGGCGCTGCTGAAACAAGAGAAGCTCTCTCGGCTTAAAATCGCTGATTTCGTCTGCGAGCTTGTCTATGACAAGTGCCATAAGAAATAAACAACAGGAAGAATCTGCGGTGGATGAGAAGATGGATAAGGAGAATCACTTTAAAACTAAAACAATGACTTATTTCATGCCGGTATGAAGAATTATACTTAAGGTTTCAGCCAATATTGGCATTTGTGTATGCACCTATACAAATTACGGTTGAAGCTAATATGTGGATAAAAAAAGTTTTAGTTAGAATGTTGGTAGATAATAAGTGTCTAACTTCCTGAGATTTGAATCTCTACAAATGTATAAATTTAAAGACTTCCCTGAATTCGAAAAACACATCTTTCGAATTATGTCTTTGTATCTGTGAACAAACACAAAAACAAAAACGCTTTGACGTTGAAGGGTGAAAATAAAGGTGTAGTCTTGTCATCAAATTTGTAGATTTTTATTGATTTTGAGCAAATCTATATAAAGAAAAAAAAATGTCTGCCTCTCCGACTATACGTGAGCACGATAATTAGAAAACAAAAACATTTATATGGGAAAATTTTGTGTAAATTTTCTTCAACTAATGCATTGCGTTTTTCAACTAATGAATCGTATAAACGTATATAGACGTGATTACTTAAAGGTGTAACGATTTAGGTAAATCAAATCTTACATGTAATTTTGCTACTAGAAATTGTGATTCTGAACCAAATTTCAATCTCAATTGGCCTAAAACACAATACGCGCTAGCACAAAACAAGCGTCTAAAAATAAATATTGTTATTACAAAGCAGAAAACGTTCATACGAGTCTTTGTCTCTAAAAGCGAGATGAAGATTGACATTCCACTTCCCTTCAATCTTAGTCCAATTTTTCTGAATCCGAGGATAATAAAAATAATTTAAGTTCTTGCAATGTTCATTCCCAAAGTACACTTTTATGATGCTTGGCGGGAGGGGGGGGGGGGTAACATCTTTATAAGGGAGGACATAAAAAATTTTGGGAAAAATCACTCCTTCTGATTTACACACTGAATGCTTAATTAACCCTTTCTAAGGCCGTGGGTAGTATGTTTCCCACCAAATTTATCAATCTTTGTATGAAATTATGTAGGTTGGCTTAAGTTCTGACAAATTTTTTTAGAAAGACAGGAACTTAGATGCTTCAGTTCTCTATCTCACACAAAATGATATGTCTTGGTGTCACTTAATTATTAATTAACCAAATTAATTAATTAATAAAATTAAATTTGTCTAATAAGCTAAATGAATCCCTTTTCTTATTCTAATTTCAAGCCTAAAAAAATTTTAACATAATATGACTAGAAAAAAATGGCCCTTTAAAGGGTTAAAAGTTTGTCATGATATGAGAATGTGATATATGAGGATTAGTAAGTTCTTTCGATACTGATAAATTGATATAACAAGTTAGCGATCACCATGATAATAGGTAATAAAGTATAAATATATGATAATCAAATCTGTAAACTATATTTAAACAATAGGAAATTTGATTAAATTATCTTATTGTCAAGTATTTTATTTTATCTTGTGTTGATTTATCTTCCACTTGCATTTATTAATTCAGCTGCGTTTCATTGCGTCGATTTTCATTTAGGAAAGATATCGAGGGAAAAAAAGATTTAGATAAAAACAGAAAGTAGAATAGTGCGATTGAGTAAATCAGCTTCTCTGACAGTAATGGGTATAAACAGATAAAATTTAAAAACATATGTTTTTTCTTTGAATGGAATTTTTACATATTTGAAACGTTCTATATTTCGAAAAAATGAAATGTATCTAAAATTTTAGAGATTTATTTTTTAATTTTATAATTTCATTTAAATAAAGATTTTTATCAATACTTTTATTAATTATAAAATTTTATTTCAAATTAGCAACATCTATATGAGGTATACTAACAGTTTTTAAAAATTTTAAATATCGTTTCTTTGTATTCTTTATTTCCCATTCATTTATTCACTTGTGAGGTCTTCAAATTATTTTACTCATCTTTATTCTATCTGTACTAATAATAAAGAAGAATGTGTGCATTGGTACTCCACAAGCTAAATGCCTTTGATTGCTAAACGGTCGCTAATCAATGGGATCGTTGTGTTCAGGCCTATGGTGTATGCTTTGAATAAAGTCTTCATTTATACCCACAGTGTCTTTTCGTGCCTTTTCATTCGAACACCCCTTGTAATATGTGAAACAAAATATAAAAATCCTCACAAAGTTAATAAAAAATGCTAATTTAATTATATTAACGTTCTACTTTTAAAGAAACACTGGGTATATTCTGACACGGACCTCGTAATTTTGAACCATGATCAGAGGACGATACTTGAGAGGGCACTTCTCACTCCAAACTTCCACACCACTCCAGAGAGAGTACATTTGGCCCCTAAGGATTTAACGAGCACCTGATCCAGATTTTCGGTGGATTTGTGTCTCGAACCTGGAATCTTCGAGTTCTGAAGACGAGACCTGGCCACCAGGCCACCGCGACCTTAAAAGATGAGCGAGAAAGGATCTTGAGAAGGATTATAAAGTGTCTTAATTGAATATAGACAACTAATATGGATTTAATAGTAAGCTTAGAACCAATGAAAGGACTAAAAAAAACTTTCTTGTACGAAAAGTACCTCTTGCATATAGAAAGCCTCATAATTGCACTATTCTATACTCACCTGTAATAAATTTTATTTTATGAATAGATTCTGTTTGAATAAAAGTACGCGATAAAAATACATTCCTAACGTCGGATACAATAATATTTAGTGACATTTCATATGATAAAGGTCGCATTCTTTCCATCTTTTAATATCCATTTATTAGATGATGTATTCAGAAACATATGATTTTGCCCAGTCTTGGCATCTGGATTCTATGAAGATTTATTGAGCAACAGATCTTACGAAATCATTAGATGGATATAGTAAAGCTATTTTATGAGGAACAAACATCCAGCCTCGGTCTATCACCATAGTTCACCCCCCCCCTTCTCTCATACTTTGCTCCAATCTTATGTCAGTTTCTTTGTAACTAACCAAAGAAGATAAGTCGATTAAGTTGTCTATAGCACTAAATATTCTATAAATATCTACAACCTAACTAGTTAGAGGACAATACAAGTTGAATCATTCAAACAATCCTCTAGCAGATCTTGAAAAATAATTTAATCCTCTTTTTGACATGATGATATATGATGTTGGTTTGGTGGCGTTGGATGATGAATGATGAATTTAATTCACAATCACATTTATCTATGCCAATAAATTTAAATGAAAGTTTATGTCTCAATAACAACTAAATAAGCCTCTCTTTGATGTACCATCTCTAATAAAGGGTGTTCCAAAATTAACACAAGGTTTGAATTTGCCACCTTTCGTACAGTAAAGTGTTGGTTACGCTATTAAAGAAAAAATCTGACAGCTGATAGCTTAGGGTTAGTAAAAATGGAGCGTTACAATAAAGAACAATATGTTAACGTAAGATTTGAATTAAATAAAAAACAGCGTTATCTTTTAAATTGTTATATTTTTTTATTGAATAGTAAAGTATACAGGATAGAGTTATGTATGGAATAACTCATTGGACAAATGGCCGTCACAGATTTTTTGGAAAATGCGCAATTTTTTGTCGAAATGTTCCATGACCATTTTCATAAATGTGGCTGAATTTCGTTGAAGAAGCGTTGAATTTCCTCCTTCAATAGACGCGTGCTTGTGGGCTTGTTGGCATAGACCTTTGACTTCAAATAACCCCATAAAAAGAAATCCATTGGTGTTAAATTACATGATCTAGAAGGCATGTTTCAAATTTTCTAATTATGACCGCCAGATTTTCATTATATTTGAAATATTTTTCAGCAATGAAAACAAGTTTTTCTATCTTGTAATGTTCCATTTTTACTAACCCTAAGTTATTAGCTGTCAAATTGTTTTTTAATAGAGTTGTCACCACATTATTGTCCAGAAAGTGACAAACTCCAATTTTGGGTTAGTTTTAGGACACCCTTTATAATAATTGTTTTTGAAAAATGTTTTAAAACGTTTTCTACACTTGTGACCTGCTTAGTGTTAAATAATAACTTTTTAAGCTTGTTCATAGATTATACAACATTTTGCAATATCTACAAAAAGTGGGAAATAATTCAATTTCTTTTTAAGAAACGTCGAAAGATACTTTACTGCAAGAAGAACTGTCATTTGAGTTTTTTCCGCATAATGAACAAGTTTTTGTAAGTTTTCTTTAAGATAACCTTGTGTTTGTCTAAATAATAATTTATGCATTCCTGTTGGGAAATAGTTGCCGTGTCTCATAATTTGGAGAAACCAGTTTCGAAGTAATTTAGTTACGCTATGTTTAGATGTATTCTTCAAAAATACGCAGCATTCCGAAAAATATTACCAACTAAACTTTTGCCATACCTGCTGGAGAAAATAATAATGAAAAAAAGAAAAGAAAATTTGCGAACTATTTTATCGTTGTGTATGTATGTTTAAAACAACTAAATTGCACACTTGCATTTGAAAGACAAGAGCGAATCAATAAAGAGAGGACGATAAAAAACACCAAATCCAAGAATTCCTCCATAAAATGACAACTTCTTTCTCTAAAACAAAGAAAATAACATGCATAAATGTAGTTATATCGGTTTATTTTCTACATCCAAGCGATAAATATTTTAAACTAAAGACGATTCTTTGGAAAGCGTTTTTTTTTTCTGTAAAAGTAGATGGAAGAGAAGACGTGTTCAAAAAGAAGAAAATATAATGAAATCTCACGTTTTCTGAACGATGTGTTATTTTTATGAAGCAGATGAAACAAATTCCAATGAAGAAGGAAATTAGTTATTTTGAAATATGATGTTTGTTTTTCAATGATTCATTAGAAAAGATTATTTTCTATATTAAGAATACCGCCATATTTATCGTGAATAATACCGTGATTAAAGAATAATTATTAAAGAATATGAAAGAATACCGTGATAAATATGGCATATTCATATTTAACCGTATTTATCACCAGTTATCTATTGTAAAATTAAAAAAATGTACTTTAATTTGTATATTTACAAAATTAATAAGGATAAAAAGTCTTTTATGAAAAATATGAAATCAAAGTAAATAGAAAATGTTTGCAATTTTGCTTTTTCGTATACAAGAGAAAGTAATGAAATTGTCAAAAAAATCAATGTGAGTGCACTTGATGAATGAAATTGATAAATCTCCATGCTGACTCCATCGACATCTCTGATTCGATAAAAGCAATTAATGTAATTAAGTCGCTCTGATCGTATTAATATAAACCAATAAACACAAAACACAATGAGCCGTATTAATTCAATTTGTTATGTGATCTTAAAATTTAAATTGCAGATATGTATTGCTTTGAAGGAAATTTATCTACGAGTTGTTTGTCTGTCTATTTGTTAGTATGCATAATGTGAAAGCAATAATTTAAAAAAATATAAAAAAAATTATAGGGATAGAATTTCGCATATAATTTTTCGATTCAAATTCTTGATATTTATCAAATATTGATCAAAAAATGGAAAATGTTCTGCAGTTTCTAGATCTATATGTTCATGTTTATGATTAATGTAGTAAATCAAAAGAAATAAAAATGCTACAAATTATAACAAATAAATTTTATTCCTAATTTGGAGTTCTGAAAGCTTTTGGAATATTTTTGGAACCTTAGAATATGAGAAAGGATTCTTTTTTCCAAAAAGTTATTGAGAGTTTTTAAATTTTTTTTTATTTGAATTCTGTTCTTATTATAAATTAAATGAAAAAAACACTGCTAGGATAAATCAACAAAGGAATAATTTTCAAATTATACTTTCCGATAGTTATATGTCGGAAAGTACATATAACATTCGAAAATTCCTATTTCCCCTCCCCCCCAAAAAAACACACTAAACTATACTAGCTAACATAATATTGATTTTATATTAAAGAAAAACATTTAAATAAATAGATTCTTAATTATAATTTACATTCTACCTATTTTTTTCTAAATTTATATTTTAGGATAACTTTTCATTTTAATGAAAAATTAAAGGAAGAGAAATAAGTAGAATATAAATTGATATTTTACAGACATTTATGCCCCTCAGATTAATTCAATACAATTGATAATAAGATATCTTATTTTTAAATCAGTAATTTTGAATCGCGCATAATTTGAATAAAAAATTAATCCAGAAAAAAAGTTTTATGAGTAACAATGAAAATTTATACATGTCTTCAATTGCCATATAAAATGGAATTCACATTTTTTATTAAATATGTTAAGAAATTTGTCATTAATATTTTAAGCAGAGGAGATATTTGTGTCTTCCAAGTATTAGAATTTTCTGTTAAACAACATACTTAATTCACTTGTAAGCGTGAGGAATTCCGATTCGTATTTGAAAAAAAAAGTAAAAATAATTATATCTCAGAAGGGAGCTTATTTTTTAACTGCAATACAAAATTTATAAAATTGTAAATATTCTTATATTTTAAAAAATTATAAAAATTTCTATTTTCCATTTTTTTAAATAAAATTACGATAATAAAGTAAAATTTCGACTTTAAATTCTGATAAATTTCCACCTGTTGGTCATACCCGAGTCAGATGAAACCAATTGGGGGATTATTTCGATTATGGCGGAGATAACAACCCCCCAAGAAATAAGAAATTTGATATGCGAATAAAAATTATATAAAATTTTTTACAAAACTTTGAACAAAGTCATTCGATAGTAAATTTACTAAATATGCATGGCAAGATATAGACATAGCTAAATAATAGAAAAAACCTTGATATTTAGATTTATTCATAGAATTTCAGGTTTGCATCCTATTTTGCATCAATACATCAAGTATCAACTGTCTGTTAATCTGTCTATTCGATTTTTGATAGCATGCAACAAGCAAGATGGATGAATTTCATTTGAAAATGATACCAAAATTGTAGATATGTTCCAAATTTTAGATTTAATTTATCAAAATGATTTGTTTGTGTGAATGTAAAATTAATAACTAAAAGAAACCAATGGGAATGGGTTCCCTGAATATTGCTCGTTTATTCTCTGATTTCCTCTATCTCGCATAAAATTTAGGATCTCGCTTAAAGTCGTGAGAGTCACGAATGCTCAAATTTAGTTTCAGAATTCTATACATAAGCGTTCTATAACTCATGACATAGTAAAGAAAACCGGTTCTTATGTATTAAGCGTATGCCATTGGCGAACGGTAGTTACGACAGAATCTATTGCTAATTTGTAATTAATGCACAAATACTTAAAAATCTGAATATGTATTTTGGAGACTTTTTTTTGTCTACCAATTAAAATAAAAATTTGACATAGAATTACAAATGTAGAAAACTGTAGTCACAAAATAACATATTAAACTTCATATATTTATGACGTAGCGGTTTTCATTTGTCGCTTTTATATGCATGCAGATGAACAGACTATTACAATATCAGCCTCTTGTCGGATCTCTTTCCAAATCTGATGCAATTCTAATTTCAGATGATAACCTGGATTCAAATTTTTTCTGTGTGATTCTTAACTTCTCGTAGTCATTATGGTCGTTTGTACTCGAACAGCAATACAGATGGACTTTATCTGAATTGAATTTCTTCAAAATTAGTTAGAAACCTAAAAATATGGTATAAAATCCTAATACTATACTGCATTCTATTGATTCCAACCGGTTTTGAGCCATCGTATTCGCATACAAATGCAACTCTAAAAATGTGTCTTTTCAACTCTGGAAGTGCTGAAAGCGTGTAGATTCATCAAATGAATATTTTTTTTTATGCTTACAACATTATTCTCTTTTTTTGTATCACATTTGAGAAAAGAAAAATGAAATTTATTGGTTGATAATTTCTTCTAAAATCGTAATAAGTGTCTAATTTTGGTTTTAACCAGTGAATGGAAAGTATACAATAATGCATACCCTGTATTGCCAAAATAAACATTTAATCATCCATCAAAAGGCAAATTTATAGCTTATTGTATACGTATTGGAAAAATGCGATGGGTGAATTCTATATTAGTTCATATTCAGAGAAAACTTCAACTTCAAGTCGAAACTCACAATTTAATTTTGCCAATCGTTGAAAAATACTTTTTTGAACTAAAATAGCAATTTTTCCTCTTTCCAACAGTGAAAGCTGCACTCTTTAATGTCAAAACTTCAAAAAAAAATGAAAATTGATTTTTCAACTATTTGTTCCATTAGGATTTCAATCAAATACAAGTAAGTACTTTTAATGAAAAAATACCGGTATAATAAAAATAATCACTTATTAATTTTAAAATATGTTAAAGTTTATATTTTTGAAATACCAAAATACATGGAAGAGGTGAAATGAAATAATAAAAAGTATTCTATTATACAAATATTATGGCAATTATCGAAAATTTGAAAACTTTTAAAACTTTACATATTTAATAAGTTTGAATATAAAAACAATTTTTTAGAAAAAATTCAGCATTTCAATCTTTGAAGATGGAAAATCTTAATATATATCTATAGAAAATTTAAAAAAAATTAAGCAAAATTTAAAAAAAAAAACCTAAAGACTTTAAAAAAAAATTTAAAGAAATAAATGAAAGATGTCATTGATACATTAACACACTTTAACTCAAGTGAAAACTACATATATATACATTATTAAAAAATGAAAAAATGATAGAATTTACAAGGAATAGTATAATTGAAATAAGCAAATTCCATTCTTTTAAAGATATTTTATAGATGATGGCGTTTGTAAGAATAATCTTATGGAATTTTTATTACTTCCATGTTTTTTGTTTCTGAAAATTTTTTGATGATAACAAGAATATAAAAATTAAAGAAAGAACAATATTAAGAACCAATGAAATATGCAGCAATTTATCGACATAAGTCCTTTAGAATATTCTATTCATATTTATTTTCAGTGAACAATGAAGATATCAACATTTCCTTACATGACTCTTCCGTTGTTATAATCTGCGGACAAGACTTTCGTTTGTTTGAGTTTTTCAAGGTAATGCTCAAAAAAAAAAAAAAAAATTAACCAAGTGTTCTTTCGTGTCCGAAATCACAGACAGAAATATTGTTAATATTTCTTTTCTTTTTCTTTTTTACACCATTTTAAATAAAAATGAAACTTATTGTTGAAAGCAGGAAAATTGCATTTCCTGCTATTGCAGCATTCGGATGACCATGGATTTTTTATTATTATTATTATTATTGTTGTCTGCGAAAGTGCGAATTAATGAAAAAAAAATTAATAGACGTTTCTTTCTGTGGTAGGTCTTCAGTTTCTTGTAATTGTGATTGGTAAAATTAAAATTTTACTTTTAAATTTAAGTTGGATAGAGAGATTGTTTGCTTATCTTCTTAAAAGGTGTTTGTTATCTTCTTAAATAATTTAGTTCAACTGGAGTGGACTCCTAGAAACTTTCTCGCATATCCTCTAAAAAATGACATCCTTTACCTCTCGCAAAAAAATTGTGGAACTTGGATAAGGCAGAGAACTCCTTACATGGTATTGGATTACAATAATTATGAAACATAAACCTTTCACATGAGTTAAGTATTTTTACTGAATCTGTAATGGGATTTTTGGCGAGGTTTTTGGCAATTAATCCCTTAAATACTGTTAATAGCATCAGAAAATTGAATTTTTGTTTTAGACGCGTTTTTACCAAGAGATTGAAATCAAAATTTAACACAAAACTACCCCTTGCAGTCAAATAAAAATCGCTTGCCAAATTAAGTCATTGTATTTTTCAGTTATGGCATTTACATGCTTCTGAAAATACAGACCGACAGACTCACGTTTGATTTAACCCCTTGATGGATTTGGTTCGAAATGACAAAGATGTGTATACTATATATATATATATATATGTGTGTGTGTGTGTGTGTGTGTGTGTGTGTGTGTATGCGCGCGTGTGATCTATCCCTCTGCAATAAATTTAGTATATGTAATATTCCAAGAAAGCATAAATGAATAAAAAAATAATGTAATAAATGTCTTTTTTATAAATATTTTCAATTATTTAAAGACGTAAAAATATTTGTAATCGCATTCAGGTATGAGAGTGTGCGTGCATGAAATTACTTTTTACTTTAACATCAGTGAGGACTGTAGCAATCGAAAACTCTAAAATAAACACACAGGTCTTTTTTCAGAAACGTAAAGCAATCATAATTTGCTATTTAAGGAACAAAATTTTCTTCAATGGATTAAATTTATTAAAAAAATTCCTAAAATTTTATGAAGCTTAAATTAATTAACAAAGCATTTTGAAATAACTTTTTATAATATGAAAATTTTAATTGAAGTAATCAAAAATTATATTCTAACAAAAAAGAAATACTCGGTGATCGTTGATTAAGCAATAAAGTGGAACAGAAGAAGTTGATTTTTCGAGTATCGAATCTTAACAGGGCTCAAAGTTTGCATACTTACAGCCTAATCAACATAAAAATTTTGAAAATAATTATAACTTTAATCTTGAATTCGGGTAAAAATTTTAATAGCTTGGAAGGAAAAAGAATGACAATTCCCCATACAAAATTGGCTTTTATTCTAAAATTATACAGACAACGGTTTTTGTTTTCTTATAGCGTTTAAGTACTTTAGTTTTCTTTTTTGAAAATAAAGTTGCATTTAAAAACCATGCACAGCATTCTGAGTTCGCCGAAAAGTAAGTTTTGAATTTGTTGAAAAATTAAAGAATTACCGTTTTTCAAATGGATGTACTGAGTCAATTTAAACTTTTAAAAGGTATCTTTCTAAATAATTTACTGATATGAATGACATTTTCATTATATTTTATCAGCAGTGCATCAATTCCATTTAATTATTGTGTGGTAAATTATATTCTTTTAAATTTGGATTCTTTAAATTAAATTTTGGCAATGCAGATATTAAGAATAAAGTTGATTTGAATTAACAATCACTATTTCTAACACATTTTTCTGTAGACTAATTTAACATATTTTTTTAGAAGCTAGGGAATAAACCAAAAACTGTAGACCCAGCAGAGTTTCCAACTTTCAGAACTGGTGAAATAATTTCTTTTGTTAAGCTTTCTATCGATGGTAAGAAAAAAAAGACAGATAATTACTTTTTGTCTAATTTATCAGCTCTAATTTTTTGCCTAATATTTGTACTGCGAGATGTAGTATAAAGTTTCGTCATTCGCGTTTTCTGCCAAATTCTTCTATTCATTTGTAGATTGCATGCTGATTCGAAAACTCAAAACCGCAACAACTTCGATGAATGAGACTTGGTATGTAATTGTTACTAAAATTGTAGTTAATTTGTTTCAATAGATCGACAAAAAAAGTGTCGAAAATGCATATTTCATTATACTATTCATTACATAACTCTCATATACGAGATTTTGGAAAAAAAAATCTGAAATTTATATCTTTCTTTTATTGTTCAAGGCTCACAAATTTTATGCTGGGAAAAGGGAGATAATATGTTTATTAGAGGGACGGGGTGAGAAAATTTATAAGAGAATATTCCCGCTAATTGTGTTACTGAATTCTGTAAAAATTCAGTAAATAAGGAAAACCGATGCAGTTGTATTGTAAAGATAAAATAAACTTTATAATAACATGATTTTTTGACAAATCAAAATTAAGGTTTGAATAATTGTTCTAAGGATGCGATATTCAAAGTTTGCTAACTAGAAATTATTATCCCATTCAGAAACTGCGAAGCAATTTAGAATTAAAAAATTGTATCCATTTAAGAAGATTAATTTTCAAAGATAATTAATCTCATTAAATGTCAGACGACACCGAATTTTTGTCCCCGTATTAAATTTTTTTATTTTTGCCTAATATTATGACTGTCAAACACCACAAGAATGCAGTTTTAAATATTCAAATGATTTCCCATTGCTAACGACATGTAATTACTTCTGAAAGAAAAATTTGTTTTCCACTTAAGTTTCAAAGTATTAGAAACTTAAAACTGCTATCCTTTATAATTAATTTCATCTAGATTTCATTGTGTCGTTCTGGTGATTCAAATAACATTCCCAAGAAATTAATTTTAAATTCGTTTATCGACTTCAGTAAGAATGTTTCACTGAACTCTTATTATACTGAATTCGAATAATGCGAAAATAAATGCTCCTGACGATGAAACGCCGTAGTTGTGGTCAAAAGAACATAAATTTTTAATCTGTCTAACATTTCTCTTGAAGTCGTGAGCTGAGAAGTGCATATGAAGTTTTTGATATATTAAGATTGCATTTAAATATAGCCAAACTTCTATATATATGGAATTTCCAGATTCTTGGCAAATATCTCAATTTCTGGAAACTACATCGTTTAAAAATTCATTATACAGAAACACACACTGTAAATTTTTCAGATAAAAACTTTTTATGTTTAGTTGGCTTTTTTAGGGGTAACCTTTTAATAGTTCTGCCCGTTTGTCCAGGGAGAATCAAATTCCAACGTTTGCTGTATTCGTGCCTTTCACAGACTATGCATTTCTGACCATATGCCTCTGAAATTTCAGTTTTATTGCATTGATATGATTTTTAACAGCGCAAAGGCTCAACGATGGGGTTCCAAAGATTTCATTTTATTATTCTGTTTCTTATAAATTACGAGGAAAAGTCAAAATGTAAAGGTACTTTTACAATTTCTCTTTCCAGGGTTTGGTAACAAGGCTAGTATCCAGTGCTGAATTAGTGTAGACGGCAACGCAACACCGTTAAATATAGTACCTCCATTATCGATCTGCATCAAGGAAGAAATGAAGGCAGGGATTCCTTTATGTTTGCGGAAGGTGTTAAACCTTCGGATATTATTCGTTGAATGCAAGTGCAGTATTTTGATAACTATTTATCACGACGCAAGATCTACGAATGGATATAGCGTTTCAAACAGGAAAAAAACTTCTTTATGTGATCGAAAGATCGAACAGGCCATCGACATCAACCACTGAGGATAACTGGCAAAGGTATCGTGATGGAAGACAGGCGAATCAAAATAGACGAAATACCCAAGAATTTACATACCATTCATGGTTCAGCGTATTCCATCTGACACGACAAGCTAAATTTTCGGAAAGTGTGTGCAAGGTGGATCTGCCCAACGGCCGGCAGAAACAATAAAGAAGTTCGGACGCGAAGTGCTGGAACACCCTCCATACAGCCCAGATTAGGTTTCAAGCGATTTTCATATGTTTGGAAAATAGAAAAAAAAACGCCAAGGGAAAAAATATTTTTAATCGATATGGTGCAGAATCGGTTACAGATACAATTGGAAAAACTTTCTTTTCCGACGGAATAAAAAAGAATTTATGGAATGTTTAGAAAAGTGCATTGAAATACAGGGTGGTTTGGGAAAAAAAATGTATGTTTCAGTTTTCTATCATTAGAAAAAATGCACCTTTACTCAAATGCCTTTTACTTTTTGACTCTTCCTCGTAATACGTTGATTTAGAATTCTTATTTTCCAATTACGCTGGTCATATTCTTAAACGTTTTGTTCTAAACCTTCCTTTTAGGAAAAATATCAGACTTTTTAATATTCTAATATTGGGTCACTTAACAGAATTTTAAGAGATTTAGAAAGAGGCCTTCAATGTATTTAAAACAACTGCCATTCTGTTCAGCGTCTTCATTACCTCTTTTTTAATTGCAACATAATAATGCAAATAAAAATGGCTGACAAAACTTTATTAGGAGCTCAATTATTCAATCTTAATTCCTTTCTGTCGACATCTATTAATAGTTACTCACGCTCGTCTAGAATATTCACCTATATTTCTTTCAGACGTGAAAGTGGATGCTCTGAAGCATTTTCTGAGAAATATAATTATTCGGTCAATTAAATTAACACTTCCCAGTTACTTCAAAATAAGCGAACTAATATACTAAAGTTTTTTCGTATTTCGTACTAATGCTCTACATTTCAGTCGTTGATATAATTTATAATGTTTGTTTTTCAGTTTTGGCTTTTATATTTCAATTTTTATGGTGGCATCTTTAGATAACTTGGATGCAGAATAAAATCAGATTAGAGGAATAAATTTCCTTGAATAAAAATAGATTATTAATTTATTTTAGAATTGATAAACTGGATTTATCAATTCATCTACCATCTACTATTGCTGTTTCTACTTCCTAAAAAAATCCTTTATGAACCAGCGGAAGTAGTCACCACAAAATGTTTTCCCAGATTCTCTAATAAATGCAGTTGCATATATTACTAACCAAAAGTTCTTACCATAGTTACGAAAGAGCTTATTAGAGTGCGATTTTTAGCGATTAATCCCTAAGATATGATTTATACAAAAATATCAAAAATATGAATGTGCATTTTGTACGCCGTTTTTTCTGACTAATTAACACCAAATTAGACATAGAACTATAATTGAAGTCCCAAGATCACTTACCAATCTTCTATATTTAAGGCATTGCTTTTTTGATTTATGGCGTTTAAAGGTTTGTGAAAATACAGACTGACAAGTAGTTATCCCCCATGATTTTGTTCTAAATTTTAATACATATCTATATTTAAGTTTCAGATCTTTCTACCAAATCTAGCTTAATTATATCAAACTATGCATTACGTATGCAATTAAAATCAACGGGAGAGGTCTCCCTAAAACTTTCTTTTTAATAAATTTGTCATACCAAAATTTTACATTGCATTGTCGCACAATAGTTACGAAATATTAACTTTTGGCTCGAATTTAGTATTTTTACTGAATCTACTGTGTCATTTTTGGCAAGTTATTTGGCAATTAATTCCTGACATGTGTTAATAATAATCAAAAATCGGCTTTTTATTTTACTTAGACATGTTTTTTAAATGAATTGAAACAAAAATTTGACATAAAAGTGACAATTGCAAAATTCTATACCTGATGTGAGATATTTAAATCACTGCGTTTTTGAATTATCGCTCTTACATGTTTCTGAAGTACAGATCGACAGATGGAATGACCGTCTTTGGATTTAGCTCAAAATTTTACAGATGTTTTAAACTGTAGATGTTAAATCTCTATACCGAATTTTATCTATCTAGCTCCCTTCGTTTTGTAATTATTGTGTTAACTTATATTCGAATAACCGGACAGATAGAGTTTACTAAAAATTTAATAAAAATATGCACATTTGGTGTAAAGACCGTATACCAAATTTCACTCATCTAGCTCGAAGCGTTTTTGAGTTATATTTGCCACAAACAAACAGACAGAGATGCAGACAGACGGACATTTTTCAAAAAAGTATTTTCCGAACTCAGGGAGGTCTAAAACATCAAAATCTCGAGTTCGAATTTTTCGATGATTACTGTACTCTCTCTATATTACATGTACCAGAAAATAATTAAATGCAAGCAATATTTTTGATGAACCAGCTAATCGCCAGGGGCGACTGATACAGAAATAAATACAAATTGTGATATGCTGTGGATATATATACGTGGAAATCGAGGGAATGATAACTCCTTTTTAATATCTAAAACCTTAGCTAAGAAAATAAAAAAGTGCTTTAAATCGCAGAAATGAAATCACATGTAAAACGAATTTGAATAAGAATAATAGAATTTGTTCCTTTATGTAAGTTAAGTCTGTAACAGCAGCAAGCTACTCTCAAGAAAGAAAAGTCCTAGTAAAAATATCAATTCACACGTTTTATAAGAAATTAAATTTTGTTATTCAAATTTCCCTATACGCGAGTTCTCACTGCAGTTTTCTTTCACTATACATTTAGATTTAATTATATTCTAGAAAAACACGAGAATTCTTTCAAGGTTTCATGTTATGCTTAAGTCTTTTTTTATTTTATTTTCAGACTTAGATAAACCATTCGTGAGCAGACTGATCAGCATAATGAAGGTACCGAAAAATTACCTTAAATAAGAATAATCCTATTCTGATCAAAACAACTTTTCAAGTGTAGTTCTTTTGTGCGACCTTTACTTTGATGACTGGAGGATTCCAATTGTTTGAACTTTTTACATTGTGTTTCCTTTTCATTAAAAGCAGTAAATTATAATCTCTGACTTGTGAGCGTTATCTTAAAAATAAAAATAAATGTGGGCTATGTATGCATGTATATACTATATCACGTGCTTAATAACTAAACCGCTTATAATTCAAGACATCGGCTTGCTTTAAAATTTCATTTTTGAACGAAAATCGCATTTTTTATTGTTTTATCAGAATGCTCGCATTTTTGCTATTTTAAAACCATTTTCATTGTTGTTGTTATTTCTGATGGCACTTGCTATGGACATGCCCGCTGATTTTGAATTCAGCGATTTTAAGCAGGGAGAGAGCGTCTCTTGTTTTTAGTAGCGAAACTAGGGCCAAGGGAACGATTTTGCTACTCACGCATCACATTCGTTTGCACAGCCCCTTTTTACAGAGGGCACATTCACAGATGTAACAGATGAAGAACAACCATGCCCGAACCGGGACTCGAATCCAGGATGCCCAGATCACGGATAAGACGCGCTACCCCTATGCCAGGACACCGAATCATTTTTATTTTATGTTTACTATAACTACAATTTAAAATAAATACACTTTCATAGAACTTAAAAGTTGTAAACCATACTATAAATAAATCTTTTTCTTTTTATTTAGGATATTTAAAAATTATCTTTTTCCTTCCCATTTCTTTTGCCGTATACTAGATCTTATTCTGAAATAATTTCGTTGTGCTTTTCTTTATTTTTGATAGCATTGTTGCAAATTAAGATAATTTTGATTCTCTAATGCACCTTGATTTTTCATTGATGTTGAGAATTCTGACAATAAATACGTAGCATTTTAAATCATACTTATAACATATAGTAATTTAACAAGACCTCCAGGCTAGTTCATAAATATTTACTGGTAGGTGAGTTAATAAACATTTATTCTGTTTAAAAAACTGAAGAATCATCTGAATCTACTGGTAACAGCTGCTTGCATACTTTTCAAAATGGAGAAGAAAAGAGAAAAAAATTACAAAAATTGAAAATTTTAAAAATGAAATACCCAACAACTTAGAAATTAAATGACCCACGAATTTAAAAAGTTATGATGAAAAGGCTCTTTTTCATCTCATTGGAAATTAAAATAAAATTTGTAAATCTATATTTCTCAAAAATGTTTTCCCCAAATTTAAATTTTTCAAACACGATTACAGAAATACTATTAAAAATATCAATTTGAAATTTGGCTTTATTTTATTTTATAGTAGTTTAAAAAGTGAACAAAAGATAAGAGCAACGATCAATCATTTTAAACTTTGAAAAACGATCAAAATTCCACAATGCTTTATGATTTTACATTAAAACTGTCATAGCCTTCATGAATTTTGATTTATTACTATACCTAGGCACAAATAATTATATATACCGAATGATTTAATATCGTTTGTTTGAAAAAAAAAGTTGAAATGAAAGCGAAAAAGTATTCTGAAATTTAAAAAAAATGATTATTAAATTATAAAATATTTTTGCACGATATATAAATTTTTTGCACAAATGTAATTTAATAATAGAAAAATATTTCTTCAAATAACATTATTTGATAAAGCAGCTCCGAATATAGACCTAAATGCGAAAGTCATTTAAAAAGTTTGTTAATTGATTAGGAATCGCCGAAATGTGTCCATTTTTTTGTTGTAACTTCAGGCCAAATTCAAAATTGAAAATTCAAATTTTCTTAAAATAGACATTTTTATACCATTTTATAATTGAAAACTGTCTTTTTAAAATTATACAAATTTTATTTCCGGTCTATTTTTTTCCTTCAATTTTTACGACATTTAAAAAATTAAATAAATAATTAAAATGAACGCTATTGAAATAAGGAAATTTTAACATTCGTCGATTTTTAAATTCGTCTAGTTCGAATAATATTCTCATCTTCAGACAGCAAAAGTATTATGTATATTATCAGATTCTGTACGAAAGTAGTTATTGAATTTAAAAATTAGACATGAAAGTATTTTAATATCGAGCAACACCGGCTATGTCGATTTATGACTAAAATGTTTTTGTTATATATTATTTTAGCTTTTAATGATGTTCCTGATGCATACGTCGAAAATCCATAAGGTGAATATACAAGTGGGCTAGTTTAATTTAGTTTAGTTTTATCTAGGCCCCGTTTTGGAACAACAGGAGGTTTATTTTGGAATGGATCTTGCAAGTTTAACCTATGGTCATATAGAAAAACCTAAGAATTCAATTTAGTCAACAACTCCTCTTTTCAACATCAGATTTAACATGCTTCAGATCCGCATACTATATGGTTCTTGGATGATATTGGGTTTCGAACGATCAGCCATTAAAATCTTTACAACCAAGGCAAATCAGTTTACATAAAAGATACTTTAAAAGTACGGAACTATTTTAAAAATCTTTAATTCACAAAATTCACGAAAAATGTATAGAAGATGTAGATGCATTTTCTTGACATAAAATCAGAATAAATTGGTATAATAACTTGCAATATAAACCACAAGATTATTCTGGGGGAGAGATGTTACGAAAAATTGTATTTATGGTTCACAAATATTTAGAAATGTAAAGGAAATCGTTCGGTAGGTGTGCAATGAAAGAAGTCGGATAAGATCGGAAATGGGAAATGAACCTTTATTCTATAAGAAAACACAAAACAAAACCAAAATATACATAACGATTAGCATTTGTATACATTAACAACATGTAGACAGAGAGGAAATCGTTGGATAAAAAACTTAAATAATTGAAGGATCCACATTTTAAATGGGAAATTTAAAATCTCGCAGGCATCTCATCTTTTATAGACTTCTGACAGGGTGTGTCCGATAATACCCTGATGGAAGGATCTACAGATTTTGGTTGCTAATAGAGATACGGCCAAAATTTTTGCATTTTCCAGAACCCACATTTTTATCGAATTCCTCTCAAGTTGCCAAGGTCGGTGATCATTAAACTGGTATTCATTCAATATTCATTAATAATCCTGCAGATCTATTTTTTTTCTTTAAAACTAACATAACAAAAAAGTCTTTTTACAGATTCGTGACATTATGTTTTCTTCCAATCAGGACCACGTATATCAGATGATAATCACAGATGTCATACCACCTGAATTCTGATGGTATGGCAGTCAATATATGGTAAAGAGAATTGAAATTAAACAGATCAAAAAAATTAATTTTTGTCTTTAGTTTTTCTGTTAATGGGAAGTGAGTAACCTTCTTTAACGATGTTAATATATGAATATATTTTTTATCCGTTGAAATGGAAGTATATTATCACCCATAGGCGATGTTGTATACAAGAAATTCTATTTGAATTCATGCTCATTTTTTCCATATGTCTATTTGAGGATGCTACGCTAAATAATACGGAATTATACGATAATATAACAAGTATCTATGAAGAAGCACATATGAAAAATTTCTTGATTAAAAAAAAGGAATCAAGATTCATTTTTATTCTTTCTGGATAAATGTCTATTAATCTATCTATTAATATTAATAATCTATAATTAATATTAATGTCTATTAATATATCTAAATTATTAAATAATTCTATTTTTATTCTTTTTCGAAATTTTGCTTTCTGTGATTGCTTGAGCCTTTTGAGTCATTTTGTAGTTCGTTCTAAATTTTGTAAAAATTGAAATACGTTTTTTTTTTACGTATTTCTCAATCAAACAATTGTAAATTACTAATTATAAATATATAACCAACTATAGGTAATCTTATGTTACCAGTAGTAAATATATTCATTCGCGAACATATTCACTTAAAAAATCCCTTTATTGATATAACCATTTTTTTTCGTCTCCTTTCCTGTTTTACGTTTTTCAAAACCTCTTTATGTTAGCAAACTTCATTAATTTAACAATATCTTAAACTACATTTTTCGTGAATTAAACTCTTAACGACGAATTGCTTTTCATTGTCTTTAAATGATACGCATATGATGCTCGAAATTACCGAAATGGAAATAAATAAAAGTAATTTAATTTTATACGTATGCAGGATCGGTGATAAAGCATTAATGAGTTAATATGGCGCTAGTAAATACATAGAATATTTCTGAGCATTATATATTACGATAAAGTCGCGAGTATATATAAGAGATCATTTATATTGTGAGAAATATGAGAGGTCTTTTATATTTTTAATTCTTTGAATAGTAAATTTTGAATTAGCATTACCTAAACTTGATCTCATTATAAAGAGGTAAGGAAAGTATAATGAGCAAAATTTGATAAGTAGGTGTTTTTCCAGTGTTCGAGCATTCTGACATAAATTTAAATAGTATTATAAGTAGAATCAAATCTCAGCAAACAGAATGTCACTATTATTTGCTTTATAAAGACTTGTGAGATTCTGTCTTAGAAACAAAAATGGGAATTTTTGTTGAGAAAGTTATGAAAGAAAAATCATTTTTGTTATTGCAGCATAAATTCATTCATATTTGTGAATTTATAAATTTCGGTCTGGTCAGCTTACGAGGTTTATCTACAAAGTAATTTTTCACATCGCCAAAAAAGTGACATTGCAAAAGGTACAAAACGCGAAGGCTCAAACCGGGTAGATTGTGAATATGCAAAATAGTATGGAACCTCCAGTTTCTTTGGTGATTTTCAGACTAGGGCAATATTGTCAAGATAGTAGATTTACTTAATAATTTTAAAAATATGCCATAGTCAAACTTCACTGGACATAAAATGCCAAATTTCGCCAAGATGATGGATGACGGTTCGAAATTTTTAGCAGTTTATCTTGGTGACCCCATAAAAATAAACAAGTAAAAATAATTAGTGATATTTTTTAAGCAAATATCTAATATTCATTGCCAAAATCGACGTTAAGCATACCAATTACAAGCATTCACACAGTATTTGAATAACATTTCTAAAAAAGTGGAATTGCATTTATAAGCTATATACCTTTATTTTATAATTCATTGTAATTACAAGCTTTCACTTAATATGCAATTTGTTTGCATGATTCTAAAATAGAGAATATTAAATCAACTCTAATATAATATTTTATTCTATGAGACGCATAACCAACACATCTTACACATATAATGATACATTTATATTTTCTTGCTGTATGTAAAAGATTTTAATTTAATTGAAGGTGGAAAAAGTTTATATTTCATTCATGTTATATTCTTGAAAATTTGAGGTAGCGTTCATGCTACCTTTTCAATTTATAAGAGAATGTTATACACTGAACTACGAAATATTGTTAAAAGTTCTATAAACAAAAGAACAGCTGTTCTTTGCAGTAGAAAATAACATGAAGTATTGTTGTTAGCTTCAAACAGGGAGGAAATGGTCTTGTTAAGGTTGAATTAACCTGTTACGTCACCAGCTTCAGATAGTATTCTATAAAAGAACTCGCAACTCGTCAATAATGTAGAAAACGGGGGGAAAATATTTTCTTGGTCGAAATTCCTTTTATTTTCGTGCTGAAATTCGAAACAGCTCGATTGGCGTTGCGTCCTAATGGGGGTGTAAAAGAGCATAAAGAAAAGAAAAGAGAAAAAATATTCCAATCTCTGAAAATTTAACGGAAGTCAGATTTTTTTTCTCCTTTCAAACTCCAAATAAAAGTTTTTCCAACAAGAAGAAAAGAAATACATTTCAGAAGCTTGGAATAACAACAGATCTCGCATTTCTTTTGCTTCAACATTTGAATCGGGATTTACAAAGGTAGAAACCTGTTAAGTATTTCTTCTGCTTTGGTAAAATACTATTATCCCTAAAACGAAAGCGTTAACAGAATGCGCTTGGATTGTACGTTGAGTAAATGCATCAAATTTTGTCATTTTGTTTACTTTTAGGAAATATATACCTGTATATTTATTTTATTTCAACACTCCTTACTCATCAAAGTATTTTAAGAATATGTAAGAGTAGAAAGTCTAATATATTTTCAGCAAAACATGAAACACTTCTATTAAAAGGTTTAAATGAGTTTTCATCTTTTTGTTAAAGCAACGTACCCGATAATGTTTTTAGATTTATACGTGCGTATTTATTTTATTTAAAAAACTACTTCTAATTAGACAGCATCAGTAATATAAAAATATCTTATAACTTCCACCGATTAATTTTTCTATATATCAAAATTTATTTCATATATCAAGGAAAGTCATTTTGTTTACTTTTAGGTTCTATCAGTTTGGAACAAATTTATATTTAGATAAGGTTTTGCTTTTTTAATTTATCTATGTAGGTATTTTTTCAGAAAAAGCGAGATTTTACACACACACACATGCACACATTTTTTATAACTAACTATTAGAATAAGTATATTCAATATCCTCTTCGAAGTGTGGGCAATGCAGTATAGTGATCAGAACAGAATGTATAATACGTGTATTGCAGAACCTCGATTCAAGTCGCACTATTTTATTTATTTAGTTATTATTTTTTGCTTATTTATTTATACTTTATATTTTTGATTTTCAAGTTATATGTGTCTTGGTTGAAAAAATATTATTACACACACACACACAAAAAAAAGAAAAAAACATTTTTTTATAACTAACTATTAGTGCCTTTTTCTATCTGATCTCTTGTTGACATTGGCATATAGAGTCATCTCGGACTCGATTTCACAACAGCAAGATTGAGTGTATGTTCAAAAATATAAGTAATGAACAAATAAACAGAATAACTTGTTAAACTATGTGCATTCATGATTTTTTAAATTTAAATAATCAGTTCAAATGTAGATAAGATTAAAAAATATTCATACATAATCAGTACGCTATTCGTATCTAAATATTTTCTCCGAAAAAACACGATTTTAAGGGCAAAAAAACTTCCGAGGGAAGTTCGGTCTTCATATCGTTGCAATACATGCGAGATTAAATGCAGTAATAAAAAACAAATTAAAGTTTGTTATATAATAAACTTTAAAATATTTTTAAAAATTACTATAATTAGAGAAAAATTATATAAAAATAATATTGGTATGGCTGCTAAAGTTGCTAATGTTGATATTAAGATTTTAAGAATTTTAAAGCTAATGTAAAATCGTGTTTTTTTAATAATAAGAAATAATTCCGAAATGATTAAAATATGTAAAGATTTTCATCAATTTTTAATTAAAATTTAATTAAATTTAAATTTTGAAACCCCCTTTTATTAGTTATCATTAAACCCTTTCATTTACTATCTCAGAAGTAACTAACTGTCAATTGCGATAGCCTTGACTCAAACAGTTTGCCCTGAAGAGGAATAATTTTTCCTTCCTGTATGTTACATGACGCAATTTATCGATAATATACCAGCCTACAAGCATTATCAGTTGAAATGTTCGAAGTACAACATAAACGATGTAAGAATTTGCAGTATAAAGAAAATAATTCATTTCATCTAATGTTGCTGTATTGAAAAAAAATTAACAGCATTTAAGAACTGACAATTAGTTTCTTTACCTATTTATCTAGCAATTATATTTCATAACTGTCATTAAATTTTGGAAAAATAATGGGGAAATCTTGCAATTGAACAAATATTTATTAATTTGATTGTGATTCCATAAAATGATTGAATTTCATAAAATGTCTGTATCATAGCCATATATAGTTTCCTAATGAATTTTTCTCTATCAAAACATAGATTTTAAAAAAGGTAACAAAATGCAGGAAAGCAAGATGAAAACAATCTGCATGGAAATGCATAAAAAAATAAGTGGTTATAAGACATGCATTCAAGAACCAGTTCTCAAATATCTTTTTTGGAAGAAAATAAATTTATGCAGAATTAGAAAAAAATTTGGATTCTGCACGTTTCAGTTCTTAAATTTATTCTACTAGTCAATGAATAAAAGGCTACAATTGAATCGATTTTGGAAAAAAAAATACTATTGATTACTTTTTCATAGTTTCAAAATATATAAAATTATTATTCTTTATCAAATGCATAATACACCCATCTGTGAAATGACAGATAACTTGTAAATATATACAAAGTTATTCAAAAACAAGGAATAGATTTAAAATATTAATTCTAACGTCGTTTTTGGCAACCAGCTGGCTTGTCAGGAATATTGGTTATATCTCATTTCAGTTAAATTATTTAAATACATATCTATGATGTCGTATAATTACCAGATATTAAAATTGTTTCTTTAATTGTCTTACATATGCTCCTTAGATATGTTCACTGTGTATATAAATCTTCTGAATGGTGACCAGTCCGTAATATCATATTGCTATTCAAAACGTAAATATCTGATATCTATCCAGTTCATCTACGTTCAAGATTTTGCGATATTATTAACTTCACCTTTTTATTCGTCTCTTAAACTTCATAGATATTACACAGAAAACTTTCATAGTTTTTAAAAATGTGAGAAAATCAGGCAATCAGATGGTGCATGAAACGATAAAAACGATTTGAACTGATAAGCAAAAAAATATTTTTAAAAAATTGCCAAAACTCAGAGTAAATTACTGAAATATGGAATTAACAAAAAGCTCTTCTTATGTTTTGACCTGAAATTTTTGACACAATTGGTTTTTACAGATGTTTTCTTACAAAATAACTAAAAAAATAAAATAAATCCGTCTATTACACTCTCTTTATTACATTTTTTCCGGTTATAATTTTTGTGCATAGCATTAATATTGAACTATGATTTATGAAACATATACAGGAATATATTTTCAGACTTTTTAATTCATAATTTTCCTAAAATGCATACATATAGTGACCTTCTCGAAGATTTCTCATATTTTCGGTAACAAAAGAATTACCCCTCCTCCCCTTGGACCTTGGGAAAAGCTATGAATGTCAAGAGAACTTAGAATTTTTTTAGAGCACTTAGAGTATTTCCTGCTTTGCAATATAGTACAAAAAACAAAATATGAATTTTGGACGAGCTTTGATTCTACTGAAATAAAAATTTTATGTTGAATTATAATTTAAAAAATAATATAACATGTCAAATATCATTTATTTAAATTATTTCGGTTTTAAATAATTGCAACTACATTCATGTCATATAGATCAACAGACGGTCAATCCTTCGTATTTTTCAGTAATCGTATAATAATTAATTCGAAAGTACAAATCAACACATTTCAGATTTGTGCATATTAATGAGGATTATGCCCATACAAAATTAAATGAGGCCTTACACTTTAGATTCTATTCTTGTGTACCAATGTTTATCCGCCTACCTCATTGCGTTTAATAATTTCGTATTTAGACAACCACCCAGTGGATTTCTGCAATCACAAAATGGAAGCCGCTCATTATGTCATATTTACATTTCTTCACCATCTGAATTGCTTGAATATTGATTATGTTTAGTTTCCGTTAAATCTCTCATGCAAAACTTGATATCCACATATGTACAAAAACACACAAGCTTAAAATGGTCTTAGGAAAAGAATATAATGAGATTTTTGATCGATAAATTATAATGCAGTTAAATATTTTATGTATTTCTTTTATCATATATTTTTTTCATTAGTCTATATCATTATAAGATACTGTGTTTATTGAAAATTATCAAAATTGCCATGATTATTGAAATGTTGCAAAAAATAGTATTGGCATAAAAAATATACTAAGCAATTGCTTTCCAATATTTTCTGAGGAAAAAAAGAAATTAGAACATAAATTTCGTTATACCTCTTGTCTTTATTAATGATAGATCCTTTTCTAAAAATAAAAATTACTCAGCTGCTGCGAATGATATCGTGTTATCCTATTATCTAATAGATAGGTGATGGATAACAATGGTGAATAGGTATGGATAAACATCCATTTCTTTTATATGCCATGAACAGCTTACGGAATCTGTTTCATAAGCACTGATTTGAAATGTACGGTCCACAGAACAATTCGTCTGCAATTAAATAACAATCACAGTGCCAGAGTTGAGCATCTGTTCTGGTTACACAAGAACTTTGTTCTGGTATTTCTAATTATTGGATCATTTGAATTGAAAAGCGTATGCATAACTATTTATGTCTAATTCTTGTAGGTTAAATAAATAATAAACAATTAAATTCATATTTGAAGAGAGCAAAATATAACAGAATATGATTTATCTTATTTAGATTCAAATTCAGGAATATCATTTGTATTTGAATAAGTTCAAATGCAATAAACTATTGTTAAACGATTAATATTCATTTTCTTTAAAATAAATTAATTTGTTATTTGATTCGAAAGAAAAAAAAAGAGTTTAATTGAATCATTGTATTAAAAATTATTGTAGGATCAAATTCAAAAATGCAAGTACTACCAACTATAAGTGAAAATTTTATTTCGGAGTTAATAATAAAGTAACCTTTTTTTTTTTTTTTGTAGTTTCAGTTTTAACTTTGGCGAAAGCACGCGTTTGAATATTTTGATGGATGTTTTTGAATTTAATCATAACATTGAACACTGTTTTTAGATTGTTAATTAAATTTAAGATTATTAAAAAATAAATTAAACAATTTACATAAAAACTCATTAAAAAGTTAATTTTTGAGTTTTAAGATAATCCAAGCATCATTTTTTGAGATAATATTTTGGACGATATGGCCACCAATTTCCAGAAGTAAGTCATTGCGATTCCTCCGTCGGGCAGTGATTAGAGATTTTTTTTGTGTGTGTGCAACGCTTATATTTGCATATTGTTTCTAATTGCTTAATAGAAATTTGTAGATATAACGAATGCTCTTCAGAATTTTTCTAATTAATTTTGCAGCTTAATTAGTACGCAAAGTGTTCAATTATATATAATTCAATGAAGCCATCCGAAACATTTGTTAGCAATTTGTTTATATTTGAATGTTGCCATTTCGCAGTAAGAGATAAGATCTACTTCTGTGACACACGCACATACACACAATGATATCTCTTAATTCAATTTTTATCTTAAATTATCATTTTAAAATGTTCACTTATTTTCTGACACAAATCCCATTTTTTAATTTAATTACTTCTGACAGAAGCTTAAAAAAATTGCTGACTCCGTTGTGTCCTACATCATGAGCGTAGGAATAATATTCCTTAGCACCTATGCATCGTTTTCAAAGATACCCAAGATTCAATAGTCTAAAATGACACGCATCAAAGAAATCCCTCTCAGAATCTCGCAATAAACCCACTAAAGGAAACATTGTTGCTTTCGTTCTTTTCTTCTGGTACGAACGTACGCATCAATTTTTTGTTTATGTGTAAATATTATATCTCTCGTGGTCAAATAAATTAAAGTTCATTCAAAAAAGTCTCTTTCTTTCGGCCACTTAACTGCCAAAATTATATTACACAAACACATCTTATGCATTACTTCCTATTCATAACCCCCACCACCACCACCAAAAAAAATTAAGCATTAAATTGTGATAGATATCGTAAAATGTATTATTTGAACAGTTTTTATCTGCTTTTTGCGTGTATGAAACATCTTACTGGTATAGAGATATAAAAAAACGTAATTTAGAAGATATTCTACCTTCTGAGTTTCATGCTACTGTAACTTCATTTTCATATTCTTCATGCAAACTGCATAGATATTAAACACAACTCTTCTTTCTTAGTTTTCAACAACTGAAAAAAATAACGCTATTAAATACTTAATAAAATAATGAAAATGGTACTAATTTTTATACAAAAATTAAATCTATTATTTAAAAAGGTTTGCAGGAAAGAAATATTCTTAAAAACTATGCCACAAGCAGACAATATCATTAAGAAGATCTAGTTTCTAAGTTTTAAATCTAGTTTTTAAGTTTTAAAATCTAAAAAATTTTTGTGCAGTTATATTTTCAAAAGATATTGCAATAAAATAATTAAAAAAAATTTATAATTTTTAATTAAATAAAATTTTTATTAAAATGTACAAAAATTGTTCCGAGATGTCGATCCCACTCTCCTAATTATACCTTTCTAACTGTGGTAGCTTTAAATCAATCGGTCTAGTTGATCTAAACACACACACACAAATAGGATCAATAGATGTATAAGTTTAAAGTCCTTAGTTCATCCGAATTTTTATTTCTTAACTACTTAAAATACGAATCTCCACTAATATTTACACGACTTTTCCAATTAGATGCATATGTCTATTACTTACGAGTTAGAAATTAGTTGTTGGATCCCCATTAGAATGGATATTTTTTATTATATAAAAACTATGTTTACCTTAAATAATATGGAATTAATGAGTTAATATTGCTAATATTTTTTAAAAAAAGTAAAGGAAAATATTTTTTCTAGACATTTATTTCATACGAAATGAGCTGAAAATCATAAACTGCTTTTATTGTTGCATCAAATATTTACTCGCACGATTTTCTTCCATTGGTTAAGGCTAAAGAAGAAGGATTATGTTTAATATATGTGCTGTTTTCAAGATAAACAAAAAAAAATGAAGTTGCAGTACCTTTTGACGATACATGAACTGGGAATTTACGTTTTTAATAACAAGTTGAATATCATGGGGTTGCTATCTATTATTATATATATGACGTATTCATGTACACAAAAAACAGAGCATATGTAAGGCAATTAAAATAATAAGCTTTAATGTCTAACACTTAGGAGGAATCATGTGCATGAAGTAATATCTGAACGTTTCAGCTGAGATTAAATGTAACAAATATTCCTGGCAAGCCAGCCGGTCCCCCGAATCTATTGGGCACACCTAACATATTTCTTCGATTTTGCAATTTTAATTTTGTTATTTGTCAATATTAGAAAAAACTATGCAAATGAATAAGAGACAATTTTTCATCATTGTTAACCAGAGGAAGGCCCAAACTTTCCAAACTGCCCAAAACTTTCTCGCATAATTTCTAGTAAACTTGCCATGCCAGAGAACGTCTTACATAGCATTGGCGTACAATAGCTACGAAATATTTTTTGGCATGAATTTAGCATTTTTTTCCTAAATATATCGTAGTGAATTATTTAGCGAATGCATTAATAATATCCTGACATGCGTTAATAGTACCCACAAATCGAATTTGGTGTTTAAAAGCGTTTTCCTTAAACGACCGAAATAAAAATTTAATACAAAACTTCATTTGTTGTCACAAAATCCCATACCAAATTTGATATATTTGAGTAACTGCATCTTTGAATTATCGCGTTCACATGTTTCTGAAAGTACAGACCGAAAGACAGTTAACCTGTTGTTGGCTTTGGCTGAAACTTGAACAGGTATCTAAGCTATAGACGTTAAATTGGTGCATCTAATTTTATTTATTTAGCTGTCTTTGTTTCGTAATTATCTGTTAACTTATGTTTGAACAGCCGGACAGACGAATTTTCTCTGAACAGATTTCACTCAAAATTTGGCAGAACTCTGCAATTTCATCTAAAGAACGTATACCAAATTTCAACCATCGAGCTCAAAGTGTTTTTGAGTTACCTTTGTCACAAACCAACAGATAACAGACATTCTTCAAAAATGTGTTTTTCGAATTTAGAGATGTCTAAAATGTAGTGATTCGTAAAAATCTAGAGATTGAATGTTTTTACGATTACTATACTTTCTCTACATTATGTATAGAAGAAAGTAAAAAAAGCATTATCAAAAAGGAAATTGTTTTATCAAGGAAAATTACATTAAAATTGCAACTGATGGTTTCATATCTGGGGGCACAGGAGTGCCCCCGCCAAGTTGAGCAAAAACAAGCGGCACCGCCGTATCATCCTTTTCTCGAAGCAGTTCAGGCCATATTCGACCCCCTATAACTTCGTTGTGGATAACACTAGAAGCCTGAATTTTCAGTAACCAAGCAGTCATTATATAAACACGGTATATTTAAAATTTCGTTAAATTTGAACCAGTAGTTAAAGAATTATAACTAGTCAAAATTTGTGAATTTTGTCACTGACTGACTGACAAATCATCAAAACTCTAAGGCACTTCTAGCAGACATAGAAGCTTCAAATTTAGAATACAATTAGTGTTTAGTGTATAAATCAAGGAAAAACTAAAATATGCGTGTAATAATGGACGGATCAAAAAATTTCTCGAAGTATCGAGCATTATCCATTTTGTCGGCAAATTCGTCGCCAAGTCACCAAATGGTCACCAAGTTTGTCACCAAGCTCTGGGATCACTGGCTGGGCATCTGACAGCATCCAATACAGATTACTGTATAACGGTCTTTCGTATGATGACACTATTCACGCTAGGAAGCAAAATTACAGGTTTGTAACAATATCTAATTTGAAATAATTCAATTTGAAGCTGTGGAAGCTGCAAACGCAATGGGTGACTTTCAGAGAATCAATCTGGTAGAAGAGCAAACTGATCTTCAAAGAATAATCGCAAAACTTAATGCCGATCAAAAAAGTCTTCGATGTGATCACAAATAAAATGGACACAACTGATAATAACGCTGACGTTTTACGCTGTTTTGTGAGTGGAACTGGTGGCACTGGAAAGAGCGTTTTAATAAAAACTCTGAAAGTTTGGGTTAAGACGTATTTAAACAAAAAAAGTGGCAGTTAGTGCTCCAACAGGAATAGCTGCATTCAATGTGAATGGATTGACTATACATAGACTATTTGCAGCTGCCTGTAGAACACAAGCAAACACCGAAGTACAAGCCACTTTCTGATGAAGTGCTCCAAGCTCTGAGATCAGATTTTAAAGAAGTAGTGTTGTTTATCATAGACGAAGTGTCGATGATATCCAATGATACTTTAACATATATTCATTTACGCTTATCTGAAATATTCGACACAAGCGACGATCAGAATGGGTGGTTTGGAAAAAAACATCTTGTAGTTTTCTGAGATCTCTTACAACTTCCATCGGTAAGAGAAAAGTCACCTTTTGAAAAACCAACAACTGGTGAAAATTACTAGTTGTTAGGTTTCCTCAGTATACCGAATCTGTGGATTGAACTGTTCATATACGTTGAACTGACAATTAACATGCGAAAGCTCAATGATTCTGACTTTGTTGAAATGCTAAATAGAATAAGATTAGGTGCGACTACACAAAAAGATCGCGAATTACTCTTGACTAGATTAATAACTCTTAAATCCAGTTCAAATGAAAACAGATTAATTGAAATAATTGAACACCTCTCGAAACTTCCTGATGATACCGTTTGCTTATTACCTACAAAAAACATGTGTCAACAATTAAATACTACAATGCTTAAATCTCTTACATATCCCGAAATAAAACTTACAGCTGTAGATAGCATAGATTGTCCCAGATACCTAACAAAAAGAGCTCGTGAATGCATAAAAAAAATATGAAGACGATGCTTCTATGACTGCAGGCCTGGAAGAAAAAATAATTATAAAAATAGGAGCAAAAGTCATGTTAAGGCGAAATATTGACGCGAGTCTTGGTTTAGTTAATGGTTCTATTGGTATAGTGCAAAGAGTAAAGGTTGATCCAGAAAATACAAAAATAATTAAGAAAATATACATTACATTTAATAAAGAACATGTTTACGAGCTTAGTCCGGTCAAAACTAAATTGGAAATTATTAATAGAGCTTATGTTCATCACGAACAGTTTCCCATATGTATAGCCTATGCTATAACTATACACAAAAGTCGGGGCCTAAATAATGCACTGGTGGATATCGGTTCTGCAGTATTCACATCTGGTAAAGCTTATATGGCACTTTCGAGAGTTACAAGTCTGGATGGCTTACATCTAATTAATGTCGACTTTGGAAGTATTAAAGCGCAGGAATCCTCAATTTGTGAATACAACAGACTAAGAAGCATTTACCGTCCAGAATTGTCAAAAATTGTAATATCAAATCTTACGAGAAAAACCCATAGAGACCGGGAGTGGGGTTTGAGAAAAACTGTAGCTGAAGCTCAAGAAGTAGTGCCGGAAAAGAAAAAGAGGAAGACTACATACAAAAATAAGAGACTATATACAAAAATAAGAAAAGACCTATCTACAAAAAGAAACGAGATGCCATCAAAAACATAACTTGTAAAAAAAATAATCTCGCAACTCAGTTCTTCTATGGTAAAAAGTTGTGAGACCCATGTAATACCAAGTGGGTCAATTTCAGTCCTTACTTAAGGGTCCTTCTGTCTTAAGTTATTACGTAATTAGCTAATCCAAAATCTTATAGTGACCATATCAATATTAAAAATCTTTTATGGTTTA
>JAPMOR010070632.1:551008-562565 GCA_026543865.1 Argiope aurantia
CCGAATTGGTATTACATGGGTCTCGCAACTTTTTACCATAGAAGAACCGAGTTGCGGGATTTTTTTTTACAAGTTATGCTTTTGATGTCATAAATTTTACTAGATACCTTAATCTGTAACAAGATAATCGTTGTCTTAACTAAAAATATTTTAATTAAAGTTATCGAAAATGAATATTAAAAAAATCAATGACTAAATCTTCTTTCCATTTTATAAAGATGAATTTTTCAAACTTTCTTCTTCTTAATTCTTTTTCACGATATTTCTGATGTCTACACATCCGAAACAATTATATGAAATGGAGCTTCATTCTTAGAAGCTCCATTTCAATTTTTTTGACAATCTATTTCTATGACAAAAGGATTTTTGTAATCGCTCAGAAGCAATGTGTTTTCAAAAGATAAATGGAAGCAGTTATGAAACTGAAAGTTGACTCCAAGACAATCATTATATACACTGCTTATATCAACCATTGTAATACACTATTTTAGTAACACCATTTCAATTTAAAAGATGAACATTGCGTAGTAAGGCAAATGCAATTCAAGTAAAGTAAAAAAAAGTAATCATGGTTCAGTCTTGAATATTTTATCTCATACATTTTCATATATCATATGGGATAGAGCATTTTCTGAAAAAATGCGAATTTGAATCTTTTATCACTTTTGCATGAAAAAATCGAAAGTCTCGTGCCGTTTTTAATGTCTTGCTATGAGACATTAGAAACGCCATTAGTAGGAAAGACAGAAGTTTAACCATTTCATTTACATTATAGTTCTAAACATCAGACATATATTTTGCTTCTAAACAATGTCTGCATTTCATGCATTGATGGCTAGACTAATAGAGAATATTTTGCTCTCGCAAATATATTATATGAACCAGATTTTAGATAAATTTCTATCAAATTCTTATAAATCATAAAAAGGAAAATAAAAAAAAGGATATAAAAATTGCTGTCTAAGACAACTTTTAGCAGAGTTAGTTTAGAATGAATTGTCGCAAAGGGGGCTGATTTGAGAAATCAGGTTTCTCTTTAGACAAATTTATTAATCATAAAATAAAACAGGGTCCAATCTATTCTATGAAAGAACATTAAAGAAAAACAATAAGTTAGAAACATACTTCTCTATATATTTCGATTCTCCCCTCTTTCCCCAGCTGCAACCTTTTACTAACAACCCTTTCGTTTGAATCGTTACCAATGGCAGGTGATGAAACATGTGCAGATCGGATTCGAATCACTTGAGATCATGGCAGAGAAATATTGAGAAGTTTAGGTTTAGTTATATTAACTTCCCGTTTGAAGCAACACTTGGGCTATTTTGGGACGGACCTCGTAATTTTGAACCGCTGTCAGATGACGAGGACGACACCTGAGCTGGCACCCCCTCTCCACACCATACTACACCAGCGGGAGGACGTTTGGTCAGGACGGATTTAACGTGCAACTGACCCCCTTACACGACGGTTCTTCGGTGGAATCGGGTCTCGAACCTGAAACCCTCCGGTTCCGAAGCCGAGACCGTACCACCAGGCCACCGCGGCCCAGAAATATTGAGAGAGAAAAACACAAAGACATTACTCACCTCGGATCCGAAATTAGGTTCAGTCTTAAATTTTACAAAATATCCAACAAAAATAAAATTAAAAAAATATTTTTGGAATAATTTTCAAAATTACTTTAATTATTTCTGAAATTCTAGAAAAAAAAACTGTACTTTCTAAACCTTTTAAATACTACTGATGATGTAGCTTAAAAGCATCTGCAAAACTGTTTGTGTTTTTTGAAGACGAAATAACTGTAACCGAAGTTTTCTCGTAACGGTTGCTTGTAAAAACTATTATAGTATTGTTTCATTTTAATAAGTCAGCCGTTTCGTGTCTGAATGCATTTTAATAACATTTGCACAGCTGTTTAACTCATAATTGAAAAATTATTTTTATTTACATTTGCGAATGTTTGAATTATTTGAAAAATATATCGCCTTTAGCAGTAAGTCAAATTGATTATTAATAGAAAGTTCATTTATGTATCTTTATAATAATGCATTTATTTCCATTTTATTTGATTATATTATTGATTTATTATTGTAATTATTTTGTGGCTGAGTCTAAAATATTGGAACATTTGCTAATTTCTGGAATTCAGCAAACTATGTTCCACTTATTTCTGTACTTTCATATGCTAGATAATTAAAAGCACTTTTTCAGTACATTTTTTAAAAAGAAATAGGAATATTTAATTTATAGAATTTTGAACTGCAGAACGATCTAGATAAGCCTTTTTCTGTTCTAAATTTAAGTCACGATCACAAATATTTAGGCTTCGAGATTCGAAGCTACAATATGTCTGGTGATATTTTATTAGTAACGCTGGCAATGAAATGTTAAAATTAAATAAGTTATAAAATGCTGTGTATACAATATTTCAAGTTGGTTAAAATCAAATTGTGGCAAAAATTTCAGAAGATGAGCTCAACTGGTTTCTAACATATATGTTACGGTTTGGGGACAGATGTTAAGATTGTTGTCAGGCATATAAATCGCATCAGAAATTTCTTGGATACGTGCTGAAAATGGTAACATAATTTGAAAAGAATAAAAAAACTTTTTTTGTACTGTTTGAACATGCGATAAGTTTAATTTTTGGCTAATAATTTTAAAAACGAGAGGGAGTTTTCTCTTGAAAACTTCTTCATATACTGTCTAATAAGGTCTTCTGTTCCCTTTTCGTTTTGCTTTCCCTTTTCTGAACTTTTGATAAAATAGTGAATGACATGAAGGCTCAGATTTTTATCTTTAGAGTTTCATACTTTATAACATAGTAGTATAAAGAAAACCATTCCTTGTTCACTGTATGGCTTTCGTCAATGATAATTTTGGAAAGACCTATTAGAAAACAATTTTTGGCGACATTTTGATGATTAACTACTGTTTTGTAGTTAATAATGTAGCTTTCGAAAGTCGAATATGTTCTTTAGTCGACTTTATTGCAATCTATTGATATCAAAATTTGATACAGAATTACATTCGGAGTTACAAAACAAGCTATCAAATTTCATGTATTTTTGTCATTATGCTTTTGATTTATTGCATTTTCATGCATGTGATGGTACAGACTAACAGATATTCTGCCCTTTGACGGACTTAATTCAAAATTTCTTGAAGATCTATAGTTTATATGCTAAAACTATGAAATAAACTTCATTTACCAAATTATCGCATATACATGTATGCAAAAGGTGTCAGACAGATGGTTAAATTCTGGACAGATTTGGTTCCAAACTTGATACATTTTATAATTATCGTGTTCAATTACAAAGTGGAGCGGAAAGACTGCTTCTTAATGAGTTTCAATCAAAATTTCATAAGTATTTACGAATTTGGTAAAGAAGGAGCATATATGCCACATTCTTTCCATCCAACTTGGAGTTTTTGAATTATCGTGCTCATAGACAAATTTCCAGGAGTTAACCATCCAGCGCTGAGTTATGCTTAAAATTTGTAAGAAATCTATAAATTTGTTGTGAAGACCATATACCAAATTTCATCTGTTTAGCTCAAATTGATTTCGAGATATCGAGTTTATAGATAGACAGGTAAACATAATTATAAATGCGTATTTTTCAAACTCATGAAAGACCGAATCGTGGAAATTTGCAAAAAAATCTCGAGGTCGAATAAAATATAAACTTTCTCTGCTTCTATTTAGTATACTAAAAAGCTAAAAATTATTAATCTGAGAAAAAAACCATTTAAAATGGAATGATCTAGATATTATAAAATTGTATGAAATGAGCCATAAAAGCTATATGAAAAGTAAATCTAATAATACAATAAAATCCTAAAAATAATTTTAATTATATTTTAAATTTAAAAAAAAAAGAAATTCCAATTAAGTACATTTTACACAGAAAAAAAACGCTACGCAGTAATTTCAAACTAATAGTGGATTTAATTTTTGAAAAATTTAAGTTTGCCTCTAAAAAAAGGAAATAGAATGGATGAAAAATTATTACACTTAATTTTCTATCTATCCGAATTCGCTTAAGGGTGAAAAAAAATCCTAAAGTGAGTTTGTATGATTTCAAATGGTATTTGAATTGTCAATTTTCGAGAAAAAGCGGTGAAAGCTAAATTTAAAGCCAACATTTCATGTCATTTATTAAGCATTTTCGACAACTATTTTATGTCCTTCGAGAATACATTCCTACAAAGCAAGATTTTTGTTTCTGAAATTTAATTTTCATCTCTTTTTCCCCCTCTCGTATATGTAGTATAAAGAAAATCATAGATAGCAAAAATCAATCGTCAAAAAATTCGAACTCGTGATTTTGATGAATTTCCATGTTTTATACACGAGTTCGAAAAACACGTTTTTGGAAAATGTCCATCCGTGATAAAGATAACATCAAAACGCTTTCAGCAAGGCGGTTGGAATTTGGTATACAATCATTACATCAAGTTAGCATATTTCTATCGAATATTGGGTAACATTCATTCTGAGGAAGTCCGTCTGTCCAGCTATTTGAATATAAGTAAACATCGAGTGAGATAGACAACATTCGGTGCAAATCTATAGTGTAGGCACCTGCCAAGTTTTGAACCAAACCAAACGAGAAATTGTCTATCGGTCTGAAGAAACATAAACGCGATAGTTCAAAAACGCAATGAATTAAATATATCAAATTGGATATGGACTTTTGTGGCTGCAAGTGAAGTTTTGTGTCAAATTTTTGTTTCAACCAATAGGGGAAATCTCGTTTAAAACAAAAATTCAAGGATGCTATTAACGGATAATATAACTAATACGGATGACAGGAATTAATATAAAAGGATGACATGGCAGATTCAATAAAAATGCTAAATTTAAGCCAAAAGGTTATATTTCGTAACTATTGAACACCAATGCTATGTCAAACGTTCTCTGGTATGAAAAGTTTATTAGAGATAATGGGAGAAAACTTTAGGGAGACCACACCGGCTGGTTGGGAAAAAAGATTATTATCATCTGAAATCTTAGAATAATAGTTTTAAAATAGGACCCGTAAATTTGGATTGTTAGTTAAGGACTTGTTAGCTTCTTTACGATGACACTACTTTTTCCGACATAGTTGAATTTTGCAAAAATTTAATGTAGATATTGATCTGAAATTTTTACCAAATATTTCCTTCTGTTTAACAGGTCAGTAAATTCTGAAAAGGCGTATCGCCTGAAAACTCTATGCATAATCTGCCGAATTCTAAGGAATAAAAATTCTGTCCATATTAGTAATATAGAGTATCAATGAAAAAAAAAGGATCATAATTCTTAATTTTCATTTTATGTAATTTAAGAATTTCCTGACAATCTGTATAGTGGCCTGTTTAGAATGGACCACTAAACAGTTTTAAAATTGATTATGCGTATTTTTGTCACCTTTTGATATTCTTCATAGTAATACAACTGCATTATTATATAAAAGAATAATTCAAATGATTTTGATTAAACAACCGTTAATAGATGAGAATCGGCTACTTCGGTACAATTTCACAACAGAATTTATGATACACCTTGTTAAATTGTATTCAATTTAACATTGTTTATTAAGATCTAATAGAGCAGATAATAAAAACACATGACCCACATTTAATACAATAGTTGGCGATTATATGCAATAATAAGTATTTATACCGACTTTCACAATGCGACGAAATAAAGTGGATGTCGAGTGCTCTCTTTGTGTATAATAGTTGTACAGTCTGAATTTCGATATTCACGTGTTCAAATGTAAACCCATTAATTATTCCATTTTATAAATAAGGAATCAAAGAGTTGACTATAAATTTTCTGACAATATTAATTGCAATCAAATGCATTTAAAAACTCTCGCTTTAGAAATTCTCGAAATTTCTGTACTCATCTGTTCAAATATATATCTGTTAATTATTCTCTTTTATAAATAGTCAGTTGATTTGACTATCAATTTCTGCCAGTAATGTCAATTGCAATGAAATGCACTTAGAAATTCTCAATTCTAATTATTTTGTTGTTTTATAATGTTTTAATGCATTATTGGAAAAGATTTTTTTTATTTACTTGTATGACGCTACTGAAATAAGTTGCAACATAGAAATAATAATTTTATAAATATTCAATGAGTTATAAATGGCATCGGTAAGAATTCTGGACTTTTATTAGTAGCTCAAGAAGATTAAGAATCATCTCGTATTCATTATTATGCCTTGGGAAAAAATCCATAAGTAGAAGAACTTTATTTTTTGAGACATTTGTCTGAACAGATTTGCTTTAAAATTTTTTATTCACTATTCATTTTGGAAAAGAAAATAGGAGAAAGTAAGAATATTAGACGAAGTAAATATGATTATATTAACATTTAATAACATTTTGGAAGCTATTTTCATAATTACAAGAAATACTTTCTTCATAAAACAAACTTTGTAAAAAAAAATAGGTTGTATTGTAGTTTATCCTCCTTTTTGCGAGTCCGATTTCAGATATTCTTCGTAATCTTTTTTCTTTTTCTCGAATTCAGCAACACCTTTGATACAACTCTGGTTGAAATTTAATCCGATCAGACCCCGGGCCCTAGGGATATGGCCTAACAAGAGTGATAGAGAAAAGATAAAAAATAATCAGTTCTTTGTGGAATTCTAACTTAAGTAGAATTTCTTAAAGAAAATATTCTTACAACACAAAGAATAAATGCCCTAAGGATTACTACAATAAATTGCAGAACAGAAATCATGCTTTTGTAAGAAAAAGAGGCAAATACAACTGAAACAGTGCAATATTTAAAATCCTGTTTATCGGAGAATATAGCTTAAATTGACATTATTTAATTTATCTTTTTTAAACAAAAATAATTGCATTTTATAATAAAAATATTTGGATGTTTGAAAAAAATATAATATTTTTGAATTTAATTGCTGCATCTTATCTTTTTAAAAAATTTGGGATTTGTATATTTAACTAAGAATAATAAATCTACTTGCTAATGTAATAATTTCTGTTGAAAATTCTGCTGCATGCGTGACTGCATTGTAATTAGAATTTGTTTGAAAAATAAACATCAAATATTTGATTTTGTTTTAAACTTTCTTTGAGGAATAAGATATTTGCGTTTAATTATTAATTTCTAATTCATGAAATTAATAATTCCCGAAAAGAAAGTTATTATGCAAATATTAGCTTGGAAATACAAGTCATTGCAATAGCAGAAATTTAAACATGCCACTTCAAAATGTTTGATAAAAATTAATTTTTACATGAATTCTAATATTTTAATTAGGAAAAATCACTAAGGTTACTTATAAAGCAATTTAATTCAATCGTTTCTTTTCTATTTTTATTTAAGTGCAATGTTTTGCGAAATATTCTAAAATATAAAGTTAAAAGGAATATTAGCAAAAGGCCTTATTTCGATAGTAAATTTTCTCTTTAAATACATATAAATTAGAGATTTATTTAGGTTAGACTAGTTTAACACTTTCCAGAGTTATTCCTGTAGAAGTTTTTATACAATGAAATTTTGCAGTCCCATTTCAATTATTAATGTTTTTAAAAAAATTTTAGTTTTATTTATATGCAAGTAGTTTCTAAATGACAAACTCAACAAAAATTTTAATTCAGAGCCGACTTCAAGAGAATTTGTGTCTATATCTCATGTGCAAAAAATTAAAATTAGAAGTAATTTTAAATTTAACAATCAAAAGATAATATTAATTAGGTAACTTTAACAGTTAAAGACATAAAATACAAATAACTGAATTCAGTATGAAGAGTAGTAAAATGCAGTGTTTTTATTCTGCAACTAAATCATAATTACCTTTGTAACCCGGCGTTATGTTTTTCGTCAATACAGATCTGCCTTCCGACTTTCTATTCTCGATTATATCAAGATCAGGATCGCCTGGCATATTTTGTGACTCGGATGATATAGGTTTTAGTCGACCAGGGGTTGATGATTCCATCGCATTATGTGTTGCCCTTCCGTATGTCTGTCCTACTGTTTCGCTGTAAGCTGGACAATGACCTGTGTAGCTGCGAAAAGAAGAAATTTTAAGCCCTTACATTTAATTCTTTAAAAAAAAGACAAAAAATTTCTTACAAAAATTTATGCAAATGACAGCATCAGAATCGGTAATTCTGTTTTCTCGAATAACATAATTTATAATATGATAGTTCATTTGATAATCAATTTATCGCACCTGAAGAAAATTCTTAGATTGACATTTTTTATGAAATCAAATTTTGAATAAATTGTTCTATGCTACTGAAAATGTTCATGAAACTGTAATATACAAGATGATTCAAAATTCAACGAACAAGTCAAATAAGAAAACACGGATAAGAATATATAGTTGGAAACACCATACGGAGAAGCTAAAGAACGCTACTCTCCATTGCTAGAAATTGTACTTCAATGCTAGTAGTTTGAAATGTTATTATTTCAGTGTTAGTGTAACATTCAGTATTTATAATGCAAAAATTCACGAATGATGAGATGGTATGTATGTCGCCCTTCATGAGTATTTTTAGAAGGTTGTTCGTCATTCCATGCGCTACCATTATAAAGAATGCGTAACTGGGCAGTATCTTTCAATTTTAAATAAGCAGTTCTTGTATATGTAAATTTATTTCGCGTATCTCGGAAACAGCTCTAACGATTTAGATGAAATTTTATATTTAAGTAAGTTTTTGATTTTTAAGTTTATATATATATAGGTGTCTTTCCTGAAAATATGCGATTTTAGTCGCCCCCCCTATTTTTTTAATTACTAACTATTAGAGCTTTTTTTTCTGCTGTCATGACAATGTCATATAGCTACATTGCGTAAATTTGTGTTACTTGCATTATTGCCATAGGATGATAATATACTTAAAATTTTGAGAGATGGTGCTATATGATATTATCTGAATACAAATATGTTCTGCTCGCAACTAATAGCATATTATCCGAATACAAATATGTTCTGCTCGCATCTAATAGCAACAATGCAATTGTGTTAACCATTTTGAATAACACGTTAAACTAAGTGCATGTATGATTGTTTTATTTAAATGACCAGTTCATATGTAGGTAAAATTGAAAAATAAAGTATGTAAAGTAAAGTATAATCTGTTGTTCATATGGAATCCGTATAGGATTCGTATCTATATATTTTCTCCGATAAAAACCCCACGATTTTGCAGCAACAACAACAACAAAAAATGCCGAGGAAAGTTCGATATCTCAGATACTTTTCAATAATTGCTTTGAAACATAACTTGTAACACGAGTAAAAAAGTATTGTCAAATAGAAAATTTAAAGCCGTTATTAACTTGTCCTTTTTTTCCTTTTTTTTGTAGCCTATAACTCATACGGATTGTGATTTTGATCAAATATTCGTGTTTAATCCCGGCTTGTGTTTCTATTATCTACTGCTCATACCTTGATAATTTATGTACTAAATATTTAATTACTTGTTTTAAATGTATAAACTTGTATTATGCATTATATTATGTATTAATAAAAAGATAATACACATAATACAATTTCATAATTTTATCGATTCACACTAAAATCAATTTTTATGACTCGTTGAAACTAGAAGAATGAACAAAATAACAATAACTTTGTAATAATAATACATTAATAAATATCTATAACATAGTAATACAATTTCATAATTTTATTCTGATTGCACTAAAGTAACTTTTTTTATTCTTTGAGCTTAAAAAAAATAAAATAACTATATAATTGTAATCAAGAGTATATATTTACTTAGTTCATGCATGAAACAAAGCAATATAAAAAAATTAAAGTCAATTCCTACTTTCGCAAGAATTGAACTCGCATTCTTCACCTTAAATACTGAAATCCTTGCATTTTACCGATTGAGCTACTGTTTGTTGATTTCAGCTTTCATTACAAACTGATAAAACTCTATTTAAATTACCAAAAATTAATTAAATTTAATTAACGAATTAATATTTAAAAAAACAGTACTAACATCAAGTGTCATCCACTACAAGTTTAAAAAAATTGTATTTGAACTTGAGTGGATGAATAAAAAATTTTTATTAACGATTGAAAATCTGAACAAGATATATAAATATATATATATATAGGGAGAGTATGAACTAATAGTAGGAATTGACAAAAATGAGTATGGTTTCATCTGCCTAGTTTTTTTTTTTTTTTTTTTGACAACGTAGTTTGTTTTCGTGAGACTTCACACTAAATTACTGGAGCATTTTGAGATTTAGAAATTCCATATTGCTTTATGTAGTTTAGAAAATCGCCAACCATTTTAACAGACATAAAAGGCGTTTAGTATCGTATCTCTTCGCTCAATTTTATCTCAGTTTTCGAATTTGTATAGCTTTTATATCTAAAAAAAATTGTATAGCTTTTATATCTAAAAAAATTACAAATATGAAGCCATAAAAGCAAAGGAATGAGAAATGCATTTTTTAAATAATACATGTTTTTTTTTTATCCTCGAACATTACGCCTTTCTCTTTCTACTTAGTAGAGGGTTCAGTCTCAGTTATGATAGCAATTGCTTCAAAAAACCGAGCTCAAGCATTTCATGAATAACAGTCATATCTGAAACGATTGAGAAAATCTATTACCTCATAGCTTCAATGTCACGAATAAATTTATTTTCCTGTATACCAAGAAATTGTTTTATTCTTGCCCAATATTTTATAGTTAAATGTTTTCTTATAATTCATAAAATGCATTTTTTTCTGAGTTAAGTGAATTTAGCAATAAGATTTTATAATGGATCAGTATCTTTTCTCGCCATTAATATATCTATGCAGATTTATTCTATCACAAGAGGCAAAATATGCTCATAGCGAGAGTTGTTCACAAGAAAATACCCAAAAATAAGATTGAAAATCTAAATGGAATTAGTTTTATTTTAACTTTTAACTATATTTATACGAGGAGATGTTGATGTGAATTTTCGTTTGAAAAGCTTATTTAAATGTTATCGTAAGCAAATGTTGGAAAATGTTTTGTTAAATATAGAAGAATCGCAATATAAACTATAACTAATTCTTCTCGAAAATGAATCCCCATTTATTATACTGAAATTTAAATTACTAGTTTAAAAACTTAAAGGAAAAAACCTAATTTAATATGGTTTCAACTGTTTCATATATGTATAATCCATAAAATAAAGAAATTTATAAAAATATCTGAGTAAAAATGAAAATAATATTTAAGAGCAAAGCGCGAAATGTGCAAAACGCATGTATATAAAGAACTTAAATGTGTAATCTTCATACTCACCGATGAAATGTAAATCTTGGTAAAAATGCCTGGTGCTTCGAAATTAATTAAATGGAATTCTATAAATTTTGGTACATAAACAGCATAAAAAGTATATTTTTATGTTGTTGTTTTTTTACTATCTTGACTGAAACGATTGTTTAAATATTTAGAGAAAAGAGTGTACATATTGTGTTTATATATTGTACATGTTGTGTACATACAGTGTTTGAGAATGTAAAAATTATTAAAACTAATCATAAATTTAAAAATTAATATTGAATTT
>JAPMOR010070632.1:562575-577750 GCA_026543865.1 Argiope aurantia
TCGGAATTTCCTAAACAATATCTTTTTGAAATAATTTATCAAATATTTTCTTTTCCTATTTATTATTTTTTGGTAATTTAAATAAAACTTATTTTCTGATTATAGATTGAGACATTCTAATGGGACGATACCATTGCATACTGAAGGGTAGAAAGTAAGGTGAGAGAAACAGAAAAAATAGCTAATCAAATTTTGTTCTGGTATCTTTGCAGAAAACAAGATCTTAATTCAATTATGATTATTGAATTCATATATGGAATAACCCTGGATGGTATTCTAAAGAAATACAGTGGATTCTCGCTCAATGCGAGGAATTTTGTTCCCTTCAATTGGAAATCACATTACACGGTACATGCATTATAAATCAAATTTATGCCTGCAAGAACTAATCTCTAATTTGTGTCTGTGCATAAAACTAGAGATTTTTTTTCCTTTCTCGTATATGAAATATTCAAAGTAATGCAATCCACAAAAAATTCGACCTCTTGATTTTGATAAATGATCCCCGATTCAGACCACCTTGAGTTCGAAAAACATAGATTTAGAATTACGTATAAATGATATATAACACGAAAATTTGGTATGTGGGCTTCACGCCAAATTCTTAGATTGTCTATAAAATTTTAAACGAAATTAAATCAGAAAAAATTTATCTGTCTCTCCGTGTCAAGAGAACGACAAAACAGAAAGAACCAGACATATAGAATTTCTTGCGCAGTTTTAACATTTAAAGAATAGATTAGAATCAAATTTTGAACGAAATCAAATCAGAAAATTTGTCCTTCCGTGGCAGGAGAACATGTTAACTATAAAACAGAAAGAACTAAATAGATAGAATTTCTTACTCAGTTTTAACATTTAAAGAGTAGATTAGAATCAAATTTTGAACAAAGACTGTCGATGGAATAATTATCTGTCAATTTGTATAACTGTATGTATGCAAACGTGATAACGAAAAAAATGCATTTACGAAGAAAAACGAAATTGGAATCTTCTTACGCATGGAATCATCTTACTAAAGTTTTAGCTATTTTTCAAATATTGAACGAAATACATTAAAGAATTGACTCTATGTTGACTCGTTAATGAGTGCCAGTCTATGCATTCGCAAACATGTAAACGTTCAAACTGAAATTGTAGTGATTAATAAAAACGAAATTTGGTATACGATGTTTAAGTACAATTGTAGTTTTGTACCAAATTTTGGCCTCATTTTGCTGTCTAAAAAGAATTTAAAATCAACATATGTATTAAATAACAAAAAACATTCGTAAGCTGGTTTCTGAAAATTAAAAATTTGAGCACTCGTAGCCTTCAAAGTTCATAATTTTATATCAGAGGAGAAAAATGACACCTTTATTAAGGTGTATAGGAGAAAACAGTTACCATGACACCACTCTCGCCGACTTTATAACAGTTTTATTGTTAATATATAAAAAGTGTATACTTGAATAGTTTTTGAACGTTTTTGTTATAAAAGCTAATGCATTAGTTTTTCTATCAAAAAACGTGTGAAAATTCGTCTAAATTGTAATTGTTTATTGTACTGTATGAGAATAAAAAACGGTTTTTTTTGTCATTATATACAAATTCACATTATATCGAAGAGTGAGTGATATGCGAGAGTTCACTGTATTTCTATTTACTAACTTGTACAATCTGACTAAACGATTTTTACCGAGTTGAACTACAAATCATATATTAATTTTGACTTTACATCTAACATACGAACTTCATAGGTATTATTTTCAGTCAAGTATTTATTAACAATGAAGATTTAATAGAATCTTTAACTGAATTAACAATTTTGTTAATTGAAAGTGATAAATTATCCAAGACAATACACATTTGTTAGAAATAAAATTATTTTCAACCTTTATGATAGTATCGTAAATCGATAATTATATAAATTATCCTTCGCATAATTAAATTTATTTACAGATTTTAAATTCTAATCGTAGCTCAACAGTTAATTTCTTAGAAATAAGCGTATTCTTCCAATTGAGAAATTTTTTAGATGGAAAAAATGAATGCAATTTATGTTGCTTGATTTCTCTTTTTTTTTATAATTCCGCGGTCACATTAATTACATTAAATTTTTTGATACACTAAAATTTTTAACAAAAAATATTTTGCTACCAAAAATAACTGAATTCTAATGAATATCACTAATTTAAACCGTTTTAAAGGAGACCGCCTTAAAAAGAAATCCATTAATCAAGGCATGATATTATTTTGAAGTTGCCGTTGATCAGCAAAAAATATAATTCAAAGTTTTATAACTAGGACAATTTGAGCAACTGTCACAAAACTAAATTCCGCAATTTTTTCAGCAGTAAAAATATTTATTGAAACGATATAAAATATAATTATTTATATCAGTTGAAAATTTTTTGAACTGTAAGCATATGATTGTCTTTAATGCTTTAAAACTCGGTTATTGAATCACGGCTAGAGTTGACATCCTGCACGTTTCCATAGAATTGGAATGTCGTGCACAAATTTTCAGAAAATGTGACGGCTTTTTTTAAAGCCATAATTTAGAAGAGACTATAATACCATGAAAAGACGATAGGTGGCGTTGGTGTTTCTTAGGACTAAATTCATGGAAGTCCCTATCCTTGCGATGCTAGTTTGCATAAAATGTATCATTTAACTATTACGTTTGTATTAGACTTCTTCATTACGAGATATATAATTTACAATTATTTATTCAGAGTAGAGTCGCGTTGGTGTAATGGGCAAATAGAATTGAAGACTCAATCTGACAAGTGAATGCACTTTATGGATTATTAAAAATTACGTTTAGCTGAGAACTTAACATGAATGCATACAGTCTAAGAACTATCTTGAAAGGATTTCAGAAAATTGTCCAAGAAGAATAAAGAATATTCGAGGATTTTTTTTTGGAAAACGAGAAACAAAGAGAAATTTTTGATATTTCCGTCTCCGAGATTGTAAAATGGGAATTTTTATGTTCATGTCAGGTGCTTTAAAATATTCTTTCTTTACTTCGAATCAATCTCGATTTAGTTTAGTTGACTCTTCACCTGAAAATATTATTTTGAAAGAAATGCTTTTTTTCTTCATAAATTATGCATGTCCTTTGCATGAAAATTATTTGAATGTTATACAAAGAGCATTATGTGAAAAATCTTCTTAAATTTACATAAATAATAATTTTATGTGTGAATTAGTTTATTAAATAATACATTGTTTAACAAACAGTAACTAATTTAAGCTTAATTAATTCAAATATTAATATGGATTTTTTAAGAAGCAATTTTAAATTATAAGTATATTATATAAACTTTATTTAAGCCTCCAAATATTTTAAAGCTACATACTTTGAAATGAAGATTGATTTTAATAATTAAAGTACAAATGATACATCGACTTTCATAAATGAAATAACTTACCCTGGTAAATAGTATGGTTCAGGTATTGCAAAGGGATTTTTCTTTTGCATGGGTTCGATTTGTTCCGACATTATCGCTTTCTATGTGTACTTTAAATTTTGCCTGAAAATATGTAAAAATTGAAATGTTTTCAAATTTCAAGTTAGCATATTTAGACTTAATTAGTTGGCAGAGAGCTTCAAAATCTGTTTATTGTTCAAAGGAGGGATATAACAATTCAATAATAAAACAGAACTGTTTATCAATTTTCATTACTGTACATAAACATACAATTGGAGAATCTCGTCTTTGAGTAAGTATCTTAGTGATAATAATTTCCATTAAAATCTTTTGTAATTTTACTGAATGATGAATATATTTACTACAGTCATAAGAATTTCTTTGTGGTTGAAGTCCTTATAAATATACCACTTATTGGAATCTTAGGAACCTGGAGGCGTATTCTGTTACCTTTTAGTAGTATTTAAGATTGATCAAATAAAGAACCGTCTAGGTAGAACTTTTGTAAAAGTTATTTGTCAACTTAGCTTTCACAATATGTCATCTTCTCCAATGAGCTGAAATGAAGACATTAGAAAGAATTGTTACTCTTTGGGGACAATAAAGATTTATTTTAAAGAAGGTAAACAATGTCTTATTAATTTTCATTCTGAAATATTTATTTTAGACAGTTTATGTTCTTATAACTGTTATAAAAGATTTGATTAATTTTCCAGGTGCTATATAAATAACTTTTCGAGGAAAATTATATTGCCATCAAAATAAAACATGTTATTAGATTACTTATTTATCTTTATAATTCTTTAATAATAATCTCTGGACATTATATGGCATCGAATTATCATATCTTAAATTTGCAATTATCTTGCAATTAAATTATTCAAAGGTTTTCTCTCTAACTGGAAAAAAAATTATATATAATTTACAAACACCAAGAGAACTCTGCAGATAATGGATCAGTAACATATTATATTCCCGAAAGAGAAGGTGTCATCCAATAAGATAGTAAAAAAACAGTTAATAGGTTATAGAAAAGTATAACAAATTGATTTAAGCAACTGTTTTTGATTATAATTTATCGTTGCAAGAATATACAGAAATATATAACATCTCTTGATCTAATTAAACTAGCAGGTGTATTCTCCTTAATACTCCTTAGCATGATCTCTAAAAAGGGCATTATTTCTTCTTAGCCATATAAAATTGTGGACGTTGGACGAGATCGAAAAATCACAGCCAATGCTCAAATACCGAAATAGAGAGTTTTGAACTTCATGGTATATAATACCAAATGTATATTTTGGATATCTTTTAATCAACGAATTGGAACCAAGTTTTGATGCATAATTACAATTTTAACAAAAAGATAATATATCAAATTTTATTAATTTAATTCGTTGCATTTTTGAGTTATCCTACTTGCATGTGTACGAAAGTGCAGATCAATAAATGGTCAACCCTCTGACAAATGTGGTCAAAGTTTGATGCAAATCCCCATTGAAGATGATAAATTCGTACAGCAAATTTTTCGTACAGTAAAGTTCGTTGCATTTTGTAATTTTCGTGCTCATCTGTGTTCAGATAGACCATGAATTAATGGATTCCCCTCAAAATTTGATAGAATTCTCCTTTGGCGCAAGGATCACAAAACACGATTCTCCCTTCTATCTGAAAACAGTGTTGAAATATCAATTGCACAGACAGAATTGAACGATAGGTAAATAGAGCATGGTTGTAAAATGGACGTTTTTTAGTTTTAAAGAGGGTTGCAACACTGAGATTTATCAAAAGTTTAATTCAGATTGTGTGTGTGTGCAAACGCTATAAATTATAAACTTTACGGAGATTACACAAAAAATGTTTGGTAAAAAAAGTATTTCTGAAAGTTAATGGATTTTTATAGTTGGTTTTGTGAAAAAAAAAGCGAAATATTTTACTAGAAAATGATAATAACGATCACTTTTTATGTTGAAGTCCAATCAAATTGCATTTTTTTTCTATCAGAAATAAAATACAGCAGCAGTTTTGGTTAAAGTTGTTGAGTTTTCATTAAAAACTCTAACTTTAGGTTTGCACCAAGATATAAGGCAGGAGGAGATAGAGAATATTAACTACCGGTTTTCGTGCTTAAATAAAAAGTTATTAATTTTAATGGAAAGGTTGACAAATATAAATATTGAAATATATATATAAAATATAGATATTGAAAGAACCTATAGAATGGGTATGAAACTCGTCAGGATTAATTTTTTGAAAGAGCTAATTTGGAAAAATATTTTTCATTTTTAAAACATTTGAGCGAATTTGCTTTGTTTTAGAATTTTTCCTTAAGTAGTATTATACAGGGTTAGAAGAAAGTAAATAATTACGTAATTCTCGAAGCTAAACTGATGTTTTCAAAGCCTAGTTTTAATATTTCAATGGTGGTTACGGTATTTCTATTCAGTAATTGTACCAATTTACTCAGATTTCTGAAAAACCTTTGTACTTGTTCAATGCAACATCATTTTAAATCATCGTTTTCATCTGTGAAAATTTATAAACTAGTGAACATTTAGAAAACTATTTGGGTCAATGGTCAAAACTATTTGGTGAAGTCTTGGTTGGTGCTCAAAAGCTAAAGATTTCCAGTAAGTTTGTAACAACATCCACTGGTCTTTCGACATTATGAGCGGTAAATTTTCGACAAAGTGAATCTTTCTCTCTCGTTATGCTAACCAGCACTTGAAGTATAGCTAAAGTACACTTGTATAGGTCATTTATGTTAGAGAAATTAGATTAATTTTCTGCAAATAACTTCGTAGATTTGTGAAAATTATCTTTACATCAAAACATTAAATTCCTTAATTTAATGAAATTAAAATTTGGCAATTCTTATACAAGGATTGCAATTTGAGAATAATCCATTTGAATAAATAAATAATTATTGGAATGTGAAAATATTGTAAATTTTAAAAACTAAAATTTTGGCACATACATTTTAAAATCTAAAATAAAAAGTTTTCAACCAATGTTGATTAATGATATATATACTTTTTTCTAATTTTCAAAATATGAATTTTGAAAAACAGTGAAGAGTAGAAATATGTACCATTTCATTCCGTGCAACTCAAGATTAGATTTTCAGGATTAAATGAAAAAAAAAATTAAAGATTGTGGAAATAATAGGTAATTGAATTCTAGAAAAATAATTAACTGGGGCATAAATCTTGGTTGTTGTTTTTTTACATTTAAGAATCAAATAAATGTTCAATTTTGAATATTTGAAGGGGAATTCTAAGTGAAAAATAATAAATTGACCCTAATCATTTCTTTTATTTCTTTTCTTTATCCTTTTAATTTTAACGTGAAAAATCTACACTTTTCCGCTTTTATTAGTTTTTATAGTTATAAAAAAAGTAAGAGAATCTATAAGACAGAAAAATAAAATAATTTTTCTTTATATTTAAAAGATAAATTCCCATAAACAATATAAAATGCATTTCTCTGCTATTTCATGAGTTTCATGATTATCATTTAACAAGTAAAGCTTTTTAAATAAGTTATTTTTCCATTATTTCATTAAAGAGACAGTTATGTTAATTGCCTTTAAGTCTTGTAATGATGACAAATTAGTATGCATTAGCTCAAAATGTTATAACAATGACATGAATAATCATTAATTTCCTTTAATTCTCATATAACCTTTTGCTGTTTATTAATGCATTCCTAATTTATTATGCATCAATTAAATTAGATACATTATGCTAGCAACTACTATACTCAGCTATTAAATACAATTATGCATTTCAAATCTAATTTGAATAGAGCGTTTATTGAATAATTTTGCTAAAGTCTATTCTAGAACATTTCTTGAAACATTATTATTTTCATTGATCTATCGGTAATACCCTCTTGATATAGAGCACAAATAATCCTTCGAAATAGTAACTACAAGCCATTTAACTTATTTATTTTATTTCTCTACAAAGGTAGGAAAATATTCCGAAAACAAGCTTTTGTCGCATGTATAAAATCTATTTTCTTTCTATTAAAATAGTTTCTCTGATCTAATCGCATTTCCTAGAGCTGCTCCTGTTAAAAATGCAAGACCTGATCCATATAACCTGGATTTTGCTCTATAAATTTTAAGATTTACTCTACAGATAGAATTTTCCAACAAATCGCAAAGACTAGAATAGCTAAATCGGATTAAGAGCATTATTCGGGACAATATAGTCTATCTCATAAAGGATTGTATGCTAGTAACTTTAAGCATGATATATATAAATGACGAGTAGAATAGCTTATGTTTCACTGTTTTACGGACAGGATTATGCATTGGTTGATAAAAAGAAAATTGATTTCAAAGCTGTGTTATCATTTAATACTAGTATCGCAAAATACGTCTTCCTTCAAAGATGTTATTGTAGTTTTGAGAAAAGATGGTATTAAATATTTTCAATTTATACGATTCCATTAAATTTTCTTGGAAACTATCCGCCTCGGATGAAAAGTTGTTTACCCATCGAATTAATAACATTGATTTCGCCAAGTAAACCATTTTTGATGAAACGCATACTATTACCTCAAATGAAACTTCTGTTTTAAATTGTACTTGCGTGGTAATCGTAGATTAATCTGATTAGTTATGTACAGATACTTCGAAATGAACTGGCGAAATGACTTCAGTTGTTTAAGCTGGCGGTCGTGCAAAAACTTTTTTTTACCTTGCGATCTCTCAAAAATGGTGGGTGGAAGGCATAGGAAGCCACTGATAACGTGCTTGCTTGGACGTTGTGAGCTTTTAGAAGAAATTAAAAATGACAAAACTGTACTATGTATAGGGTTAGGAAACTGTCAATGATTTTCTACATATGATTGTATAGTGAAGTATTGTCTTTCTCTCAAGAATGAGGAGAGATAGTGGAGGAAAGAAATAATAGATGATATTCATATGCCATGAGTTTTTTATGAAATAAAAATCGGTGATATCCGACCATTGCAGTTGGAGATGAAGATTGTTCTTTGAATTTTCTTTTTATGGTAATTATGTAGATTAAATGGCAGTTAAAGTACTTCATGAATAAAATGTAATGGCTTTGATCGTTTATTGCTGTACAGACATTCTCACATAGATATTTACGAAAACTCACATGTACGCATATACATACGGAAAGACTTACATGAAACGCCTATGGAAAAGTGATGATATATAATAATCAAAAGAATGGATACCTTACCACAGCGTTTCTCAAACTTTCAGTATTCGTGGCCCAGTTTTCCATCATAATTTTCATCGCGCCGCCCGCTTACAATAAAATACATACAACAATAATGTATATTGAGTATTTTGGATTCTGTTTTAAAATTATTTTTGACTAACTGCCAAAACAAGAGTAAAAGCGAGCCAACGTTGGCGAGAAGCCACATCTTGCATTTTGGACAAGCGGGCGGTGAACAGATGAAGCGAATGAAAGCTGAGAAAATTTAAATATTATATTTGAAATGAAAGCCAAACAGGGAGATAACGTTAAAAGAATATGAAAGTAGAAAAATCGTTAATGAAAGTTAACCTAGACGGCATGAGCTAAATTTAGAAACTGGGAATACATTCTTTCGAATAAAAGAAATAAAACAGAAGCATGACTAAACAAAAGAGAAAAAAAATGTTAAGAAATGTTTGTGGAAGGGAATCCACGCGACGGATGCCGTCTCGAGCATGCGCGGAGCAAATGTTCTCATAGGAAGAAGGAAAATGTTCGATTACGCAAGTTTCAATTCCAGCCAGTCTCGTTCGAGTCGATCCTTTTATCGCTATCGAATTTATCGTGAATTTGTATGTTATATATGTTTTCGTGTTAATTGCAATTCACCATATTAAAATATTCATGGCAGGAGATTTATGTAGACTCATGGATAAATTTTTAAGCGGAAGTAAGCAAACATTAGACGATAGTCAAGCATCAACAAGTACACAGATGAGCGTGGCTCTGAAAATAAAATCAAGGAAATATTCTCAAGAATACTTACATTTTGGGTTTACCAGTACTGAAGTAAATGAAGAAGGCCCCTGTGTATCAGTTGCACAAAAACGTTGGTCGCAGACAGCATGAAACCTAATAAGCTTAAACGAAATTTGGAAGCGCTTCATAGTAAGTACGTCAACAAACCCAGATAATTCTTCGAATTAAAATTAAAATCATATAAAAAGCAAAAATCATTTTTTATAATAAGTGTGAATAAAAAAAGCTTTAATTGTATCTTACAAAGTTCATATAAAATAGCCAGATGTAAAAAACCTCACACCATTGGTGAAGATCTTATTTTACCAGCAGCAATTGAGATTGTAGAAACTATGTTGGGAGATAACTTTTCAAAGCAATTGCAGTCCATTCCTCTTTCAAATAATACTGTTGCTCGTCAAATTGACGACATAGTTGAAGATGTACAGTGTCAGCTTTTCTCGAAATTGCGAGACAATATTTTTTCAATACAGCTTGATGAAGCAACAGATTGTAATAAAGATGCTCATTTAATTGCCTATGTTCGAATTTGTGATAATATGTCAGTAGTAGAAGAACTACTTTTCTGCAACCCAATATAACTCAAAACATCAGCGCTCGCATTATTTGCCATTTTAAATGATTTTATGAACGAGGCAAACATAGAATGGAAAAATAGCGTCAGAATATGCACCGATGGTGTTCGTTCAATGTCCGGAAGATTCCAAGGTATACAAACACTTGTAAAACAAAATTCGCCTGAGTGCACACATTGCACGATTCACAGAGAAGCTTTGGCTTCGAAAGAAATGCATCCTGGTTTGAATATTGTGTTAACTACGGTTGTAACCGTAGTTTATTATAAAACGATGAGACCCCTGAAATAGAGAATCTTTTCCGCACTTTGTAAAGACATGGGTTCAGTACATTCAGCATTACTATTTTATTGCAAGGCAAGATGGTCATCACGTGGAAAATTTTTGCAATGTGTTTATGAATTAAGAGAAGAAATCGCCATTTTCCTAGAAGAAGGAAACAGACAGGAGGCCGAGAATTTTTGCGATGGTTTATTTGTGATGAAATTGATCTACTTGGTCGACATATTCGAGAAATTAAATAACTTAAATCTTCTACACCAAGGAGAAAATACACATATATTGGATAGGAGTGATTAAGTTAATGCTTTTTGTGGAAAATTGGAATTGTGGAGCAGAAATTTAAAGGAAAAAAACCTAACAATGTTTGTAAAACTGGATGATTGTACTAAAATTTATAAGGCTGAAGAAGAACATGTAAAAGTGGTTTTTGTAACCACTGAAAATCATTTAGCCCTGCTGGCAAAGAATTAAAAAAAAATATGTGCATGCTGACGGCAAACTAATAGCAAGTTACGAGTGGATTAGAGATTCATTTCATAAGACTCCCGAAGGACTCTCAATTGATGAGGAATAAAAATTCATTGACTTCACGACAAGTGGCGAAACTAAAAACAAATTTAGTAATAAATCACTATTTGAATTCTTGGCATGAGTAAGGATGATTTTTCTGCACAAAAGGGTGCGAAAGAATTTTGAAAGGTTTAAAAAAGTCACACATAGACAAAGATTTAACACACATGAGTATGAAGATAAAGAAAGGCCAGAATTTCAGCAAATTGCGAAATAAATAATCTGTGGAGCTTTCAAATCATTTTAGGCTTTGATCCATGTGTTCGTAACTTCTTATTATCGTGGCAGACAAATAATCCCCTAAAATCCAATTCCAACCTATTTAAAATATTTTATTACACTATTCGTAAAATGCCGCAAAAGAAATCATGTTAGAGATTCATATATTTGGTATATAAAAGGTTTTATTTATCTATTATTGTGTTTATTTAGTATTACATTGTACCCTTTCCTCTTTTTTACTGAATATAGTAGTGATCTTCGAATTTAAAATGCAGCGTTTAATGCATATAATAAGTACGCCACTCTATAGATTTCATGATTTATTTTACAAAGAGCATTTAGATATTAATGCGATGTTAATAAAGCTAAATTGGATTAAGAGCACCATTTAGAACATATATTCCATCTCATAAAGGTACTTAAGTAGCTATGAATATGAATTATATAAATGGCTCATAGGAAGGCTTATTCTAGCCGCTACAAAGACAGGGTTATATTAAATCAACCAGAAGCAGATTTTAAAATGACAAAGAATTGATGATCATTAAAGATAAAAAAAAAGTAATTGTTTTAGAATAGTAATTATTGATTTAAATGCATCTTTAAGAATGTTTTTTACGTTTCGTTATATTCTAATTCAAAAATATCAAATTTGCGCTGGATATTTAAAATTCAAAGCCTATCTCCATTTTATTGTTAAAAATAAAACCAATGAATATTAAAATCAAAAGCCTTTCGCTGTATTTCATGGTTAAAAGTAAAATAAATGAGTATTTTAAAATCAAAACTTTTTTCTTTAGCTTTTTACGGAAGATTGAAAAGATGTTTCCTGGGATTGAAATATTTCTTTAACGATGACAATATTTCTTTTGGGAAATATGCTTTTTGAAATTAACCTCATTTATTTTATTAACTCTCTCTAGAATAATTTGATAGATCCATAAGATTCTTAACAAGAAACTGGATGGAAGATAAGATATCCACGAGGGTACAGGAGTTTTAAATATATTAAATTTTAAATATATAATTTTTAATAAATTTATAATAACATAATATTAAAAGCAATTTATATTCATTATTTCTATATTCTGAATGTTTTTGATAGTTAAAATTAAAAACTTTTTCAAATACAAATATATTTTAGAAAACAAAGTCGTTTTCTCTGATTATCACATCAACTTGTTCACATATGATTATTTTTTAATATTATTCAACTTATGATACATTAATTAATAAAAAAATTAACAAATCTTGCAAGATTTCTTTAAACTGTTTTATTAATTAGTTAACAAAATACTTAGCTATCAAACTACAACCACACATTTTGAATATAATTCGAGACGTTTCTATTATTTTTTGCAATCTATGATTTATATTTATTCTAATGTTTTCAAATTGCTATTTATTTTATTTGTTTATATATGGTTTTTTTGTTGCTTTCATATTACATAGTCAAATTAAAATAAATAACATTTATATAACACTTCTCCTGTATGTAGTAAGGGAAATAAATCGTCGTCCCTGATTGTCTGAAAAATAAGTTATGTTCCGCTTTATTTAAGTTTTGCTCTTTTACGGATTGAAATTTTTTGAGATATTTCCCTTAAAAATGTAGCACATGATTCGTTAACCTACATTTTTAACAATCGATTTTATGATTTATTCTAAACTATTTGATTTATTCTTTGGCGACCAGCCGGTTAGCCAATCTTAATGCTCGTTAAAATTTTAATAATTAAATATTTTATATAATTCCTATTTTAATAGCTTCTTCATTAAAATATTTCAAAACTTCAAATTTTGATAAAGGCGTTCAGTCATAACGTAATATGTATCTCTCTAATTTTCTGTTAGCTCCCGTAGAATTTGTGCTTTAAATTGAAATGGAAAAAATTAATTTGTAATTGATATAATAATATTTTTTACTGAAACAAAGCAATTTTTATAATATGATTACTGAAAACAGAGTCACTGAGCGTTCAAACGTTATGGGCACTAAAGAATATCTTTCTTAATTTATGTTATATCTCAAGAATTTGTCAACAAAATTTTCCCAGATTCATCCTGAACAGATCGATTAATTAACAATATTTAATTTTAAATGCATCAAACACTAAGAAAATTAAAAGAATCGGTTGAAAACAGGTTAAAAAAACTACTTAAAAAATGATGTGCTTAAAATTATAAGCATATACAAAAAATATATAACTAACATAAATACAATTTAATTACAAAAGCATGCAACTAACCTAAAAATAATTTAAATCAAGAATCATCCGTTGATAATATTGTCAACAATGAGAACACAATGCGCATGCGTGAATTTTCAAAGCCAGTTACGGTAACGCAAATGCGTGAACATTTCTACGGCAGTTGGGGTAACGCTATGCAGATTAGAAATTTTTAATTTTCTTTATTCTGTGTTCTTTTAATTCAAAAGAACTTCAGAATGAATCTGAAAGATTGATTAATTAACTATGTTTAATTTTAAATGCATGAAACATTAAGAAAATAAACAGAATCGTTTGAAATAATCGGCCGAAAAATGTTAACCCTAGCCTCATTACTGTTGGGAAAAAAAGGAAGCCTTACTCATTTGGCGGTGGGGAAAATGGAAGATTTTTTGTCGGGAAAGTTAGTTTTCAATTAATAATTAAAATTCTAATTAAAAATTCAAAAAAGGAAACCCAGGTGCACATTTCCGACCTCTAAAGTATACCAGTACCAAATTTGGTAGCTGTTGGTAAAACGGTCTGGCCTATACAGCGCCAACACACACACACACATTGAGCTTCATATAAATATGGATATAAAAATTTCATAACATAACAAATCCAGATAATTTTTTTAAAAAATGATCATTTTTTGGAACCAAATATTTCTACCTCCATTTTTGAGAAAAGATTCAAAAACCAAAAACATCTGGGGGCACGGCAGTGGCCCCGCCAAGTCGAGCAAAAACAAGCGGCACGACTGTACCATCCTTTACTCAAAGCTGTTAAGGCTATTTTCGACCTCCTATGACTTCGATGTGAATAATACAAGAAGCCTGAATTTTCAGTAACCAAGCAGGCATGATATAAACACGGTATATTTCAAAATTCATTAAATTTGAACCAGTAGTTTAAGAATTATAACTAGTCAAAGTTTGTGAATTTTGTCACTGACTGACTGACTGACAGACCGATCATCAAAATTCTAAGGCATTTCTAGCAGACATAGAAGCTTCAAATTAAGCATGCAATCAGGGTTAGTGTATAAATCAAGGAAAAACTAAAATATGCATGTAATAATGGACGGATCGATAAATTTCTCGAAGTTCCGAGCATTATCCATTTTGTCGGCAAATTTGTTGCCAAGTCGCCAAATTGTCGCCAAGTTTATCACCAAGCTCTGGGATCACTGGCTCGGCATCCGACAGCATCCAATACAGATTACTGTAAAACGATCTTTCTTATGATGACACTATTCGCGCTGGGAAGCAAAATTACAGGTTTGTAACAATATCTAATTTGAAATAATTCAATTTGAAGCTGTGGAAGCAGCAAATGCAATGGTTGACTTTCAGAGAATCAATCTGGTAGAAGAGCAAACTGTTCTTCAAAGAATGATCGCAAAACTTAATGCCGATCAAAAAAGTCTTCGATGTGATCACAAATAAAATGGACACAACTGATAATAACGCTGACGATTTACGTTGTTTTGTGAATGAAACTTGTGACACTGGAAAGAGCTATTTAATAAACACTCTGAAAGTTTGGGTTAAGACGTATTTAAACAAAAAAGTGGCAGTTAGTGCTCCAACAAGAATAGCTGCATTCAATGTGAATAGATTGACTATACATAGACTATTTGCAGCTGCCTGTAGAACACAAGCAAACTACGAAGTACAAGTTACTTTCTGCTGAAGTGCTCCAAGTTCTGAGATCAGATTTGAAAGAAGTAGTGTTATTTATCATAGACGAAGTGTCGATGAGAAAAACTGTAGCTGAAGCTCAAGAAGTAGTACCGGAAAAGAAAAAGAGGAAGACTACATACAAAAATAAGAAAAAGACTATCTACAAAAAGAAATGAGATGCCATCAAAAACATAACTTGTAAAA
>JAPMOR010070632.1:578150-594561 GCA_026543865.1 Argiope aurantia
TACATGGATCTCACAACTTTTTACGATAGAAGAATTGAGTTGCGAGACTTTGTTTTTTTACAAGTTATGTTTTTGATGGCATTGTATATTCTCTACGGTAAAATTCCAACAATGTTACAACTACCGATATTGGAGGTTTTTATTTCTCACGAAAACACATGTTATTTGGATACATAAATAATCCCTCTCCCCATCATGTCTTCGAAAAAAATTGGAAAATCCTTCTTTATTGAGCATTCTCTCTGGCCCAAAACTCAATCGATTTCAACAACCACTATGTCGTTTTCGAAAATTTTAATTTCATATGAAAGCTTATGAATCTTAGAAAATAATCAACTGTCACTTCCCTACAACAGCCTCTATTTTCAGAAGTATTTTAAAAGAAAAATGTAGCTTCACTATAAATTTTATACAGGGGAAAACCATGACAGAATTCTCCAGCCACAATATTATATGGATTTCTAAAGCTCCAGAAGAAAACTCATGACCTTTAAATACAATATCTCTTTCTCAATGTTTTACATTTTTGAGAGAAATCGAAACTTTTTCCCAAACTTTCTCGCATGCTCTCTAAAGGTGATACTTCAGAGAACGCCTTGAATGAATTGGTGTACAATTGCTACAAAATATTAACTGTTGGCGTGAATTTGAGATTTTTATGGATCTATCATTTGATCCTTTGCATAGTTTTTGGCTATTTATCCCTAACCATGCGTTTAAAGGTATCAGAATCCGAACGGAAAAGTATCGAATTCGGAATTTAAATGCATTCTTCCCAGTTGATTGAAACAAAAACTTAACGCAAAATTACACTTGTAGTCACAAAATACCATAACAAATTTTATGCATTTAAGCTGTCGTGTTTTTGGAACATCGCGTTTACATGTTTCTGGAAGTGCAGATAAATAGACGGTCATCCCCATGTTGGATTTGGCACAAAATTTGATAGACATCAATAGATGTTAAATCTGTACACCCTGTTTTATTTATCTAGCTCTCTTTATTTTCTAATCATTGTGTTAACTTACATTCGAACAACAAGAGAAATAGAGTTCTTCTAAACGGACTCCTCGTAAAGCTTGATAAAAATCTACAAATGTGCTGTAAATATCGTATACCAAATTTCATGCGTCTTGTTCAAAGAGGTTTCTAGTTATCTTTGTCATAGACAGGCATACAGACGGCATTTTTCGAAAGATGTGTTTTTCTAACTCAGGGAAGTCTAAAAAGTGATCGAATTTTCCTGCAACGTACAATATTTTATACTTCGTATACTAGAAAGGAAAAAATAGTTTTCTAAAGATTTTTAAGACGAAAAACGACAAAGTTAACCAGGCTCAGTTGCAGAACTGATTTCGATAATATTATTTCACATCAGGGCTCATGACCATAATGTTTGTCTATGAAGTATGTTGTACAGAATTTGTTCTTATTTACTAATTGTTTACATTTACATTTTGTTTGTGTTTATATCTTGTGTTCTTATAACTAACTGGGTTTGAATTTGGCAAAGCATTATCTTGAGCATTTTTACAGCTGTATATAACACTTCATTTACCTAATTAACGAATATGCATATATTAAAAGAATTTCTCTGGTGTGCGCTTGTCATATCTGCAAAGACTACAATTCAGTCAGAGAAAAAAAATATGTAAAAAATGTCAAGAAATTAGAAACAAACGTCCAAGTTTAACTGAACCTGAAAAGAGGCTAAACTATCGCCATATGGATAATCGTTGTCTTGCCTATGACCATTGTTATTTTTATCTTCCAAAACTATTATTTACTGATTTTTCCATTACCTTAAAATTAAAATAATTACCATTTTAATGATATTTTCATTTCCGTACAACTCATCGATCAAAAAACTTTATCAAGATTTTGCAGCGTAAAAATTTAAATTAAAAATTTGCCATCGTTGGACTTGACCTCAGAAGTAAGATTTTCATCTCCAATTTTCTGAGTCATTACAATTTTTTAAATTTTCTCCAGTCATTTATAGCCTCACTGATTGAATTCAATTCATGCATTTCAATTGTATCATATAATGCGTTATTTTTTTAATGCATTCCTATTAAATGTTTCACTGCCTTAAAGGTTAATGATCGGGGTGAACAAGCTAGGCACTAGAGGCGGTCAGTATTACTAATTTAGCTTGGCACTTTTTTTCAAGAAAGCAACAAGGAGGAATCAATAAAATTAAAAGTAATTAGAAATAGCAAGAATGTGTAGATATAAGAATGCATCAAAAAAATTAACTAAAATTTAATTCAGTCCAAATGAGACAGATTAAATGAATCAGGAAAATCGAAGAAATAGTTCCTCAGACAATTACAGGGCTTATTAATTTTTTTCATTAAAATTTTTTCCCGAATCTTTCGATTCACCGTCAGTGGTCATCTCCCGATTCCTCTCCATTTAGAGATATTGCACAATAAAAATTTAAGATTCCATTTTTAGTAGCTTACCGAATTCGCCAATTATTTTACCACTTTGAAGTATAACTTAGTAAAAAGAATATTTGCAGTTGACTGACATGACAAAATAATCTTTTTAATACTAACCGCGTTTGATAATATTGTCATGCCGATTTGATGAAATATATCTTATCAAAATAAAGGGAGATATTATATTTTGAATTATATTTTCATAACAATATTGGAGTATTCTAATTTGTTAATTATGCTTACAATTTGACTGACTTGATTCACAAAGATAATTGAAAAAAGGGCCACTGGAAGAGATCGAGGATCTATCTTATTCTGCAGTATCTCTAATGCGTAGGTGGCAAAGGATCCCTAATAAACGAATCTAAGAGTCTTGAGTTTTCAGACGAAATATAAATTGGTGAAATCGGTATAGCAGCTATTTTATTTTATTTAATGTTTATGACTGGAGAAATCTGACAAAACCACTAGCGGTATTGTGTGGTTATGTTCTGAAATTTCTCACGAAAATGGGAAGGAATGGAGAACAAGGGAACATTTCTCTGTTTCATGCTATAGAAGTATCGATGCATTATACTATTGAAACGTATCTATATATCATATTGGCGACATATCTAAACGAGTCAAGTCTTAATTTAAAAACAATCTTAAAAAACCTTTAAAAGGGCAAATAAAAAAAAACTAAATAAAAGAAAGACTTCTTTAACATAAAAACTGCGGGAAAAAAAGCAGATTTTTTTAACGATTTGACTTTTCTGTTTTATCTATAAGAACATATTCTGACAGAAACTCAATAAAAGCTACTGCTTATTGTTTAACTTTTATGAGTTGCATTTTTTACGAAGTTTTTCTTATTTTGAAGATATCTTTCCTTAGTATTTATTCATTCTTCTCGTTTTTTTATTATTATTCACAAGTAAGTTTTTAAAGTGTTTATGGTAGTTAATTCACTTCGTCAGTGCACTTCACCTATTTTAAATCATTGTGATCGAAAAATCTGCAAGCTTAGTACTCCCTAGACAGAAAAAAATGAAAAGAAATTTCTATTCAAATAATTAACTTCTGATTCTTAATGTTTTAAAGCTATTTGGACTGAATGAAAAAAAAGATGAATTGTTCATTTAAAAAGTTGTTTGTTTCATTGAGTATTTTTCTAGAATCCTTATAGAATTCAGTGTTTTAAAACTTTTTTTCTTTCTTAGAAAAGAACTATTGTTTGAATTCGGCTGTTTGTTGGAATTGGGATTTAAAATTCTATGAACTGATATAAATGATTACCAGATATGTGATAATTATGGAGGAAATGGTAAAAAGTTCATTCAGATCGTAATTAGAATGCTTTTTCTCTGTAATATATGAAAATTATTTAGGAATTACAAATTATGACATAGCAATCATTATAACGTTTTAAAATTGTACTTGTTCTTTAAAAACTAAACCAAAACGGTTATTTATTACACAAAATAAGGAATTTTAATAACTGCAACTTCGTAGACCTATTCTCTTGAAATTCATGTGAATCCAGGCTTTGAAAAACCGAAAACAATTCATATTCATTTATTGGGTCAATTTTTTACACACAAAAGTTCTAAGTTTTGTTTCTTAAATCTGGTTTGATTTTGTAGTTCCTACATTTTTAGAACAATCCTAACAGCAGCTAACAGTATTCAACTTTGAGTAGGCCTAACATTCTTAGTTTTCTTAATGTAAGTCAAATGTTTAATCTGTAATAGCGACTAAAATTAAAATTAAATATCATTTTGGGAAAAACTGAAGTTGATTTTGAACTCTATCGATTACTAGCCGCCTTTGGCGACCTGACGGTTCGCCAATCTTAATGCACATTAAAATTTTAATAACTAAATATTTTATAGAACTCCCATTTTAATTGCTTCTTCATTAACATATTTTGAAACTTCAAATTTTAATAGTCATATAATTCACTCATAATATTATAAAGGCCTCCAGCCATAACGTAATATGTATCTCTCTAATTTTCTATTAGCTTCCGCTGAATTTATGCTTTAAAGTGGAAATGATTAAACTGCAATAAATATAATATTTTTTTTATACTGAAACGAAGAATTTTTTTTAAATATGAGTACTGAAAACGGAATCGCTGAGTATTAAAACCTTATGGGAACTAAAGAATATTTTTCTTAATATAATATCTCAAGAAGTTTTCAACAAAATTTTCTCAGATTCATCATGAACAGATCGATTAATTAACAATGTTTAGTTTTAATTGCATCAAACACTAAAAAAATAAACAGAATCGTTTGAAATAATCTGTCGAAAACATAGTAAGCCTTTAAAACCAAGTCCGTATCCGTTGTCAACAATCAGAACACAATGCGCATACGTGAATTTTCAACGCCAATTATGGTAACGCAAATGCGTGAATTTTCTACTCCAGTTGAGGTAATGCTATGCAGATTAGAAACTTTTAATTTCCTTTATTCTGTTTTATTTTAATTCAAAAGTACTTCAGAATGAATCTGAAAGATCGATTAATTAGCAATGTTTAACTTTAAATGCATCAGTACTTAAGAAAATAAACAGAATCCTTTGAAATAATCTGCCGAAAATTTCTTTAGCGTGGGAAAAAAAAAAAAAAAAAAAAACTGAATTGGCGGTGGGGAAATGAAAAGATTTTTTTGGCGGGAAAGTTAATTTTTAATAATTAAAATTAAAATTCAAAATTCCAAAAAAGGGACCCCAGGTGCCTATTCCCAACCTTCAAGGTATGCATGTGCCAAATTTGGTAGCTGTAGGTCGAACGGTTTGGCCTGTAGAGTGCCAATACACACACACGCACGCACGCACACATTGAGCTTTATATAAGTATAGATAATACTTATATAAAGTATTTTTTTAAAAAAATATCTCTGATTTAGAAAGAACTTTTTGAAAAGCTTTTTGTTTCCGACTTTGCTGCTGACTCTGTAATCTATAAAATACCTAAAGACATTATATTCTTTCAAGTTTTTCTATTAATGGACTAGGGGATTTTCTCAATTTTGCTTCCCCCCTTTCTCAGTTTGGCTTGCCCACCCCTATTTTGTCCGATATTGTACTCGATGTTCAATTTCACTTAGCAAGTTTTTAAACTCTACTGCCATTCGTTCAATGCTGGAAGCTTATTCTTCCCATGAGAGAACCTGTCCCATCGACCGAATTTTCCTATCGATCTACTTTCAATTTAAAACTTTTACAATGAGAACATTATTTGCTTATATCTCCAATGTCTAATTATTGAGTCTTTTCACATTTGGCCGCCAACTTAGCAGCTTCACGATCAGCTTTTAAAATTGCCAGATTCGCGCGTAGTCTTTCTTAAGATTTTATTTTTCATCTGAAATCGATGAATGCCACTTCACTATTTAAAAACTAACGCAGAATTAACACGTATATTGCTAAGGTATTCAGACGATTGCCATCCGGGAGACGAAAGATTTCCTTTACTTGAAAATGGTAAATAAACCTGAAAGATGTTCATTAGTGTTGCCCAATCGGTTTATCTAAGAATTAAAAAAAAAAAAAAAAAAAAAACCCTTGTTTTGAATTCATTTTTTTTAAAATTTGATGTTAATTAAAACTTTACTTTTACTTGGTTATCAATATTTCACCGTCAAGTGCAATATAAATACTTACTATTACGTAATAAAAAATTGAATTAAATATTTCGAACAATACTGGCAAAACAAACCTCAAATATCATGGATCAGGTGACTCGCTACTACCATTCACAAGTCGAGTAAAATGCAATGTTTACATAAATTGTTTTTATATAATAGATTAAAAAAATGTGTCGGAGTTCTACCAACAATGACAGTGAATATTTAGAAATTTCATAAAATATCACTTTCCTGTTAATATTTCCTATATTGAGGTAAACGCAGAAGTTTCATTTTCTAGATTCAAAGAACATTTCAAAACAAATGTGAAGCAAATAAAAGTTATGAAACAGACATTACAAAAGATATTTTCTTTTTGAAATCTCAGCATTTTAGCTCAGGGCCTAAGTGAAGATTAGTGTGCACCAGCTGTTTGTCGCCAATATTGCAACCCATCGGATCCCTCTTATAGCAACCGTACTGCTGTTTTGTTTACTACTTTTTGCAATGGTTGAGTTGTACATAAACTACAATTACGTTATGAAAAATGTTAAATTAAAAATATTAAAAAAATATCGATTAAAGATTTTAATTTCGTTCTTTATTATAGTTAAAATTTATTAAATAAAGAAAGTTAAGCTTATAATTTAGTTATTTTCTTCTTTCTTTTTTTTAATGTAAATATGAAGAGAAAATATTTATTCTTTTGCAATTTTTAATTGTCAGTATGCGCTTTAAAAAAATCTTCTGGATTCTCACTTTAAAAGACAGCTTATCCTCTTTAATAGTTAGCATTTGAATTTATTTAATTCAAGAGCGAAATGCTTCTTTCATACTCCTTCTCCTACTCCATACTCCTTCATTTAATTCAAGAGGAAATGTTTTCTGATAGTGTAACAAGGATAATGAAAGAAATTCATGATGTATTCTTATATAAATGTTATTAAAAATACTTGTCGGTGGTTGTTAGATGAGCAAAAAGTGCCAAGAAAAAAATTTCTCTAATTTGGCAATCTCAATCGTCAAACTATATAGCATGTTATTCACATGCCATATAGTTTGATTACGAACTTACTTGAACTTACTTACGAACTTACTTGATTACGAACCATATAGTTTGATTACGAGTATATTTTTATAATTTGGCGGGATTTTTTTATTTGCGCTTTTTGGTCACCGTTAAAAACCGAGTTGTACCTTATTAAATTAGTGATGTTCAGAAATGTATTTATTTCCTTCTATTTCTTGGGGGATAATTTTTATAGCTCTCTACGAAAGCTAAATTTTTTGGTGAGGCATAGCTAATACCATGCTTTTGAGTCGATTTTAAAGAAATTTTTGGGAAGCAAAATGCTTTTTTCTGCCTGATGTTACATTTAACAGCATGCTTTTAATTTAAGGCACGATGTAAATTTATTTCCGAATTCGATAAAAATTTTATTGACGCAAGCAATAATTTATTTCTGAATATATCGTAATAAATTAATATTCATTTTACATATGCGGATATTTTGCTTATTAATTCCTTGGAATATTATTCGACGATTATTTTTATAATGTGTTTGAGTACATTCCATTAACCGAACTCTTGTCGTCAACCAGATGAAGAGATACTATTATGGTAAATTCATCATTAAGAAACCGATACCTAATATTTGGCTAGTTATCGCTGAAATTTGGCGATTTTTTTAGAGTTTAGTTAATTGAAAAATACAATTCAATCAGACATTTTAGAGGGATAATGCACCCAATAATTTAATCACCAATTCTAGCAGCTTGGATTAGTTCATTTCCCTAACTGTAAGCTTAGATTATTGCATTTTTAGTAATGCCATATATAACTGATAATCATCCGTTATGTCAGTTTTAACTATATGCAAATTTGAAACTATTATTTAGTTGTTGGCATTAAAAATAATTATAATTGTTAAATACCTGAGTCTTGAATGAAGAATTTTGATAGAGCTCGAAATTTATAACCTGAAAACTAAAAATTGATATTTTTAGAATTTAAGTAAAAAAAAGATACTTATTAATTAAATAGTGAGCCAAAACTCGCCAAATGTAGTACTGAAAATTTTGTAAGACTACATTATTTCTCGTCAATCACGCCTAAATCGTATAAACTTCCCCAAAATTAACCAAAGGTATGACATTTTCGGTGGCTAAAGTATCATTAGAATTGTTGCAACTGGACCAAAAACATGAGGCCAACCATAGAGAATTGGCGCATTTTATACATTAGTCAGACCCAAAACTAATTTTAACTTTAAATAAACCCTTCTGTAATCATCAATGTCTGTTTGCAATACTCAATTGTTGCATATATGCGTACTTGTTCCAACATTCATTCGACTGCTGAAATAAATTTGATGAAGCTTGATAGACATATCCGTTCTCAGAATAAAAGAATCAGTACAATTCAGTTTAAATGGTGACCTAAAAAACGCCAAGAAAAATATTGCCAAATTATCAAAATTATTCTCAAGTTCATTATTATTTATTATGAAACATTTTGAACCTGCGAATCTATATAATTTGACAACTGAAATCGCCATATTGGCGAAATGTTTTCTTGGCGCTTTTTGGTCGCCGTAACAACCGATAAGTACCGAAGAATCATTGAAAGAGCTAATGAATTCTAATGGATCCTTATCTTGACCTGAGCGACCGAGACTTTTAAATCATATAAAAATTAGTTTTCTGTCTATTTTTAAGTACGATTTCAGGTTAGTGTCCAGTTAATTACCAAGCATGAGAAAATCTATTGTCCGATTTCATTTCACTAAAAATTGTTTGAAAATTTCACCTTTGGTGATTAAACATCTTAAGTCAAACTAATTGGGTTGATTACCATGGAATTTGATTGCTAAGTTTAAAATTATCTTACTATAATATGGTTCAATAAATCTTTTCTGAGGCAGAAAAATATTTTTTCTTAATACCATGTCTACCCTAAATTCCACTCATTGAACTGTAGTTGTTAATTAACAATGGAGATCTGGCGATTCGTTGGCGAAGATAAGCAATATGGGAAGAATCTGACTTCGAGTTTTGGCTCTTTCGCCCATAATTAATAAGTACCCACTGAATATTGAATTGAACCCACATAACTTTGAATTAAATTACTTTAATTATCATATTTTAATCCTTTGTTTCAAATTTGTTAGATCTAAATACTTTGTAATGACAGTTTTGAATAATTATTCCAAAGCATGAAATAATGCTCAGTTAGAACATCCTGATCTTACTGAAATTTATTAAACATCTAAAACTAAAATCTTTGTAATGGTAAACGAATTCTTATTTACTGAAATTTTACTACTTAATAACCTTTATTTTGCATGAAATTTTTAATTATTGTTTTCAAGACTCCTTAATAGAAAAAAATTATAAAAATGAAAGATATTTCTTATAATTTAAATTTGTGCATTATTTATTAGAATTCTGGCGATATTCTATTAATAAAATTATAATATTAAAATTATTAAATCAATCTTTTCTATCTCTGAGAATATTTTACTAAGAAAAAGACTAAAAACGGCAGAGATTGTTAATTTGTAATAAAAACATTTTAAATAATTTCATGAATATTATTTAATAGTAAAGTGTACATAAAATTATTTCTCAGAGATATAAAAATTATTATTTATTGTTTATAGATTTTTTTCCTCTCATCTTTAATTTATATAAAGCCATCAAATGATTTATTGTATTTATTCTACAATTTTATATTAGATTTGCGACAGAGTTTATTTCCAAATTTAAATAACTGAGATATATTTGAAAAATTATAGTTAAAAAATATGCCTCCAAGCTTGAAATAAATTTTCATAATTCAATTTAAAATACTTACCTATTGAAACTATTGAATTTTGAACAATTTATAAAATAAATTATTTTTTAAATTTGTGTCATGACTGAAACATATCAAAAGCTGAGTTGCTTATTATTTTCTTATCTCACGTGCATGCTATGTAAATTAACAAACTGTTTGCAGCATTGCGATTAATTTGCTTTATATATTTATTAATCATAAAATTAATTTAAATGATTTTCTTAATTGCTGTTAGAGAAATAAATTATTTATAATGTGCACAGTTGGTCTTCGAAGGTTAAGTGAATTAAAGTGGTTTTCATTCAACTTCCATCCTGATATTTAGGAGGAAAACGATTCCATAGCGATAGACTTCAGTTATGATTTTTTTCTGTATGATTTTGGTTTCTGAAGATTGACTTTATATGAACTGAGTATTCAAGTTAATTTATTTTACTCTGAAAATGTTGTTCTTAAATGTTTAGTAAAATGGTATTTAGGGTCATATCGAATCTCAGTTTTATTTTGTTTTTTACATAAATAGAGGAAAGCTTCTTTTTATCAGAGAAACATTTTATCCTATGAATTCATTAAATCATCGTTAGTTAGACATATTTTATTGCATAAAAAATATTTAAGGAAGATTAGAGCCTTTGGTCCGACACACTACAGCATGTTTATGATTTTGGTTTGATTCGTATACATCTATTTTATTTTTAAAATTTATTCTTAATTTTATAGTAACGACGTGCGCACAAACTATATTTAATATTAATACAACAGGCGATAATTTAATATTAAAAAACAATTTAAAACTATTATTGTAAAATATAGTTAAATTTTATTAAAATTAGAGCAAACTTTCATGAAAGCAAAATGGATTCAACTGAAAAGCTTATTTCTGAATGTTCAAGTAGTGTAAAAATAGTTTTGGAAAAATAAAATGTATATAAGAAAATATCATAAATTTTTAAATATCTAATTTAAAGTTTTGAGTTGATTTTTTATTGAGCATCTAAAACTCAAAGAAAAAGGATTTAGTACTGAATTCGATAACCCTGTATCCTGCATCGTTCTTACAGAAAGTTTTTGCAGGATATTTAATTATGCATGCTGCAATCTGCAGATTAGCATGCTACTTTATAAACCATTATGTTGAAAAAATTCAGGTCTGAGATCTATCTGGAGAAATGTTTTATCTGTGAACGCTAGACATGAAAAGTGCGAAAGGCCAAGAGACGAATGAAATTTTGTATGGCGTCTTCAGGCCAGAATAATAGCTATAATTGTTAAAACATATTAGAAAATGTGCATTTTGAGGATTTTAATGATCATAACAATGATAGCATTTGCAACAATAGTAAAGCTATATATCATTTTAAAGGTACTTTAATCAAAAATGTAATGCAATAAATTATGCTCAATTATCATTATATTTTAAAATTATTTCGAAAAAAAATTATAAGGACGCATCCCACTTTGCTTAAATTAATAAGATAGAGCGTTTCCTCTTTTGAATGTAGACAACGAGCATGAGTATTTTGACACCCAATTAGTGGTATTTTGTTATTAATAGAATTTAGCAATTGATGCCATGTTTTGAAGTGGAGAGGAGGTAGTATTTTTCGTAAGTTGTCAAAATGCAAAATGAAAAAAAAAAGAAGAAGAAGAAGAAGAAGAAAGAAAGGGCACAAAGAAAAGATTTAAAATTTTACTATTGCATGGAAAAGGAATTAATTACAGTGAAATGAGAAGAAAAATTGACGAAAATCTAAATAAAAGTATTTCTTAATCTTTGAAGAAGTTTAAGGAAACTCGGCTATTACAAAACCAAATCAGTAAAAGCAAAAAAAAAAACCTGCACAATATTAAAAAAGAAAGAATAATTAAGACTTTTTCTACATGATAGAAGAAAATCGCGTGGGAGTATATGAAATGAAATGATACAATGTATTGAGAAGTCGAATGCCAGGATTTTTCAGATAGGATTCTAGAATTGTATGAAGTCAAATGAAATCTAAATCCATTAATTCCACACACACAAATATTTTTTTTTTTAATTCGAAGCAAAAGTTGAAAAGATAAAATTTCGCAAAATCCCATGTTATTTATACAGCAAATTAATGGAACTGTGCGAGTATTTGGAATGAGGGGACCAAAATATTCTCTATTTGATAGCAATGGTATAAAATACACCAGGAGAAGATTTCCATATTTGATTCCATTACAAGTGCTGTTATAACCCGATTAATATTATGATTTAGAAATTCTCTCTCTCTGTGTCTCATCAACAGAATCCCAAGAAATTTATGACAAGTTAATTTATTGGTTCCTAAATATATGACCTTTCTATGATATTTTCTACCCCATTTTCTTAAAATTGTCTTTTATGAAATTTGAAGATGATCTCTCTCTGTATCCTTTTTAATATTATCCATTCAATACACTATGATTTGAAATTTAGCTTCTTTTTTTATTGGTATATGATGAAAAATACTTGATGCAAATAGAATTTTCAAACTGAATACAAAAATGTAAATAGTCTAGATTCCTCTATCCTCCTAAATGGAAATAAAAAAACGTAAACTTACATGCATACGTGAAACGGTTCATGTGGGAAATACAGGAAGGCACACTTGTTTCAAAGATAGTATCATGCTGCTCTTCACATACAACTTCCACAATTTCTTCTGGCTCATCTATAATAACTAAATGTAAAGGAGAATGTGGTTCTGGCATCTCATCAGCTTAAAGGATAAAAGTAGTTAAATAACTGTGTTTTGATTTACCTCTAGTACCTTTAATTTTTACCATGCGAAATTAAATTTCTGATGACTGATTTTGCCACACTATTGAAATAGTAAAGCTAAAATGTTGAGAACAATTAACCCAACCTATCGAACGGCTGACTGAAGATAAACAGTTAATAATAGAAGCCTTTTTTTTTATCTTGAAAAACATATTTCGTCGTTAAAATCTTATTTGAGCCCCCCCCCCTTTTTTTTTATCAAGAGAGTCATAATATGAAGTTGATCTTTAAATGTAACGCTTCCATATATAAAATATAAGTTATCTGGGTTATTTTAGCCCTTTCTCAATAGAGCTAGCCATCTTATAGCATTTCCGCTTATACTCCAGATTTATAAACTCCATTAAATGTAAAAAAACTATATACTAATATTTTGAAAATTACTTTCTTGCTTTTAATGAATCACACTGAATGGACGCAAAATACAGTGGGACCATATCACAATGATTATACTTGAATCATTCGTCGTCCGATGCTTACTTTTAAAAATCTTAAATTAAAGTTCTTATTCTCAACTTAAAATTTTCTTTCTCAAGTACAAGCTGCTATGACAAAGAAAATTTGATTCAAAAATACCATGCTAAAAACATTTTCGAAACACATAGAAGTTGTGAATGATAGATAATAATGGACTGGAAATTTTTAATTAAAAAAGAAAAAAGATACACTAAAAAATAATATATCTGTCATGAATCAAGCATAATTAACGAAATTGTTATGGGAACTCTTAAGTTTGCGAACAGCAAAAATGGAAAGAGCATAAAATATATTCAATGATTTCTGAATTCAGAAAATCATTTTGAAGAGACTTCATTCGATTCGTAAGCTAGAATAAAAATAAACACTTATTAAATTCATCAGTAGAGAACGTTAATTATGTCTAGAGAGGCGCATTAAGTAGATTTGATTACAATTCCAAATGTCATTTGCAGGAAATTAAAAACAATCGAAAGCAATGAGGCTGAAATTAACAAACGGCTGAAGGGACTTTCAGTAAACTGGAAAATTATGAGCTGGGTCTTCTACGCTTGATTAAAAAGACAAAATAAAACTTTCATCATTTATTAGACCAGGCATTTCAAGGTAACCTTTCCTTGCTTCGTAATATTGAATATTTAAATTGTCATATATTTGATTAGATTTTCAATTGTAAGTTATGGATTAAAAATATAAAAAAAAGGAATGAAATAAGTGAAAGACAATTTCCTTTAAATTAAATTTAGATATGAATAAGATTGTTGTTGCAAACATAAAATTATCAAAATTTGGTAAAAAATAATGACTTTTTCACTAATGTAATGTTTTTATTAAGTCAGAGAAATATATTAGTTTGCCCAACGAAAATTACATATTATTGAATTCTATTTTTAATACGCCATCTATGTAGCGTGTAAGGTTTCTTGTCCAATCACTTGTTCGATTCTGAGAAAAAATCGATTTAATTTCCAACAGTTGACTGTAAAATCAGCAAATTATTGAATTTTACAGCAATAAAGGAATTTAAGTATGCATAATGATATCACATACGTGATTGAAATAACTAGAATGGTTTGACTTAATACGGTGAACTCCGTGTATTAAAATAAAATGCTAACAACTTCCTTTAATAAAGGTCCTTGATAAATAACTTGCAAGCGTTAAAAATTATCTATGTATAGGTAGAATAACAAGATTATTGCTTTAAAATTACTTTTATTTTCTCATTACTAAGAATTTTCAATGCATAAAAATGCTGGAATGTCCAAGTTTATCTTTCAAAGATCAGTAAAAATCCCTATACCCCTTCAAAAACTACAATGATAGCCCGTGTTCTTAAAGGGGTTTACACATAAAAAAATGGCATTGCTTAGCTAAGGTTATTATAAAAGTATATATGTTTGAACACCCTTTGACAATTCTCAGAAAATCTCCCTGTTCTCAAGACCCATCTCGGCGAGTGTTTCTAAAGAACAAATCTTGCGCCACGAATGTACAATCAATTCTATTTAATGAAAGAGAGGAAATTTCAGAGTGATATCCAGAGATCTCGACTGTCCTCCTCACAGAAATTTCGCTGAACAAGAGTTTAGGGCTTTTTCGGTTTTTATAGGGTTAAAACATTCATTTTGATGTTCTTTTTATGAATCGGATATGAAATAAGGATTCCACTAAAGAAGTATATAAACTTTTTTAGATACGTCAGCGTTTCTTTAGACAGGACTTTAAAAACATAGAAAATGAAGAACAACAGTTCGAATAGCTCCGGTATCTAACAATAGCTGTTGAATATTACTAAAACTACGGATTTAAGCTTAAACTAACCCTTCAACAGCATATTTTAATTCTAAAAATTATTGCTGATGCGATGCTCCGTCCAATGTTTTAATTGATAGTTGGTATATAATTCGTTACAACCTTTATTCCTAAATTCGAAATAGTGCCAGGTTAGATTTTATTTCCAAAATATTCTTTACTTTATTTTTTATCGGATTTGTCTTCTCTGAAAATAATTGAAAACTTTCATTTTTTTCAATTTTTACATCTACGTTATTACTGGCAAAATATTAACACAATAAATTAATATAACATGCTAATGAACATTTAGAAGGCTTCTTGATTACTTTTGTGTGTTTGACTAAATATTTTTTTCTGGAATACCCCAAAACTTTGTATTAAAAACTTGATGATAATCTGTTCCGATAAGAATTATTGATAGATGTTCCGTTCAACGAAACGCATTATTTAACGAAACGTTATAAAATTGCAGATGCTTATTTATTATCGGTAACAATACATTTCCCGATTTGAAGCAGAATTTTATATCAGATAAATTTTTATTTTTTGCTCTTTCATCTGTATATCTATATGGCAATCTTCGATCATGTTTAATGAATTTTTTTAATCACAGAAATGTCACTTCTCTTGCTGGTTTATAATAATTTTTGGCACTTATTGCTGAAAATATAGTTCAAAATTTCTGTTCAAATTTTTATTTTCTAAGCAGCTAGTTCCTGAAGCACATTCAAAGTATATTATTTGTAAGTATGCAGTTTGTTTACTTTCAGTTGGGAAGGCCTTTATATTTCCTTATTAATTCTGTTATTAAATTAACTCACAATAACTAATGAATAAGATCCTAAAAAAGTGACAAAAACCAAAATCCATAATACAATGATTCAATAAATCAATCTAATAATAGAAGTGAATTTTAATATGAATTTTTAAAATATTTTTCTTATTTCCATATTAAATAAAATATTAAAATTATTCTTATTTTAATATTCCTTGTTATTAATAATAAATATTTACATTTATTTTTATTCCCTTATTAAAGAAAAATAAATAATGGCATTGTGACATGTTTTTTCCCACAAAAAACAAAATAAATCTAGAGTTGTATAAAATAATTCAAGTTAAATTTGTGATTGTTCGATTTTTTTTAGGATTTTATATTCTATGCATAATTCTTTCAATAAATGTTTGATATCCATAGCTCTAAAAATGGATTGGAAGAAATATCGGTTTTAAGTGACAACTTATTAATAATTTTCCATTCTTATTATTAACGTTTTGCTTAAAAAATAATTATTTTGTCATGGAAATTAAATATGGAACAATGAAAATATATATTAAAATGGAAGAAACGCATACTACATATTTTTGCGGAAATCTATACTTATAATAAAGCTCAATGAGTGTGTGTGTGTGTGTGTGTGTGTGTGTGTGTGTGTGTGTGTGTGTG
>JAPMOR010070632.1:611939-631522 GCA_026543865.1 Argiope aurantia
CTTTTAAATAAACAAGACTAGCTTTTTAGAAATAAATATTTTATACAATAATTTTAACGCAAGGCAAAATTAAATTACTTTAAAATAAAACTATTCAATCGTTTTTAAAAATCAGACATTTTGCATCGATTCCGAAATAAACATTTTGAAGTAATTACATTATTCTGCTGTCCAATAATTGCAAATGTGAAACAACTGCGGGATTTATAGTTTACAAAAGCAAACAATGTTATTTAACACTATCTATTAAATATGATTTTTAACGAGTCCTTAAATTTGTGAACAAATTTAGGCTAAACAAATTCGAAAGAATGCTACATTAAAATTTATTAACGGATGGAAGAAATCGAAATTAAAACTATATTTGATTAAAAATCAAATTTTGAAATGAAATATTTTTTTAATTGTCAAATGTTTTTACAAAGTACTTTCTTTCTTATGTAATTAAAAATAATAGGGTTGTAAACGAACATATTTAAAATACGCAATATAATATCTAATTGTCTTAAATATATTAATATCAAATAATATATCAAATATCAAATAATATCTAATAATATCAAATAATATCTAATAATATCAAATAATATCTAATAATATCAAATAATATCTAATAATATCAAATAATATCTAATAATATCTTAATAATAATATCCAAATAATATTAAAATTTAAAAATGCATTTTCCTCAAATTAGTCATTTCTTTATTGTAAGTATTCTGTTATACAACGGACTGGCATTTGCTTGCAGTTTACGTTGCACAGAAAGCTAATGCATCTACACAAAATTAAGCTCAAACACCGTGGTTTGTATTAGCTTAGGCGAAATATCCATAATGGTTATGATACAAGATCATGTAAGGGCACCAAATTTTGTAGAATAACTTGAGAAGTATTTAAAATAGATGAATATAATTAAATAAGAAGCATTTTAAATATCTTTATCATCAAAGTTCACGGATAAAACTTAATAATATATCTGAAAATTTTATTTGTAAATTTAGGGAATTTAAAAAACTATTGTCCTACGTTAGATAGATGATTGATTCATTGATGCATGATTTATGAGCATTGATATGAATAATAAAAAAGAATTAATTTCTAACATTAATTGTTATTTTCGAGTAAAATTAAGATTTAAACCGAAATGCTAGATCTCTCTTTCATTTTAATGAAATGAAATTTATTGAATTAATTCAATTGAAATTAAATACTTGACATACCAATTGTAATTTGTAAGAAAAATGATAGACAATTTTCAAAGTTTAAAAAAAATGTTCTGTTTTTAAGAAAGTACCATAGATTATGCTATTTGAAGTGTTTGTATCTTGTAGAAATATTGTTAATTCCTTATCAATTGCTAAGTGCTCTTGTTAAAATAATACTATTCTATTCTCTAGAACTTGTGTTAACTTGAAGATCTCAATATGTTATTCCACTTTCCCATTCATGGGTATCTAAAACTCAAAGAAGAGAGTATGCGAAAAATTAATGCTTACCCAATTGAATTGATCATAGATTGAACTGGTACCTGATAATATCGGCATTTAACTAGTTTCTTCTTTAAATGGAATACCTTTTTAAAGTCATCCGGTCACTAGCTGGTCCTCAGATGGCTGGCATTGGGTCATTTGTTGAAACATTTCTTTTTCTATCTGCCCCAATAACTACATCAAATAATTTAAAGTTCATTCTAATTTAATATGTCTAAACAATTTATTCTCTAGTTGCAGTGGTTTTGAATAATGTAACCATTGCAGTTCAAAAACATTTAATTAATTATACCAAAAATCTGATTTCATTGCTGTTTTTCATTTGCTGTTTTCGACTGCCTTTCATTTATTGCTTCTTCAAAGTCCAGATAGACGCAGCGCTTATAACCAAAATTATGATGAAATAATTCAAGATGAATGTAAACTTATCTTTGAACTATTAAACCTTTCAGACCAGAACCAAAATGATACTTCTTTTCTTTTGGCTAACTTTGAGTTGCTCAGAAAGTTGATTGAATATTTGATATCCAATTTTATTATTTATTTTAAAGCATTGGTGTAGGTCTGGTGATTTAAATTACATCACAATCATTTACCGTATTGATGCAAAGACATCGAAATGTGTTACTAGTGAAAGCATGTAAGCTTTTTTTCTGTATTAGATATGGACGTAAAACAATTTTTAGATAAAATTGAATGCAAAGTCTTGTCTTAGATGCCGCTCAGTACCGGCTTAAAAATAATAATTTTTTTTTCACAGGAAATATACCGTGAAGCTTTTTTTCGGAGGGGGCTCTAGAAAATGTGTCGGTAGAGATCAAGTAACTATTGATGACCCATTAAGATGTCATTAACCTTAGTAAGCAAAAAATTACCGAAATCAACACAGTGGCTTAAGCTGCTGGATTAATTCTTTATAATAATTGGCAACACTAAAGTGATTTACAAACAGCTGGTCATCAAAGGTGACGAGTTTATTATTATTTTAAACAGAAATTAAGATGTTGATACTTTTTTTCGTAAGTTATAAGTTTTTCGCTGTTTCGATTAACTGAAATTGAGTTTTTATTTGTCATCAATTAAAACTCATCGTTTAACAATTTACCTTCCTAAATACCAGAAATAAAATCAGACATTTTGTTTAAAATCTAGTCTAGTTGACTGAACTCTCTGAGAAAAATGATCTTAAAATTAATTTGGCTTTTTTTTATCTCCATTTTTCTTTTAAGTTATAAATATTTGATTTATTTTAATATCGAAATGTTACTTCATAAATATTAGAAAATAGCTGAACTACATTGTATGATTATCTTACCATGAAAAGTGAAACTTTGAGTCATCCTTCTTCAACTATAAAGCCATTCGGTTTCTTTATAAATAATATATGGTGCTGAATATGCCTGACATTGATACTGCCATTTATCAGGATGTCTTGTAAATCCAAAGGGAAAAAGAATCTTCCAAGCGTTCAAAGTTCTTTTAAATCTTTCAACTGAAATACAGAGTGGATGTTTCAGATCTTGGGTTTTGCTAGAATTTAAAAAATTTTTATTCCCAAAATTTAATAAATTTTAATATCTAGAATTATGATATGTTATTATTAAATTCAGAAAAAGTAAAATATTTTTACAGATTTTTTTGTGCAACAATCTTCATTTTTTTAAAAAAATTTTCAACTATTCATTCCAGTTTAATACTTTTCTCAATAAATGAAATAAAATAAAATCCATTAAATATATTTATTGGCTTATTCTCCAGTAATAAATAAAGAAATATTATTAATATGTTTCGTTTTAGAAAAATTTTAATTTCTTTTATATGAACAGTTTCTTATATGAACAATTTCTTACTTCTCTTATAAAGTATACGAAAGGAGCAAATATGTAACATAAAACCAGCACAAGTAGACTCTCAAAACTTTCTCGCAACCAGAAATATAATATATTAACTTCATGAAATTGGCGAACAATAATTATAAATGATTTCATGATATCATGATTAAAAAAATTTTTGGTGATATTTGGTATCTTTTTCTTCTTGGATATTAATCACTAAGACACTACTAATACTCAAGTAACAAAAGTTAATTTTGACCCAGGATTGTAACATGTATCTTGGAAGCTTTTCTTTTTACTGATAGAAACGAAATTTTGACTCAGAAAATTATAGTCACAGAATGACATACCAAATTTCATATATTTAAGTAATTTCATTTTTGATTTATCGCTTTCGTATACTTGTGAGTGAACCCATTGTATAAATTTATATACTTGGTTAAATTAATAAGGTTCGTATATTCGTCTATCCATCTGTCTTCAAGTGATTGACTGATTGATAGTCAACCTTTTGAAGGATTAGATTCAAATTTAGAAGATATCTGCATTAAATATTAAATAAGTGCATTAAATTTTATTCATCTAGCGTTCTTTACTTTATAGTTACCGTATAATTTAGATTCGAAAAACCGAATATGTTTTCTCTCTAAATGGATTTTGTCCAAAATCTGATCGAAATTTAGATAGTCAGTGTAAAGACCATATGTCAAATTTCATCCGTCTTCATCAAACAGTTTTTGGAATTATTGCGTGATTTTTGGCTGTAAAAAAATGTCGATTTGCAAAGAATATTTTCTTACAAATATGTCGAAGGCGGACTGTCTTCCTGTGTGTGAGTACCATAACCCAAAAACAAACCAAGAATGATAAATAAAATTTAGTGTACGAAAAAATTACTCGAAAATTCTTTATAAGTAACAAATTTCGCCCCAAATAAGTCATTACAAAAATATCAAATTTTTCAAACTTGACTGTTTCCACCACGCACTTAGAAGAAGCACAAAATGTTAATTAAGTAAATATGCAAGAGATGCGTAAAGAGATCGATCTTATTAACTTATTATTTCCTTGCAGCCTTTCGAGACTAACTGGTGAGTTAAATACATGATAAGTAATGAATTTGATAAACTAACACTTTTTCTACATATGAACCATTACAACAGTCAAGTCTCGTGACATCAAGGCATGTTGTCTGGTTCGCCATCTTCATTTTCTTATTCATCTTAAACAATTTTTCTTTCCTTAGTCCAGCGGAAGAAAATCACGCGATAAATATTTGATAATGCAATGAAAACGGTTCGAAATTTGATACAACAATACAAACTATTGTTCAAAATTAGGAAAAAACAAAATAAAAAATAATGTCATAATTTGGAAAATTTTGCATGTTTATTAAATTTATAGCATTATCAAGATATTTTTTAAATTTTAAAAGATGATAATTCGCTTTTGTACTGAATTTGTTTCGGAGATTATCACGGAAAAAAACCCAAAAGCAATTCTTTTTAAATTTTAATAACATCAAATTTTGATAAAATATAATTTTAAAAAAGTCGCTCCGCAGTGCACATTTCTACTTTCCAAAGTATGTCTATGCCAAATTTGGTAGCTGCAATATCCTGTAAAGCTCCAACACACACTTGCACGAATACATTAATCTCTATTATTAATGGTAATATTAATACTGTCTTCTATATATCAAGTATTGTTTTAGCAATTGCTTATAAATAAAGCAACTTTGGGCTAATAAAATTTTTAGATTGATATTTACTGCTGTGGTATGGCGGATTATTCAACATTGTGGGAGGTTCTGGCATTATTCCTTGTTTTCGATTTCAGGGCCCAGATTCCTAATTTGAATTTACTAAAAGTTCCTCATGTATGTTAACCAACTGCGTTAAAGTTAATGTCGTACTCTAAAAATTTTGTAGTTATTAAAGTGTGAATTCACAAAAAAAAGTATACAGCGAATGTGTGTTTCTTGTCATCTGAAGGTGATTCAAATCAAAGAGTCCGTAAAAAGATACTGTGTTGTATCAAAACGAAGAATTAATATAACTAAGTTAAGCTAAAGTAGTATCATTGGCTGAAGAACTAACACTAGCAATGTTCTATTGTGTATACGAGCCGAGTATATATTAAATTTGTCTTCTTAAACATAGTTACATTCGTGAAATGTCGAAGATTGGGATGTGGACTTTTGCCTTTGGTATCATTGTATCTGAAAAATATTTAGACTTGCCAAATACTCTTGTACATCTTCAAAGAGCGGGTTGCTTATTTAACCATCTGTCTCATCTTTTGGGGGCACTTCAAATATGGGAATGAAAGACTTCCGGATGGCGGTTGATTCACCCCGCCTTGATGGGAAGAGAAAGGATGTGGAGTCGGTTACCTCGATTCCGATGATGGATATGCTTCCTGAGGGGGGAGGGAGTTATACCGTTCGCACTAATGATTCTTAGGATTCAATAATAATTCCCAACTATGCTGTCAAAGTGGTACAATGATTCAATATTTCCGCATGCCTTTGGGCTGGTCAGAGTAGTGGTTTATGGCTAAATAAACTAAATTTTTCCTATATAGGGTATATTACATTTAAAAAAAGAATCAGTTGTTTTATTTCAAAAGTATTCAAAAATTTATAAAGTGTTAAAAATATTTTTAGTATCAATTTCAGACTTTATATAACTAAAATTAATATAAAATCAACGCTTCGTCACTCTAAATAATAATGCAAATAATCTGAAATAATCATCAGATATGAGTACAAAAAGCAAAATTCTCTCGTGATATTCTTTCTATATGAAAGAAATATCTATTCTAGTGAGAATTAACTCTTGATTTATTAGGTCAAATGTCATTCTAATAATTTCGGATTTACTCGAACAAAAATTATGAATATTTTAAATACAAACTATTGAATGATGGTTTGTAAACGTTGTTGAAACGGAATTATTCCTACCCAACACATTACACAATGCAAGTTTAAATGATAAGCATGAAAAATGTATTCTGATATCAAGCGAAAATGGAAGCGAAGTGAACGTTTTAATACTCTACCTTCGCTACAAATAACTCGATCGCGATATATTGTCATTCCTATTAGAATTGTTCATAATGCGAATTTCTGATAAATCAGTTGGTTTCCCTTGCGCATATGTAGCAGTTGTTAAAATGTTTGACACTAAGGCTTAATAATGACATTTTTGATACGAAATGCTTCAGTCATATGATTATCAAAATATTGTTATTCTGACAGCATTTCCTACCTGTTAGTCAGTATATACGAGTCTTAAAGGTGAGTTGTCACCATGGAATGGTTTTAGATTTGATAAAATTAACAGTTATAAATTATAGTAAAGCTTAATTAGATGGTACCTTTTCACGTTTCTTGAAATTTCTTTTGAGCCAGTAATTTATTTATTTTATGGTTTAGAGATTTTTTTTGCAATAATTATACAGATGATTGTTTCATATATAATTAAATAAAACATAAATCTATTAAACACTACCCGAATCAGTAATAGAACCCAGTCTTAATTTCACGAGTCACGCTCATGATATTCAAGTTAAGATGCTCATTATTCCAGGAGTTAACTCGTGAAGATCACGTTTGGCCAACAATTTTTTGCATGAATTTTTCGTGATATTCATTTTGATAAAAAATTGTTTTTGCGAGTCATACTCGTCCAAGTAGGCAAGACATTAACTATAGGCACATTTTAAATCACTGATTTATTTTATATTTTCTGTGTAATTATATCATCTTTCTATTGAGATTGAAAAGACACATTTCTAATTAATTCTTTTTAATATTTTGACATTCCAATAAAAAGCAATATAAGAGATGGAAATTGCAAGTTTGCAGGGAGATTTATCTCCATTTTTATTTTGTAATATATTTATACAAATACAATACCTTACTCTCCAATCAACAAAATGTGATATTTCAAAATAAAAGATGTAATGAAATACTTCAATATATTCTAAATAATTTTAAAATAAAAGCACTAGAAAGGAAAAGAGATGTAATGAAATGGTAATTTTTTCCTTCAGTATCTTTACTGCTACTTTATTCTTTGTTATTGTTAAATAAAATATGAATGCTTCCTTTATTATAGAATCTTAGTCGACAACAATAATAAAAATAGCTATATCAGTTTATATAAAATTTTTAATTTTACAAATTGTATTTCTCCTTTTGTTTCTAAGATCAACCAATTCTTTTTAAATTTATTTATCATCAGCTTATATTGCTCCGTTTTTATGATTGCCTCGAAAATCTATTATATTCCACTTTTTTTTACAATTGTATAGAGAATCCGAAGTATAGAGAAAGTATTTCTTTCGATTTTGCAAATGTTTGTTTTATTTCCTGCTTTATTTCCTCTTTTTTGTATCGTTTGCTGTTTCTCACACTCATGTGCTGTGGGTTTTATTAATTTATTTTTATTATTTTAAATGAGATCATGAGTAAGTTGAATCTACATATATATGAACTAATAATAAAAATTAATTCTAGAATCTTATGCAATGTCTGTAACATTCACAGATGAATCATAAAACAAAATAAAATGCATTATAATAAAGTATTGCAAAAAAGAAAGTCAAGTTAACGCACTTTTGAACATTATTGTGACTTGAGATTATAAATTATTCTAATTACTAAACTTAATATTTTTTTAACATAAAACAGTTGAGTAGGAACATAATAAAAATAGTGTCATGTAAATTTCTCCTTGTAATAACCTCTCCAAATCGAAGTACAATCGCTATTCTTTCTTCCTTTTTTCCGATTTGACGTATTTATTCAATTTCAGTTCGGCTTCAAAACATTTTTTTTCCTTATATTTTATATTAATTAATTCAATATCTTGATAGTTATTCAAAATTACAAATTCTTAATGCTTCAATTTTTATTACCAAAGACCCAGAGCAAGAATCATTTTAGACTTTAAGATTTTTTAAAGCCAAATAATAAAGTTTTCTGTTTTCAACTATTTTTCTTACTTGATAAAAAAAAAAGCGTTACGAGATTCAAATAAAAAAATACTGATATTGAACTCAACTTTCATTTTAAAGACATGGCAAAGAAAAAAAAAGACATATTTTTAGTACATATGTCATGTTTCTCCTCAAGTGTTTGTGTTCACAAGATAATAAAATCAGTCAAAAGTTGCAATTTTTATATTTTATACATTTTAATTTTGTTCAATATAAATTTTTCCAGTATTTTATCTTTAGTAGGATTCATCTAAAAGAATCTAAAATCAGTTGACTTGTTTTACAATTTCAGCCATTTATATTTTATTTTGCCAGGCAATTCTGAATGTAAGGAAATAAATCGACATATAAACATATAAAAATTATATAAAAATATAAAACATAAAAATAACATATAAAAATTTAAGATTTCCTTACAACACTCTAACAATGCCATAAGCTATTTTTTTTTAAATTTTGAAAACTGTTTTTGATGAAAAGCCTTCTGTTATTGAAATAAACTATCTTTCGAATAGGTCATAATATATGGTAAGCATTTTTCAAAAAAGGTTTTTATTACTTACGGAATGTTTATATGTTCCATTATGAACAGCGTATTCTTCAAAACTCCAGTTCTAGACTCACATCTAGAAATACGCTGCCTTAAGTAACAGCCAAAAATAAACTTAATTTAAGATTTATGAGTGTCATGCTTGAACTTAAGTGTGATATAAATAGTTGTTCAGTGTTTTTCGTAAGTAAATCTACAATTATAGATTGCATGTTTTTACTTTCAAATAAAATTGAAAGAATTTCTTGACCAGAAAGAATTTTTCAATAGCCCCTTTTTTCCAATTTTTGCAAAAGAAGAATCTCTTTTCAAAAATAGCTATAATTATATATATATATATATATATATATGGAAAAACATTTTTCTAAGTTTAATATGATTTAAAATTAAACATGTTTTTAATTCATAAAGTTCTTTTTAAATTCATAAAAACATATTTAAATAATTTACCTCATTATGTATCTGATTATTTCCTTAAAAAAGTTTTAACAAAAAACAAAAAGCCAAAAAATAAGATGGAATTTTTAATTTTGATTGCAAGTTAATTTTATCAGAAAAAACAAACAAAAAAAATATGAAAAAATAATTCTGAAATATAATTGTCTATTGACTTTTAAATTCTACTATATTTTTTAAACATTGAATAGTTTTTTGAATGCTTATCACTCATATTTTTCAATGCTAAATAAAATTTTTGAGAAATTAAAACATTTAAAATTTCTATAAGTGTTACTTTTATTTTTTCTAATTAAAATAGTAATAGAAACATAAGTGGCTGGAATTAATTTATATAATACAAAAATCAACTTTGATCATTATTCTTAACAGATCAATACTAAGAAAATGAAATAAAGATAAGGCCATAAATATATTTTTTAATTTAATTATAAATGGAATATCGCTTAAGGTATATATTTATTTCATTCTGTTTCATTTATTTTTCTTGCTCCGCCATTTTGACCGGGTTTTATTTTTACTCAGCATGGTTATTAATGAGTAAATTCGATATTCTTCTGATATTCTATTATTTTATGTAAAGAATTCTTGAATGCATGATTTAAAAGGGAATTATTTTCTTTTATGCCATTACATAATGTTTCATTGATCGAATAATATGCTGAAATCCTTAAATAAGCAGTTGAGATTAATAAATGAATTGATCATTATCGGATTTCTCCGTTAGAAAATATTAATTTATTAATGCAATATAAATAAAAATAAATTAAGAATTCTTTTAGTATTAGAAACTGCCATTGACTGGACGTGGTGAATAGCTCCGTTTCTTTCCTTCCGTAGCACTAATAAGTGGCAAATCTTTTAGATATTAATATGATTTAAAGATTTACATGATTCTAATATTGAATGAAGACGATTTCAAATTTTCCCATGAAAATTAGCAACTTCCATGAGAAAATCGATGGTTCATAAATGAAAGCAATATTAATGTGTAGAAGTCACAAGTCGTGGCTGCCATGTTTGCATCACTAAACTGCACATTTTTTGTGTGTGTATGCGCATGAAAAATTCTTTGATTAATATTTTTTTCAAGGAAAATAAAAATATAAATCCTAAATCTTTTTCTTAAAAATTCAAAAATATTTTTGTAAAGATATATTTATTAACTATATGCACGTAAGTGGATATTGCTAAGAGGAAAACGCGTTTAATAAAATAATGATACTAAGAATGTTAATGTTTGAATGACAATTTTTTTTCATGCAAATAAAATATAAATTCAAAATTTTTTTTCTTAAAAATTGAAAAATTTTTGTGGAGGAATTTTTATTTCGCGCAGGTACATAAGGGGATATTACTTAAAGTGAATATTCGTTTAGTGAAGCATTTATCATTTCGACATTGATGTTCTTTATATACCTAGACACTAACGATTCTGTGACTTCATGAGGTTGTATATTTGTAAGCAAATAACATATGAAAGTAAAACTGCTGAAATAATTTTATTCTTGACCTTGCCTTAATTTAAATCGTTAAAATAATTTAAGACATATCACTTTGAATTATTACAGTAACAATGCATTAGGTACATACAGGGTGGTCAAAAAGAAACCTCTCCTATATATGAAACCCTAGCGTCCTATCCGCTCAACCAATCGAACCAAAATTTCAGACATGGTAGTTTGAAGGTATGCGCTGGAGATTGTGATGATTTTAAACAACGCAGATCTCACAGTTACGGTTACAGTGAAAGAATTTTGAAATTTTCGAATGGCAACACCCACTTTTTCCTTGCGCAAATTGATCAGCGTATTGAAAAACCACAAATGGCTTGGAACGATTAGTGTGTGACGAAAATTGCCGGCGCAAAGCATTTGCAAAGAAGAGCATTATAAAGGACTAATGACGACACAGAGAGAAGGAGAAAAGAAACTTTTATTTCATAATTTCAGTTATAATTATAGTTATAATTATAATTTTAATTCTTATAATTATATATTTATAATTTCAGGTTATAATATATAATATAAAATTATAATTTCAGGTTTTCAATGTGTTCACCTTCGCAAGCGACAATATATTGTATTCGGGAGATTGTGGACAACAATACTGAACGTAACATGAAAGGAGGAATCTGCATAACTTCCTGTGTTATGGCATCTTGCAATTCTGATACATATCGTGGACCAGGCGTGTGCACCTTAGATTTCAGATAACCCCAGAACCAGAAATGCATAGGAGTATGGTCGGGGGATTGCGGTGGCCACGAAACTGCAAAATTACGAGATATGACTCTATCACCAAAGTGTTGTTGCAGAACTTGTCGAACACATTGGGCGACATGTGGAGGAGTCCCACCTTGCATCCATACAATGTCACTAATGACATTTCGTTGCTGCAATTCAGGAATAACTTAATTCTGCAACATTGATTTATATCGAGTACTTGTGACAGAGCATGATTTCCAACCAGTGGTAGTGACCTATTCGAAGAAGTACGGACCGAGTACAAATGTGCTAACGATGCCTCACTGCACAATCACTTTGATTTCGTGTAAAGGCACTAGTGCCACATCGTCAGGGTTTTTTCAGCCCAGTGAACACAGTTCTTAGTGTTAATGTTCCCAGTTAAAGATAAGTGTGCCTCATCCATCCATATTATCCGCAGAGGCCATCTGTCATCTTCATCATATCTAATGAAGGAAAAATTTAAGTTCACACGTAGTTCCTCATCTCCAGACTGCAACATATGGACGCGCTGAAACCGATGAGGAAACACCCGATGAGGCAGAACAGAGCGCAGAGCCTGGAAACTGTGGTTTTCGTTAAATCCAAATTCCAGGCAACACTTTTTGCAGTATGCGATGGACCTGCAGTAGTCGTGTTATGCTCTTCCACAACAACTTCAACTGGAACAGATGTTCGCCCGGATCGAGGTCGATCGCAAGTGCATCGAGTTTCTTCAAATTTTCTTACCAAATCACGTACACTTCTTACGGAACATGAACCTCGTCTTAGCTTGTGATTTCGCCGATAAATTCGCACGGCTTCGTCAGCATTTTCTCCATTCATATAAAACAGGTTTATCAATTCACCTCGTTGTTTCTTTGTAAGCGTCATCTTGTTGGCACAATCGAACATCTGACTGAAGAAACAATTTTGCCACACTGCTGTGCACGTGGTGTTCTGCAACTGGTGCTTCTACAGTGTAACCCTGTGAATTATGCAAAGTGCGTCAAAGCTTCTCTCTGCGTTGCCATTAGTCCTTTATAATGCTCTTCTTTGCAAATGCTTTACGCAGGCAATTTTCTTCCCACGCTAATCGTTCCAACGCCATTTGTGGTTTTTCAATATGCTGATCATTTTGCGCAAGGAAAAAGCGGGTGTTGCTATTCGAAAATTTCGAAATTCTTTCACTGTAACCGTAACCGTGAGCTCTACGTTGTTTAGGATCATTACAATCTCCAGTGCATGCCTTCAAACAACCATGTCTGAAATTTTGGTTCGATTGGATGAGCGGATATTCCGCTAGGGTTTCATATATAGAGGAAGTTTTTTTTTGACCACCCTGTATATATATTGTAATTATAAATTTTACAAAGAATGGTTTTTTTGCGAAAAATTGTTTTCTTATTAAATCAAATATTGTGCATATTCATTCAGATCATATATTTATATACTAGCAAAATGTGACATTCAGACGTAACAATTAGCTTGGGAAACGGCTATCAGCTATTGACCGAAATTATTTTTTCAAAACAATATAGAAAAAGACGTAATCTTACGGATCACCGGGTTCACCTTGTAGTGGTGAGTATGGTGTGAAAACACAATCAGCAAGCCTCTGTAGAAAACAACAAATACGTTTATTAAATATAAAGACAACTATATACAACCGAGGCGTACATACAGGACAGCACACAGTAGCACAGTACAGCAAATAGTAGCCCACACGTAGTAATCGATCACAGCACACAAAGTGGCTAGACAGAATCCAGTAAGACAGAAGATCCTCGGATCTTCGCTCTACGGTCTCTCCAAACGGCTGAAGTTCACACTGTCTCCTCGCTTTAGCTGTATCCAACTGCCGACTCACTACCACACGACTGACTTCTCCACAAACAACTTGATGCTGTTTCCACAATAGACAACAGGACTCGGCATACAATCCAGTTCAGCAATAGCTTGGGCTCCTCACAACGCTGGCACTCCGTCGTTGCTTCGCTATCCTCTCGAAGACTCGTTACATGTCTAAGATTCCGATCTGGTTTAGACTGTCTTGAGACTGCAGGCTTATAGTTCCCGGGAGGTGGGCCGAGAATCTTCTAGGCCTATCAGGCGTATCTCGGTTCCTAATGGATGGATCGTTAAAATTCTCGAAATTTCCAGCATTATCTATTTTGTCATAAATTATCACTAAGTTTGTGTCCAAGCTCTGGGATCACTGCCTCGGCACCCGAGCAGCATCCAATACAGAAGAATGTAAATCAGTCTTTTCAGTGATAGAATTAACCGTGCTGGGAAGCAACTTTACAGGCTTGTAACAGTATAAAACCCGTATTTTCCTGAAAGTATTTTAAAAAGTCTAAACTGAAAAATATTGCATTACATAATTAGTTAAATTTTTAATTCAATCTGATAAAACCTTACGCAATTAGGCAAAACTATACACAATTACGTAGTGAATTCTAGTTAATAAAAAAATATTAATCTATGCACGTAATGATAGCTGGTGTTTAATTCCATAGAGGTTGCCCTTTAATGATTTATTTAATGAAATTAAATTTTAACTGTTATTTTATAAAAGAAAATTTCAATAAATAATATTTCATCTTTTTTCTTTACTTTCCTTTAAAAATTTTGCTTTATTCACATTTGTTATTTCAGAATTCATTTGAAAAGTCTCAGTTTTTTTACAAAAGCTTAAAATATCTTTCTGGTATTCAAGAAAATATTTTTTTCAATTAAACATATTTCCGAAAACAAGAAGAAACATTTAGAATTATAAAAAATTATTTTTTTTTAACTGACAAGAAAGTTTTATTTTGGATCAATCGGGTCAAAGAGCTTAAATACATGACACAAGATTGAAAAAATATAAACTGTTATTTTATAAATTGGAATGTCAAATAGTAATATATTTAAGTGAAATCTTTCGTTTTAAAATATTCTTTGAAAAGATATTTCATTATTTTCATACTTTTTCGCAGTTGGAGATAAAGTCAAAAATTTTCTTTGGATTCTACAATATATATATATATATATATATATATATATATATATTTAAAATCTGATAAATTACAAACTAAATGGGAATATTTTCGTAAGTTGAACACAAACCATAATCCTAATCTTTTAAGAATTTTAATAATTAAATAAAAGAATAGAACGAGTGGGTGATGTGAAATTTCTGAATTCTTCTTGAACATTGCCGAAAATAGAAAACATATTTATTCATTTTTCAGGCAAATTATTTGTAAATAAATTATTCCTATTTTTATAATTTTTACAATTATAAATTTTAAAACAAAAACGGTAATATAATACCACATAATTTTTTTTCTTTGAAAAGGTCATAGGCAAAAGCGAATAAAGACTTCTTAATTCTAATTGGAAATTCGCTTGATTGAAAAAATCCTTTTAAATATATTTCTGAATTATTAAACCTCAAAAGATTTGTGGTGAAATATTTTTGCATAGTCCACCTGAAAGCAAAATCAAATGTCAAGTGATTTTCTGTTCCTAGCATAATTATCACCTATTCTCTATCATAATTCGTTATTCATTTGTGAATATAAATGATATTCTAGAAGGTACAATAATAAAAATCTGATAGGAGACTTAGAGCATGTTTAACATCACAAATTCCATCTTTTTATGTTTGCACTTCAAGAACGTAAACATACTTAACATATTTTCTGTTATCTTTCATACTTATTGTTATCTTCCTTGTTTATCTCACCCTTAAGTATATAGCAAAGTGTATAACATTTACCAATAACTCCAAGATTCCTGCAAGAGTATAAATCACCCACCTATCGCAATAAATCAACAATTTATTTCAAGCTCTCTCGAGCCTTTGTCATGTCGGTCGCACTTTTAATCCATCTTGATATATTGCCCTCCGAGAGCTGAACTTAATTACACTAATTAAGTTTATTCTAACAGTTTCTTCCCTTTTGTGAGAGTTCGGCATTGTTTTGTTATTCCACCAGCGATGGACTATAACTACAGTGACAACTTGGTACGTGACTAATAGCTTGAGTCAATAAAACGCAACACATCCGAAAGAAAGAATCGATACACTTTGCATATAGTAAATAATTACTTAATTCATTGCCAGTGCGTTCTGTAGTAATATGCTTCGCTGCAGATGAGGAACATTTTCTTTTTTTATGAATTGATTCTTTCTTTTGTTCAGAAATTTTGTTAGCTTATCGTGCATTAATAGAGCTTTCTTTGTTTCGAAATTAGGGTAATTAATCATTCTTTCGATAGTTAAAATGAACAATATTAAGTTCTGTGAAACATTGTTATGAATTTAGAATTCTCTTACTATTCTTATTTATGCTCATATTCTTTTTTAAAAAATTATAAATTGAGTAGAAATAAGTATTGTTTTTGTATATCAATGGAAATTTCTGTTAAACGTCTATTGATAACAAATGTCGTGTCATCTATGCTAATAATAAAGAAAAGTGTGTGTGTGCGTGGAGAAATGTTCTATATGACAAACTTTGGAAGGTGGGAATAAGCATATCCGAGCAAATGTTTTGAAACTTTAATTAGAATTTTAGTTAACTGAAAATTAAACTGGATTTCATCTTCTGCGATAATTTTAGAAAATATTTCTGCACAAAAATAAATTTTATACTGTTTGAAAATAAAACCATCGAAATAGCAAGACTCTAATGTCAAAGAATTTGCAAAAGCATGGACATGAAGTTATATCTAAATGATTTATCTAAACGCAAATATAGTTATTATTCCTTGGCAACAAGACAATTGCCAATGGCGATTAAAATGGAATTGAAAGAGTCAAAGTCTATTTTTGTCTTGTCTTTGTCTAACAATTTTATTAGGCCTTGGACTGCAATAAACATAAAATGAGAATCCCATTTCGCATTTTTTACGCATTATAGTAGTAAAAATGATAAATATTAAAAATAATTCTATCATGCAATGCAAAAAATGAAAACAATTGGTAAATTGCCATAATATTCAAAAAAAAAATGTAATCTTCTGATAAAAAGATTGCAATAAAACCCTAAATTAAAAATTAAGTTGAAAAGCAATGGGCCTCATATATGCATTTGGGAATCAACTACTATGTTATGAATTTCAAATTCACTAAGGAAAACTCAGCCTATGTGCAAGTTGTAAAAAATCATGCAAACGCAGATTTTTTTACGCAATTTTTAACTGCATCTATGCGAAAATTATTAATCTTTTTAAATTTCCAGATAGTGAATTTTGTAAGAAATTGTTTAATAAATTTACTTTTAAATAAAAATACGATTTCTAAAATTTGAGAGATTTTTAAAATCATTGATTCCATATGTAGCTGACTTCCAATATTTTATATATTTTGAATGATTTATTATTTAAAGTTGGAGAAATGATTTATTAAGTTGGAGAAATATCATTTTTTTATCACGATAATTGTTAAAAAAACATTATAATAATGAGATTGAAACTAATAATAAAAGTCATTTATCAAAATAATTGCATTTCTTCAAATATTTTTAAAAATTACTATACATTTCATTATAAATTTTTGATAATACTCTTTCATTTATTGAGTAGGATTTTCATAATTTGATTGAAATCTTTGCATTTTATAAGAAGAAAAAAACCGCACATAAAATCTGGAGAATTCTTTTTACATAAAAGCTTTTATATTTTGCAAAGCGTGGATGATATTTTTATGAAAATACTTGCAATTGTTCAAAGCGAATAAAATCATTGTTGAATGTTTCGAATCATCATCTGTCTTTGATAAAACAAATGTGTCAAAATCATTTTTTCTCCATCAATTTCTGGTAGATCCTGTAAATGCTCCGGTGATTAAATTTTACATAAAGAAAGTATATATTTTATATGACTGATGTTCAATGACTTTTCGAACAATCTTTTTGAAAGAGTTGCGAAAAATTCGTAAATCCGAAACTGTCAGGATACTCTTGATCACAAAATATTTTTTAAATCACATTCTTTATCGCACACTTTTTGTTTACATTAACGTTTTCTTTGCTCTTAAAATTCGTATTCATTTATATGCAAAGTTCGATTCCGACATGTGTACTTCTGAAGTGTTGCCCCTATTACAGAACTTCGGGAGATGATTGTATTCACATGGCTTTTCAAAACGTGCAATTGCATAAACTTCATAATGCATATAAAGCTTATATTCTTTATTGCACATTTTTTCTTTTAAATAAATATTTTCTTTGTCCTTAAAACTATTTTTTATTTATATGCAAACTTTCATTCAACTTACGAGCTTCTTCCCTGTTCCCCTATGCAGAACTTTGGGACATGACTGTACTGACATGGGTTTTAAAAACGTGCAATTGCATGAAATTCATAGTTCATATTAAGCTTAAATTCTTTACTGCACATTTTTCTTTTAAATGAATGGTTTCATTGCCCTTGAAATTCGTATTTGTTTATATGAAAAGTTAGATGTCATTCTTAACGGGCTTCTCACTTACTTCCCCTTATTGCAGAACATCTGTACATGACTGTATTCACATGACTTTTCAAAACGTGTAGTTACATGAACTTCATAGATGCTTATGAGAATATAAAGCTGAACCATTAAACAATTTAATTTCCTTTTACTAGATTTTCTCTGCAAAATATATTTTATCATCTCTTACCGAGCTAAACCTTTATCCCTCCAGCTGCAGATGTATTTTCGATTTTAAACTTCGATCCAATAAATAAGTCTCAAAATCCTATTCAGAACTTCCATGTAATCCTCTCAAGAACTAGGATGATGGTATAAATATTCAAATTCTATCGTTAGAAGCATCATTTCTGTATCGTTTCGTCTCCATAGAACTTGGTAAAAATGATAATCGAAACCAAGATGTGAGCATTACAATCTTGTTAGATAGAGAATATTTTACAAAATTGAATATTATAGAATATTTAACATATTTTAAACTTCTTATGAGAAATAATTTATTAAAATTTTAGGATAATAATTAGGATGAAACATAAGATTAGGTAAGACTTCTTCAGACTTTGAAACATTACTTTAAGATTTGACTCCTTTCTAAACAATAGATAATCAAATGTAAAATTAGATTTTTGAGGGAAATGATTTCTCCAAAGCTGAACAGTTTTTAAAGCATTTGTGATTTGGAGTAAATAATCTTTTATGAAGACATTCCCGCAGAAATAAGTGTGTCTTAGTTGAATCTTGTGATATTTACTTTATGAGTCTCTTTTATATAGAATGAAACTCTTAACCCAAGGGGCACTTCATATATGGTAATGGAAAGCTTCCAATATGTGGTTGGTTCTTGTCGCCTTCATTAGATAGAAATGGTTTGAGATCGGCTACCTCGTACCAATGATTGGGCATGTTTACTAGAGGAAAGTTTGTACAGTGGCCGGTGGCAGTCCTTAGAACACAGCTACAGTCCCCCCTCTATGTTGTTGCGGTATTCTGGTATATCAAATATGGATCGGAGTAGTCTCTTTTGTTTATCTGGAACGAAACTGATCACTACTGCTATAAAATACTAAAATTGCATCTCATTAATGAACTGTGATCAATCAGAGATCTTAACAATCTTTAAATATCTGTACGCGTACATTTTATTATATTATGATAAAAAGTATTGATATAAGTGAACGAAAATATAAATGACATTAAAGATGTTAAGTACAGAATGTAATTCTCTATAGGATAGAACATTGTAAATAAAGTTAAAATTCAGCAAATACTTATTCTTTGGGTTTTAGATGCTCTTTAAGGAACGATTTTTATTTTCAAAATTTGAACTAACATTTTAGTTAACAGATTTGTTAAAATTTAAAATTGATAGATTTGTAAATATTTTTTATATTTATTGATAGATTTGTAAATATTTTTTGATATTTATTGATAGATTTGTAAAAAATTTTTTGATATTTATTGATAGATTTGTAAATATTTTTTTTGATATTTATTGATAGATTTTTAAATATTTTGTTTGATATTTATTGATAGATTTGTAAATATTTTTTT
>JAPMOR010070632.1:631532-682325 GCA_026543865.1 Argiope aurantia
TTTTTTTGATATTTATTGATAGATTTGTAAATATTTTTTTGATAAATCTATCAAGAAATAGTAAATATAATATTTTTTATGTTTATTGACAGATTTAATATTTGTTATGCGATAATTCTGATGCTCACTGAGAAATCATCTTAGAAGTGAAAAAAATTAGTGAAGTTAGTAAATTTTCAATGACAAAACCCATATACATTTCTTTAAATATCGTATATTTTTCAAATTTTAATTAACAAAATTCGCAATAATGCTTGGATTGTTGTACTGAAGTTTAAACCAATTTCATTGTTTTTCCTTAAATTTTTCATTCGCGCAGTCAATCTATATTAATATTTCAATAAACCTGATTGCTAACTTTACTTATCTCCAAACTTTTCTCTAAGTAATCATCGAAACCATAGCAGAGATTTTACTTTTAATAAAATGATATCAGTTTTACGCTGCCGTTCGTTTTTCAAACTGCCTATTGTAAAACTTATCGCTCATATAAAGCAAAAAACTGATGTGATCATGTCAAAATGAAGGAAGTAAATAGGAATGAAGCCTCAAACATTTTTCTGATTACAAGTTTAAACTTTTTTTAATGAAATGCAGAATTTATTAATGTAATAACATCTTGTGTTCAAAAATTATAAATATTTATATGATTTTCCTTAGCAGAGAACAATTCAAAAGTAAGTTTCGGTATTTTTTGAATAGCATTGTTTCAAGCATAATATTTTCTTTTTGGATACAAGAAAATGCATCATTTATTTATTGTCACGCTTTCATTTCTTCTTATTTATAATGCGATGAATAGTTTCCACTTCTCTAGCTGGTAACAATCCATTTCCTAACTCGGCTCACGTGCATAACCAAAATAAATTATTAAGAATTCTGCATTATTATTTAAAATATTTTAACTTTATTTCTCATATCTTTTCATGTTTTATCTGTAAAATGAATTTCTATTATCATTCTCGTTATTTAAATTAAAATTTCGTATTTCCCGAAAGTTATGAAAGACCATAATATTTTCATTTCAGTACACATAGAAGAAATCACACAAAGTCACAATTTTCATTTTGCAGTTGGATGAGGAAACGTTGCAATGAATTTTGTACTATTTACAGCAGCAACTTTACACAAAATCTATTTTTTCTTCCATGTTTTGAGATTTTCCTCCCCCAAAAAAGTCATCATAGCATGATCATAGATCATTAAATACATTCAACTAACGTTGAATTAATTTCATCTAACAAGGAGTTTGGTTTCAGCAAACGGAAATATCAATGAAAATAAGTTTATTCAATATTTCAATCTCATTTAATTCCAGCCGCTGAAAAAAAATATTTTTCATGTAGATTTTATTGAAAAAGATTAAATATTAAATCTTATCTTCCTATCATCAGAAATTCAATATACTAAATACTGATTGCATAATTTGTGATATGAAAATCCAATGAAACAATTGGCATTTCCTCCTATTATAAATAACGAAACTTTTATCTGATTAATTCCTTAAGAAAAAAAAATTATATGTAATCTAAAGAACAGTATTTTCAAAAGAAATTTTTCATGAAATACTCATCGTCTTTTAAAGAAAAAAATCACGCTTAATTACTTCAGGTAATTTCAATTAAATATTTTTCCTCTTCATTTAAAAAAATTATTTTCAATAAACAATCCATATCCATCCCAAATCAAATTCAAAATTAATTCATTCATTAATTTTTTAAAGAAGTATTTGCAATATCATTAGTAAAAAACCTGCAATTAAGAATTTCTTGTCGCAATATAATAGATTTTGGAATAACTATTAGTTATTTAGAATTTTTTAAAAAGTTAGATATTTCAGATACAGTGCCCTTCAGAAAAACGTTCTTTAATTTTCCATTGTGATGAATCTTCATTGTTTAATCCATGTTAATTATTTTATTTTATCGCGCATATTGAGGAAGTAATTTTATGCGTAATTATATTAAAAAATGAGTCTATTTTTTTTCTTCTCAAATTTATGACCTACAGAAAAAAAATTATATTTAATGCAAAAAAGACACCAGTTTCTTCAAAATTACCTCATTATTAAAGTACAGAATATAAAAAATTTTAAGAAATCATTATATATTTTTTAGTGTTTAGTTTATAATTTATTAATACAAAACTTATGGGTTCTTGAAATTTATTTTTAACTTATATTGGTTACTAAATGCCATCACTTATACAGAATAAAAATTGAATAAGTTAATTGATTAACTTAACTTAAATTATGTAAATATATAAATACATATTGCCACTGAAAATTTGCAGTGTATAAAATCTCAAAATACTAAAACATTCGGAAGTGAATGAAAAAATGATTATGAAATTCCATATTTACAAACAATAAGTTGAAGAAAATAATATATAAAAACGAAAATAATGTAGAACTAGAATTAAATAGTCAAAATAAAACGAATCCCAAATCAAAATAGCTGAATTTATTATTTATTATTATTTATTTTTCACTGAATTTATTATTTAAGTCACTACATTACATTTGTTGTTATGTTATTTATAAAAACCCGTTTGATTATTATAATGAAATAGTTAATTTTCATTATGGTAATAATTGATTATATATATATTTTTTTATTTACTCTTATGGTCAGTGGGTAGTAGTTGGAAAGTAAGAATATGGTTAAGTAGCTGGATAATTTAACTGACACTAGTTCTTTCTGAAAGTATAATAAAAGTATGGAGTTTAAACGACTCCTTTTTGATATTGAGATGTACATTTTCAGGGAAAGAAGCACTTATCTACATCACTAGACGTAGCCTCTTATGTGTATTAGTACTGGGATATGTTTCATGGATAAGTCAGCTGACTTTCGTTACTATTGGAGGGAAATGCAATTATTGCACAGGGTTGAGTTACCTCTGTTCTGATGACTAGACGTACCTTCTGTGGAAGGATCTAGACGTAGCCATAGATGATCATTAGATAACAAATTTTCAGTTCCCATTTTGATACCGCAACACACTTCCTGTAGATTACTTTGGCTTTCTGAGCAGGGTGAAAATAGACTTTTCATGGCTACTTCCCCCCTCCCCCTATTTGTAATATTTTCCTTTTAAACTGTTCCTAGCTTTATTAGTAAAAATATGATATTTCCATGCTTTCTTCATTGGCAGCGTAAATATGATATTTCCATTGCTTTCTTCATCGGCAGCGCAAATATGATACTTCCATTGCTTTCTTCATCGGCAGCGCAAATATGATATTTCCATTGCTTTCTTCATCGGCAGCGCAAATATGATATTTCCATTGCTTTCTTCATCGGCAGCACGAATATGATATTTCCATTATTTTCTTCATCGGCAGCACGAATATGATATTTCCATTATTTTCTTCATCGGCAGCGCAAGTTTCCCATTGTAAAAAATTGTTTCATATCTTACTTGTATTTTAGTGATTTTTGACAAAATTGAAAATATTGAATATAATATTACATGCACTTGTATTTTTGAAATAATGAGTGATAAAATTTCAGCTTATGTCGAAACTTTCACTCTTATTTAATTCAGTTGTGTCTAATGCATCTCCTCGAGAATTTAAAGAGAGTATTTTATTTAATAAAAATGCTTACAGATGTTTCCGACACGAACTTCGAAAGTTATGTTCTCAAACTTATTTATACTTGTAAAGTGCACGTGCCTGATTAACTATTCGTCTTCTTATAATCATAATTTAAGCATTGTTAAATGGTGCTGCATTTCTTCCTAAAAGTATTTTTCCGCGGAAGTGCAATTTTAATATTTCTGTTGAAAATAAATCTATTTTACTACAAAATATGACGGTCATTAATGACGGTAATTATTATTGATACGTAAAAGTATAATCATTTTAATGATTAAATAATCATTTGATTAAATAATAATTTGATTAAATAATCATTTTAATGATTATTTAAAGGTCGACTCAGCCTTTCGCCCCTTCAGTGGGTCGATAAACTGAGGACCAAGTATGCTGGGGAACTAAACACGGCGTTCACTGTCCATCTGACCGGGACATATGCCTTGCACCCTAGGGCCCTCGGTCAAGTAAACAGACACACTAGACCTTGGCCCACTGAGTTTAGTTTAATTTATAATGTATCTCAGCCCCTTCCTACAGTCAGGCCGTTCTTAAAATTATAACTTTCAAAAATTTGTTTCTAAAGAATGTTTTTACAAAAAATTAAAACAAGAAATCATATAATTCTAATATAGATACACTAAGAACTAAACTAAAAACTCGTAAATTTAATTTCAATCTTCCATTTTTTTGATCCAAATGCTTAATTATTTCATCTAATTTCTTTCTTTAAAGAGAAAAAAAGTTAGTAATTTCTGATAGATATGATAATAAAACATTTTTGAATATCTGTAAAATTAATATTTTAACGAATGTATCAATTTTGATATTTTTTTCGCCTCTCACCTTTCTGATAAGTGACAATATTTCATTTTGAAGCATTTTTAGGCATTTTACTTCAAAAAGAATTACCTACTTAAAATACTAATCTAAATATAAGCAAAATCATTATGAAAATGGAATGAAAACTTGCAGAAACGTTTTTAATATTTCTAAAAAAAATTCAATTTTAATACAGAGATAAAAATTGAAAGAAGTTCTCATCTGGTGAAAAAACATTAATTATTAATATAAACATACGATCTCTAAAGAAATGTCACTTTTCAGGCTTTAAACAATTTTTGGATAAGTTATAGTTCGGATAAATAAAAATAATTTAGTTCGAAAAGCCCATTTGAAAAAGTTCTTTCAGTATTTTTCTAATTAAATAAGATAGACTGAAGAGCAAAAATCAGTAATCTAGAACTCTTAAAAAAATTGATATATTTTTTTTATTATATACAATGAATAACAAGTATATTAAAGTAATGATTCCTCTTACAAAACATATCTTCAGAATTTATACTGATTCAAAATCTCATAAGCAGCATTCATTTCCATACACAAAATATTTCTATTAACTACTTGAAATACATAAATTCTTGAGTATTCTTGACTGGTTTATCTTTCAATGATACCCAACAATTAGCATTAACATTTTACAGCAGAAATTACGGTTTAGAAATTTTGAGTTTCCTATTGAAAACTAAGTATCATTATTGAATAAAATGTTATTTATCAAATAAATAGTTTGTGGAAAGATGTTCCTTTATTAAAAATATTTGACGGATACATATGTGAATTTACAAAATAAGCATTAATAGTGTAGCTTCTTTCCAGTAATATGAAAAAAATGTTTTTTATTTAATTTTTTTTAAAAATATTCATTTATAAATATTTGAAACTTTCAAGTATATATATTTTTTGCTTAATGTATTGAGAAAAGGATTAGGGTAATATGATTTAACTTTTATAGAGTTACTCTAAAATATTTGGTAAAAAGGAAAAGAAATATAGAGGAGACAAACAAAAGCAGATTTTCTAATGAAAAATGTGGACAGAAATATTGCTTTCAAATGGATGAAAATTTCGGTTAGATAATCGAAGAATACTTCATAACTATTTTGGGCAATTCTAGTGCCCCACCCCTGCATGAAGATGCACCAAACAACGCAAGGAAATTGGTCAAATGATTCCAAAAGTTTTGTTTTAATTTTTGCAGCGGCACGATACCATTTACACATTTTTTTTAAATTTTAGTGTTTGGAATTATATCTTAATTGCGTCCTATGTAAAATAGTATTCTATGATAAAATAGTATTCTATAATTGTTCGTTACAAAAAAAATTCAATTATTTCAAAAATATCTGTCAACTTCATATTTTTTAAATTTTTGAGTTTTCTTTTTTTTTTTTAAATTTTAAGGCTTTTTCTAAAAGGTATATTTTTCTACAAAAGTTTTTCCAGGTAGCTACTAATATTCTACATAAAGCTTGCTATGGAATTCCTCCTGTTAATCACATTTAAGTTTTTTATAATTTTTTATTGTGAAACACGATAAAAATTCTGAAAAAAGGCATTAATTTTAACTTTGAACCTTTTCAAAATAATGACTACATGTTTTAGATATAATTCTATAGCAAGTATCATTAAGTGTTTATTTTAGAACATTTACAAAAGATTTCACAACATAATTTTAATTTTTTTAAAAGCTTTTGGCTTTTGAAAAATAGCATATAAGCAAAAGCACAACATAGAAAAAAAATGAATTCAAAGTTTTCATTTACCAATATCATGATATAAAATCCTTCCAATATGTTTAAATCTTTTACAAATTAATTTATTCTAAATCTTTTAAAATAAGAAAATGCAAATAAATTTTTGAAATAAAATATTATGCTTGTTTAATGAATATATAAAGAAAAAACTGTGAAAACTCAATATTTCAAAACTCGTAACCATAACAATCTAAAAACATGAAATATATATAATCAGAGTTTATTAAATATATGTTTCTGCTATAAACATAAATTAACAAATATAAAAAATAGGACACATTTATTTTCATTGATTGAAAAGCCTCAGCTTGATGAACATTGTAAACGACCGGAAACGAAAAAAAAAATCTTTAATTTATAACTTTCTTCTCATAAGGACAATCGCATTTTTTTCAAAACTAAATGACTTACTAAATTTCAATTTTACTGTACAAGTTTGGCAGTTGTAGAAAATAATAATTCATTTTTTTAGCGGCATCTGTTTTAGCAAATGATTTGAAAAGGGGGTGGGCATTACAATATTGTTTTCACACCTGTTATGCATCAAAATGTGTTGAATAACTTAATAAAAGATGCATATACAACTCAAAACTTTTTCAGATATATTTAGAAAGATTTAATTCATTATACGAGTCCATAATTTTTTTTGAAGATTTATTAGGTACCGTGACGCCTTAAAGGACTAGTTTTTTAAACATGAGTATGTTATAAAAATTTAGCATTCTCATTATTTTTTAACCTTACAAAATTAATAACTTCTTATGCTAATTAAAGGATTTTTCTGTTATATATCTTTTTATTTATAAACTAACCATTGTATCACGATTAGAATAGTCATTATGTATGTATGAAATTATTATTTACAATTATTCAAAAATCTTAATCATCTTTTTCTTTTTTTCCTCTATTTAAAATTTTTATTTTTTACATATTTTTATTTATCGTATTTAAATTTATTTAAGGCTTTAAATTGTAATCTTTACGCCTTATAGTCAGATAAAATTATTTGATTTGGCTGTGTTTGCACTAACGTATTCATGACGCACTCAATCCAACTGTGAATGATTATATATAATTCTTGAATTCCTTTGTTTTTGATGAAGAAAGAATAATAACACTCTAATTTTAAACCACCATTTATTAGCCGAACGCGCAAGCAAATAAAAACATGGTTTGCAAATACATAATAATTTCTTCTATTGTTGCAAATGACTCTGATCGCAAATTTACGAAGAATAAAAAAAATACCCACTGTATAATGACGTACAAGAAAGCTTTATTGTTTTTATTTCAAAAGAATAGCAAAACTATAAATCATGCTCAAATAAAAAATTAATATTTTTGAAAGTTTTTTATAAGTTACCATTATTATTAGGAATACAAATTCACTTTAATAGTTTTTATTCCAATCCTTGTTATAACTTATGAGAATGAAAAATGCTGCCAATCTCTGAAACAGCAAATAATTTCAAGTAATAATAGCAAAACTTATACAAAAATTTTATTAAATAAAACAAAATATTTGCAGACGAATTTTTTTTCTCAAACTTCAACAAAAATTATATTATTAATTTCGAAAAAAATTGTTTATAGAATTTAATTCATTATTTATGATAGTAGAAAGTTATTTGAATTTTTTTAGAAAAAAAATATCAGCGAAAACTATTTATCTGAATTACCATACAAATTTTACAAGTGCAACATTATAAGAAAATATTACCAGTTTACTTTAAAAACATGTATTGTTATTACTTGATATTCAAGCAAAAACATAAAATTGAAGAAATATACAGAGGTATCTTGAATACACCATTATTATTAAATATCTAAAAATTTCAGGAAAATATATTATATGAATCTAAATGCTTTGTGCAAAACCAAAGGCGTTTCAAAGTAAAAGTATCAAAAAATAAATTTTTACTGGAAACATAAATTTCAGCAAGTGGCAGTTAATTTTATTTGATTATATTTAAATTTGACACCATGAAAAGTTTGAAATGTGGTAGGCAATTTCTTTAAAGACCACGCGGCGTTTTTCTTGATGCACGAGAATAAAAAGGGTTGCTTTTATAAACCATTTTTTAAAAATGATTGATAACAAAGCTTAAGAAATGCTATGCAGATCTCAAACTGTGAATTTTAAATTGAAAGCATGAAGAAAAGCCGAGTTCTTTGAAGTGTCAGCGTTGCGTAATTAAATACAGGACGCAATAAATCTTCCGTTTAAGCGATGCATTTTCAGACCGAATCATTAAATATTCAACACTAGCTGAAATCTATTCAGCAGAAGAAAGCATTCGTATCGATATTTTTCTTTTATTTTCAGACTTTTCTAGCGGAAAATAATTCTTCTTGTAATAAATTTCCATAAAATTACTTTTTTTATTATAAATATTTATGGAATAAATGCAGTTCAAGTAACCGCTCAAACATGAAATCATTCGATTGGAATAATTTTGAATTGTAAAATGTTCATGCCAGTATTCTGAAAGTTATTAATTTCGCGATTCTATAAACCATAAACTTAATAACTAATGTAAACATTGTTGAAATTATTTACACATCCAAACTTATTCGGTTTAAAGTGTATTACTTGTTAGAATATTAATATTTGCAATATTATTCAAGGCAATTGAACACAGACGATATTGTCATATTTTCTATCGTTTTTAAGGAATATGTAAAAAATCTTCTGGCTTTTTATCTTTTTAACAAATTATGTATTTCGATTTTAACAATCTGTTATTACAAAGTATTCTTTTATTATAAAGTTTCTTTTTGTAAATAAACAATGAAAATACAGGTATTTCTTTTTTCAAAGATAAAGTACCCATGTTCTGCTATTTCAGAATGCTTTAAAGTTCCTGGAATAAATTAAGTTTTTAAAGATTTAATTATTAATAATAAGAAAAATTTCTCACTGTTTTAATTATCTGTAAAAAGGATTTTAAACATATTTGAAAAAAGATATGAATTTCTACCGAACATTTCTGGTATAATAATCTTAATGCTAAAAAAATCTACTAAATCAAAATTCATTTGATTTGTCAGTTTCTAAAGTAATTAAAATAATAAATACTGGTTTTATAGTTTAAAAAAATACAAATAGAATTTTTATCAACTTAAACAATTAAAACAAGTAAAAATCTCGAAGTTTAATTCTGTTTGATCTGCTGAAAGAAATATGGAAAAATAGTAAAATATTCATTGAAACTTCAGTATATCTAGATGAATTTGATAAGATCTAATTACTAAAGAAAGAGAGGAGCAAATTTTCCTTAATTAATTCAAAGAAATATTTTTAAAATTTATTTTTACTGCCAGTTTTAGTAATATAAATAATAGAAAGTTAGAAATGAGGAGATTTAAGGCCCTCAAAAATTTATCGAATTGTATCATTCGAAATTCTATCATTCTTTTTTTTTTTTTTTACCCTATTGGCTAATTTAATAATTCGAATCCGTCTGAATATAATTGTAAAATTCTAAAGTAATTGTTATCTTTTTTTTCTTTTTATTAAGTTATTTAACCATTTTTGATGTATGGCAAAAGAGGAAACTATATTGTTACGCCCTTTTTTTCCTCGGGCCATTTACTCCTAAGCGATAGAGTATATAATTTAAGAACACAATGTTTATTAAAATATTTTATATAAAATAAATATAGAAAATTTTAAAATAAATAAATATAAATAAATTTGAAACCAAAGTTCACGAAGAGATTCTTCGATTTTGACATAATTTAAGTATGAAGTATTCTTCGCAAGAATAAAAATTTCAAATATGTTTCTTTTTACGTTTTGCGCAAGTACAATTAAAATTTTAAAGTATAGGAAATAAATTTGTAAATAGTTTCTTGCATATTGTTAATTAATATAAATAGCAGAACTGTACATGGAATCAGTTCTGCACTATATATTCATTTTTCAGTAATTGGTAATATTAAATTTCTTTAAATATTGATCTTTCGTTTATTTCTTTTACTTAATGCAAGTATAGCATGTTATTTCCCCAAGTTCTTATATTTTTTGTTGTTAGTTGTGTAAAATGAACTGACAAATGAAATGTAAAAGTTTTGTAAGTGAAAATTTTACAAAATTAGCAGAGCTACTGGAGGAATGAAACGCTTTAAATGGATATTTCTCCGTATTGTATTTATATTCATATTCTATTTGCCCTACATTATACTTAATTCCCCAAACTGTGCTAATTTTCCTTAAGACTTTTTAACAACTTAACCTTTACGAATGTTCTGAAGTATGCATCATAGAGAAGTGTCGATGAAGTTATCACTAAGATATGTACTACTTTTTAAAAAGAATTTTAAAGTAAATACTAATGTCATTTTGAGTATTTTTTGTGTCTAATGATAAAAAAAATATTAAAAAAAATATTACTTAGCTTTATGAAGTACTTGAGAAAAGTTACATGTGTGTGTGTGTTTAAAAACCTCTTTTTGATTTAGAAAATAAAGATATAAATTTAAAAATTTTAATTTTATGTAAACTTTACAGTAAATCCTAATTATTTTGTAAATGTGTTGCATTTATAAAGTATTACTTCACATAAATGCAGTTAAAATTTAAAAATCTTAAAAATGAAAGTCAATTCGTTGTTGGTATGGTGTAAGTCTTAAAAACATTAAAAAAATAATTCTTAGTGTTCAACTAAGTAATTTTAGGGATGAATTGCAATAATTTTAATCCACTTTTAAATTCTTTGAACATATGAAAGTAAAAATATCGTTAAATCTCTTAATTTTCTACTATTATTTTTCAAATTAAATTAAAACAAGTTAGATTCTTGGTATTCAAATATACTACAAAAAAGAGATTAAAAAATCTCCATTTAACATCAATATATTACACTTAAAGATAAACATATTTTTATTTTCTCTTATTATTAAAATTATATTTTAAAGACTGTTATTCTGGATTAGTAATTAGCATTTTTCTTTATATACAAAATATTTATAAATTAAATATGATTGCAAAAATATATGGCGCATATTCGGAAAGATTATAGAAGATTGAAAAAAAGGGAAGCAAACACTGTAGATGGCGTTATATATATGCGGGATTACCAACTGTCTTAGCAGAGTTTCTCCATTTCAGCATGCCATAAAAAAAATCAATGATTATAGCTATTGGTATCACAACTGTCCATGTGAGCAGAGGGAGAAAATAAATAATGTGTCGCAAAGACGCCACAATTGACGTCAGAAGACACAAAATTTGTATTCAAAATGCATGCATTATTTCCTGTATAAAATCTTTTCCTTGCCATATATTTTCTTTTTGGTATTTCGATAGAAGAGTTATCAAGATAGTTCTTTTAATTAAAAGAAAATAATTTGACTTCATTTACTGTTTTAATGGGAGATGGAGTATATTTGGCATGAATTTCTTCATGAATGGAATGATTTTTGTTATCCCAGTCAAAGTGTAAGGCGCATTTTATATAGACATTTAAGTTTCTTTTACAATTTGACAGGAACAAAGCAATTTTTTATTATCCAAATTTATAAAAAATTGTTGGCATCAATTTTGGTACAATTGCTAAGTCCAATGATCATCACTTTGCTGGAGGTTAATCTAAAGTTTATAAAGCATGGTGAAGAGATAATCATGGTAATAAACTTTAGATAGCCATGGTGCTTTACAGATAAATTCAGGCGTTATTTGTCTGTTAATCCTTTTATATATTGAGCAGTCAAATGGAAACGATATCAGAATGCCTATAAAAATTAAAAACGCATCATAAAAAAATAATTTCATGATGTAGAATTTGCTATTTTTTAATATTCGTTTTTTTATTGGCAAAAGCACCATTATTTGATGGTATATTAATATGTTAGTTCAAACAATGACCTGGACAAGATTCAAATATTTAATATTTCCGCTTTTTTTCTGTAATTTATTTTCCCATGATTTCACCATGAGGAAGTAAACATGCAAATAGAATAGTGTCTTTTTAAAATTAAATGTCATTAGAAGATATAAAATTCTGTCATAGAATTGAAATAAATAAGGAAAAATATTGAAGGCAAAGGGAAGTAATGTAATTATGAAAGCACTACCATAGCAAGTAATGTGTTAAAAAGTTTGCTGTAAAATGTATTTTAATGTTAGATAAAACTTTGTGAACATATTCTTTTAATGAAATTCTAGCATCCGGGTTCAGATAAGTATTCTAAATCTGAAGAATGAAGACTACTTTGAAATACATTTAAACTCAATAGCTCATCAGAACGAAACTAAAAGCATATTAATATGAAATAGATGAACTCATTTGATAGCGTTCAAAAATATGATAATTTTAATAAATTTTATTTATTTAATTTCATATTTCCAAAAATGAAAATTCTTTTAACTTCTACTCTTGTATGTGATATTTAAAATTACGCTTTAATTAGTAGATAACAGCCAAAAATAAGATCTGTCTTGTCTCAATATCTCAGCAAGGTTGATTCTTATCTTTTAGATCTCTTTACGGAAGTTGCTAGTTTTAGATCATCCATTATTTTCACCATGTTTCAACTAGACAGCTTTCAAATTTCACCCAAATATTCCAGGAAATTTTTAAATTAAATACTTGATTAAAATATAAGCAGGGAAATAAATGCTTGAAATATTTAGCTGAAAGAGGTTAAGCTCTTTTAACAAAAATACTTTTGTTTTGTTGAATTTTTAATTAGTTATAATATAAAGTAGTTATTAAGAAATAAAATATTACATTGGTTATAATTTCATTGATTTTGTTAACTATATCGGTGCGGAACTTGTATTTTTCCTTAACTCTTCCTATTTTAAATGGCACTACATTTTCATATATGTAAGCAGAAAATGGACAAAGGCAAGATTATTCCTTCTTCAATTATTTACGAATTACTTATGATCAATATGGAAGCTATTCTGCTGAAAATGTGCCAGAGGTAATGGACTGATTCGTCAGCTTACTTGAAATCATAAATAGATTCCTGTGTCTTGAATCTCTTTAAAGAAGTGGAGATTAGTCCATTCGATTGATTCTGTTATTTTTTCTAAAGAAACGGTGTCCGTCTATACCATGTTGATCATGTTTCAGTTAGATAATTATCAAATTTCAGATTAAATTTAAAAAATTGAATTCGGATATAAATATTAGGACTGTTAACTTGAAAAATATTTAATTGTTTGCTCTTTTCATTAAGACACTATATTATCAAAACATTTTATTGATTGTAATATATCATTAATATGTTGCTTGTATAAATCTAGAGATTTTTATTCTGTGTTAATGCAATTTGTCGCATGTGCTTTTTCGATAAAAGTTTCCGTTTATATTTCAAAGTTAAAATATTAGTTAAAATATAATTTAATTAAAACTTAAGCATGGTTTTGACGAATTTAATCAGAAACTATATATCTTTCGGAATCTTATCTCAGAAAAGTGAAATTTATTGATCTTAAAGCTTTGAATCTTACTTTTTAAATCATATCGATTTCGGTCCCATATAATTTTTCTCTAATTTACATAAATTTATAAATTTGACTTTATATATAATCTGTAATAATGATTTTGTTGTAATGAAAATTATGGAATAGGAAGCTCTAAACAATGAGCCGAAAGTCAGTTTTTCTCCAAGCCTGATGTAAATAAACTCGTATGCACAAATTAAAATTGAATTATTTTATTTCAGACGTTGGCTATTGATTTAAAATAAGATGGAATGCGGAAAAAATGTGAAAAGGAAATTATTTGGTAAGATGGTTTAAGACAGTATATTTGGAAATGTATGTAAGTTTTAAATTTATTCTTTTTTAAAACGGTTATAAAACTAAATTTTACATTGTTTAACAAATTTTATGCCATTATCTCATTTCGGTACATTTATTCTCTTACTTTTAAAGACTTTTGATATAGCGAAAAATTTTAAAATCTATAACAATATTTTTACTGCTATGAGGAAATAGAAACTATTTCATTGTTTTATCTAAGTATTCAATCGCTTAATTTTGTTGATATTAAAATTAAGACCGAAATTGGTTATTTTTCTTGGAAAATATCTCTATCGTAGAATTTTTACTTAGACTTCGATAGCATATACACATTCAAATTTGCAAGCATAGAAATGTTTTTTACCCTTATGCCATAAATTCATATTTTTCTGTTTTATCAAATAACAAAAGATAAGTTATTAAAATATTTACAGTTTAATAGCCGAAGTTCGCCGATATTCCTGCCATTTCCACCGATATTCCTGAATTGGTTGCGAAAGGCGTCTGGGTGTAAATAATTGAAGGAATGTGAGATAAAATTCAAATAAGCTCATATTTGGTTGGATTTGGTTTGGCTTTTGAATTTTTATAGCACAAGTGCCAGAATTGGTCATACTGTTTCAAGATCATATTTGTAGTTATATAGCAACGTACATAATATCACTTACATTTAAAGAATTATCAAAATGAAAATAAACGTCTTCACTCAATAAAAATGTGTCTAAATTTTTTTGAAATAAGATACTTGAAAATATACCTTAAAATGGCTTCAAAATTAAAAATGCAAAATTTTTTCAAATTAATTTTTTTATTAAATGAAAGCATTACTTATAAATGAAGTTAAATCTGGTTTTAAACAAAAAAAAGCAATATACTTTAATGCAGAATTTTACAGCCCAAAGCTTTTCTGCTAACCATTTCATTAAATAAACATAAATTTCCTAATTCTTCTTTAGAGTGCCCTATATCATCATGTGTTTACCATGGCTAACAAATGCAATTCCTGTAATTTAGTAAATACTTGCAATCAGAATAGAAACGGTATTGTAAAAAATAAGTCAAAGATATTTTTTTCCGCAAAATGTTTTGAATAAAAGACTAAGTTTGCAACCATATTTCATTTTTTTTAAATCTCCTCATAGAAAAAATTCCGTTATAGATACAAAATCTAGATATATTTTGATATTTGCCAATCAATAAAACGTAATTATTCTCTTAGGAAGTGAATATGTTCGGGACCACTTTATAAAAGATATAAAATAATCTACAATCTTACCATAAAATAGATTAAAAAAATATCTCTGAAACTATTTCAGTTAAAAGCCAATAGTTCTCTGAAGATTTGAAGAATATATATATATATATATAATATGTAGGTATTTTTTCCAATACATATATACCTGTGTCATGTATATATGTATGACACGATGGTGACCAAATAATATTGTCTTAATAATAAAATTAATTATTAGCATCAATAATTTCATGTAAAAATTGTTAGCCAAAAGTATGCTGAAAAATGGCATAGGTTCTTGCCTAATTTTTTGATGAATATTTTTAAATTGTTTCGGTAAATGTAAAAAAAAAAAATGCATGTATTTCAGTTTTCATTTCATTCAAACCATAAAATAACTGTTTGGATTTGCTAATGGATTAGTAATTAATGAAATAAATTTTATCTAATAATCTGAACTAATTTATCTTCTTAAATTAATCACAGTTTCACAAATATTTTAATATGCCATTACTGGAAAAGATGATCTTTAAAAGGATAAATTGGGTTATTCTTTTTCTTTTGTATTATAATATTCATAAGCTGCATAAGCAGTTAGCTTATGCAGGTCTGTAACAGTTAGTCTAATATTGCTAACTGTTTAAAAAATAACTTCCTATATTTATTATTTTAAAGTAAAATTTTGTTATATATGAGTACTCTTTACTTAATTCCATTTGAAACAAATAACAGTGATAAATAAAAAAGAAATACACACAAATTCTGCGCAGCAGAAATTTTTATTGAGTCTAAATACTACAAATCAAAAAAATGGTGACATTTCTACTACATCACTACAATAAACATCTGTAAATTTCAACTTCCTTCTTCACGGAAAATAATTTAGAGAAAGATTCTACTGATATATTACAAGGTTTGGCACACACAGTTCATCTGAAAGGATAATGTTATGTAAAGAAGTGCAAAAAAAAATGACGAAGTCAAGCTTTCTGATTTATACAAAAACCATAAGGAATCATATTATTGGGTTTCATCGGCGAAACGGCGTTTCCTTCCTGGCCCATTGGCGAAGCTAGCTGCAGACAGGCCCATCAGATGTTTGGCGGCTTGGCTACCAGAAAATCCACGAGACAGGCCAAGATCTAAACCTCTTTTTTCGCTATGAGAAAAAAATAAATTTTTAAACAATGCTGTGGAAAATTGAATATTTGTATCTTTATTAATTATAAGGAAATAAGCTGTAATATTATTACTGCTAATAATAATTATATTATAGTTTAATAATATTATTGTTATTATTAAAGAAAATTTAAGTAATCTTGAATGAGAAATGTCCAATATTCTATCTTAAGTAAACAACCAAAAAATTCTTTTAATTCTTTTTCATATTAGAGAATTATTGAGAATTTAGTTAAAGACATATTTCAATAGATCTAATTTTGAATAAATATTGAAAATTCAAATGACTGTGCTATACTCAAACGATATTTTAAAATTTTAAAATTGCATTCATTCTATTCAGTCAGTTTATATTGACAAAACTCATAGTAAGACAGCATTTATAAATTTGTTGTAATTAATGCAGTTTACCAATTAATTACAAAAAAGTTGCAATTAATTGCAACAAAGTGTAATTAACAAATTAATTACAACAAATTATAAAAATTTGTAATTAAAAAAAATTACAAATTTTTTTTAAAATCTCAATTTTGGTTACCACACTCAAGAGTATCTAACGAGATACACAGACTTCTAATTTAAAGAAATTATTGGATGTTCAATACCAATAGTGGAATAACAGAATTTTCAAGATGGTCCGAAATAATATTTGTAGGCTTAAAAAGTATTAAAGTTTAACTTACGCAGTAATTACTCATTTCTAAAAAATTTCATTACTATCCAAAAACAACATTAAAAATAAACACAACAAAACAATTTAAATATGCTGTTCAGTGACAAAAATGGGAATTAAAAAACAAATGAAATAAAAAAATAAAAAATATGTAGTTTCTTTGTGTGAAAAATCTAAGCATTCTCAAATTAGGTCTGTAACAGAAAACAAGCGATCTCAATACCAACCTTTAAAATGGGTAATTATAAAGTCGGAGAAAGTGTATTCAGGAATGTAAGTAAAATGCCATTTGTAATAAACCGTACAAAAATTGGGTATCAAATAAATAATAAAAGGCTAAAAGTTGCTGAAAATTTTTCGAAAAGTTTGTAAAAGGCTGAAAATTTAATCCTCTCTGAAATAATAATAAATATTTTATTTTCCAAACATGTTCGTTATAACCAAAGTCCCTAAAGGTAAGATACCTACTATTCTATTCTAAAAGTTCAAGCCCTCCCCGAATAACTACGTGAAGCACATGCCAAAACGCGAGTTCACAAAAACTCCGTTACACCTCTGCCCTTAAGACGCTCTCCCATTTAACCTTCTCTACCTCTGACAAAGGTGTGAGTCCAATCACTCTATGGACAAATTGTGCCATTTAGTGCACCACTTCCTCACGACGATCTCGCTTAAGTACTGCGGAATTGCGTCGCACGCTTGCACAGTTTTATCCCAATTACTCGTCATGCATTTATAGAGGCCCTTCACTCAACTCCTTTGATAAATTGGTTGGTTAGTTGGGACGTGACTGTGCGGAGCGGATGGGGAATTAGTGCGTAGGAAGTTTGCAGGTATCATACTTTTAGAGTGCAAAAGTTGTGATAGGAGATCGCATATTTAGAGCGATTCCTCGAAGAACGTTAATAAAGATGATAAAAATGATTAAAAAATTAAATTGATTCAATATTTTTCATTTTATTTCTTAAGGTAGTATGTATTTGTAATTAAGCGAAATTTGTAATTAAGTCTTGGACCAAAATAACATTCTGGGTAGTAATCTTCAAATTACTCGTATAATTCAAACACTTATTTAGTCTATGTATGTGCTTTAGATTGCATGTGATACGGAATGGTGGTTAAAATGGTTAAAATTTGCTTGTGATGCGGAATGGTGCAATTTTCTCATGTAAAAATATCTAACATGCCTCTATCCTGGGAAATTCCAAAATTTTACTTTTTAATCTTTTAACAGTTAGTGTGGCTACTATCTACTTTGATGACATATTTCCGTTTAGAAAATGTGTCGTCAGTTTGATTCAACTGTGAAGCCATAAAACCATTGGCGTATTTATGAATTTGACGTAACTTTTGCAACAAATTACAAAAAGTATTTTGGTTTCTAAGTTTAAAAATATATTATTCTATCCTAGGATGAACTCGGGCAATTTTTAGTAAATTATTTATAAAAATATATAAAATAAATAAATTGCTTTTTTTTTTGTCAATTTTGTGGATATTTTGGATTTCTGTGGATATTTATGATCTGCGACATTGTTTTCAAAAGATGCTTGATGCAATCTTTAATAAGTTTTCACAGTAATAACTCTGTCCAAAATTAATTATTGTTTTATAACATGTATGTTATGCAATGGATTCCATTTTGTTTCATTTCGGATGATATAGTTTGAGACAATGTATCCGAAAGACATAAAGTTTTAGTTGATATATAATTGAATAATTGAATTCCAATTACTTGTCCACTAATAATTATTTACAAAAATATATTTCATTCAATAAGAGTTCAAATATATTATGTTTCTATTAATATTACATCAATATCCAAATTTTGTTATTCATGAGAAAAACAATTTAAATACTAATATTTGAAGAAATTCAAAAAAAATTTCTATGCAAAATTTTTTATAGTCAAACTGTATGGATTTTTACAGCTTGAAGTAATTTTCTTTTAAGTTTATCGATTGCTAGCATAACCATATAAAGAGTTTGTGCTAAGATTTATTAAACTGTATTTATGAAAATAAGCATGTTTTTAAAAGAATATATTTATGGACCCAAAAAGAAAAATAATTGTTCGAGATATTCAGTATCAGATATTTTATGCTTTTTAAAATATCTTTCATAATCACGTATGTGTGAAAAATTCCCTAATAACTTAAACCTTTTGTTATCCAACTTTGTTATATGCTAATGAAACGAATATTCTGTATCCGAAGAACTGAAAAATCTATTTTTTTCCTTGTAAATTATTATAATTTACAAAAAATACTATGTTTTGTTTATTTTACTAAGCTATGCATTCTTACTTTGTTAATTATTTTGTACTGCCTCTTAAATTAAACACTAAAAGTAACACTTGAACTTGTTTTTGATGGCGATTCTACTTGGCAAAATTGGATCTTGTTTTCTGGAACATTTTTAATTGGGATACATATAAGTTTCTTTGATATATTTGCTTGTGATATCCATAAGATTATACCGAAACATCGAACATGAGTTATCACTTTTTAATTACAATACGTTACTTTTCCATTTAACTGATATAAATTGAATATGATTCCAAATAGTCATATTTTGCTTACTCGCATTCACCAAATAAGCGCCAAATCTAAAAACATTATGCCATAGAATTAACAACAAACTGATGGCGTATATTTTGCTACAATAATAGATTTTAAAGACATATATAATTCAGCTATGAATTTCCAATTCACGCTTTTCAAGTTCAGTCAGATAATGAGTGAAAGTATTCAGACAAGCAAGACAAACTTTCTGCGATTATAATACACTAAATCTCAAACCAAATGTCACTCTTCCCATTCTCTTGAGGCCTTTATAAAGATTCCAAGATCAAGTTCTTAAATTGTTGTTTCGAATATTCCTGATAAAAATCTTTTATTCAAAAGTGATTAGTATCTTAACTTGATGAATGAGAATGTTCTAGAGAATACACTGTTAGAACATCAAAGAGAATCTTCAGTGAAGTAACGAATGTCCTAATACAAGGTGAGTGACATCTGATGCATAGACACTTGAGTTTTAACTCCCATGATGCATCAGTGCTGAGCAATATTTCTCTTAAAATACCACACGTTTCCATGAAGTAGAATACTACCGAATAAGAAACTGAGGTATTTAGAACAAACCAGATTATGTCTTAGAATTTTAGGTCTATGGAGAATTAATTATCTTCCGTCGCTATTTTGTTTCGAATAATTTTATCGAATGACTCAGAGAATTTATATATGATATTTATGTTTATGTATTATTATGTATATTTCTTAAACTTTATATTTGTAAAGAGTTAGTGTTTATTTTTAGCATAGAAATGATCAAAACAATTATTTTTCGCTTTATTATAATTTATGATATTATAATAAAAAAAATAATTCGATTTCATTTGTAGATGTTTGTGACTGAATTGGGAACAAGATTTTAAATATTTCCATAAGCATTGCTAAAATTGCAGTTCAAATATAATTTGAAGTCCTTATGAACTGTTGTGACAAGAAAAAATTCTTCATCATTTTTTTTTCCTTTTCATTGTTCATTGCTTTTTATAACGCTTATGTTAATATATACATTGAAATCTAAGAAAAGATAATTATTGCTGTTTTTAATATGATATATAGATAGCGTTTAAGTAGTTTAATTGCTACGATTGATTAAAATAATTTACTTCATTGCTATTTTTGATTAATTCTTATTATTAATTGATTTGATTACAAGAAGTCCATTAATCACTTTAAAACAAAGAAAGAAGCTATATTTTTAGTCCTTTCGAAGTTATTTATCCCCAAAAAAATTCTATTGTTTGGTGCTAAATAAATTTAAAATTCCTATTTTTGTTAAAATCCTTTCAAAATGTTGCTGAACTAACTCCTAAATAGAAGTGAACTGGACACAAATAATTGTAAAATACTATAATACATGGAAAGTAGTTTAATTTTCATAATATTCAAGAAAAAGAAGATTAAATTGCGTCAGGCGGAGGAAAAAAATCAATACATTTTCTGAATTTTTGTTGATAGCCAATATTATGCATAAAAACATTTTTAATAATTTTGTTTTATTTATTTCAAATCCAAGAGAAATAAAGCCTGTCGCATAAAATTCTTTACAAAATGCCATAGCGTAGTCAAACGCATCCACTTATCATATTATTTAAGTGAAGTAAAAAATTGCTTCAGATGCAATGGAAAACTTGTGATTTTTCTGAACTTTTGTCAATATCCAATAATTTCCGCAAAACATGCTCAAGCATTTTAACTTACTACAACTCTGAAAGAAACAGACATAACATGCATAATCGTTTATAAAATGCCATAGAACAATCAACCTCGTTTAGTATACTCGTTCTGTACCATCAAAATCGTTCTCGCTTATAGTATTCAAACTCGACTGAAATGAAACTCAATTGTTTCTAATAATTGTAGAAATCATTAGTATTTTCTAAATTTTTGTTAACGTTTAACATAATACCTAACATTAAGCATTTGCTAATGTTGCACGTGCTCAAGCATTTTTCTTACTTTACTTCACTTTATGATACTGAGCAATATATGGAATTATAAAAACCTTTTCGCATTTTCTGAGTTTTTGTTAACACCTAACGTAATACCTAATGTTAAACATTTGCTAACATCTTATAAACCCATGTGTCATGTACTCAAACATTTTGCTTCCTTTACTATACGTTGTAATACTGCCTATTATATAGATGTACTAAATTAATAAGTAAAATTTGTATTCAGAATTTTTCATTTTCTTTAGTTCTTCAAATCTTTATTGCTGTTTCTCAAAAATAATATGTTCTAAAAATTGGTTCCGGTTTATTATCATAGCCACATTGTACTAATGAAAGAATTTATTGCAATTTTCCCTATGTTAGTGTAAGAAAGTTCTATGTAAGCAAATAATAAATGTAGTCTATATAAAAGGGATATGATTTACAGCATTTTAATTCGAATCCTTAAGGAATTCAAATAATGTATCATACCAGATATAATATAGCATAATTTTTTTCATATGTTCTTCCTTTCTTTTAAGTTTATTCAGAATTTCTAATAATTTAATTCCAATTTAAATTAAATAAAGTGTATGAGAGAATCCCAGAATTAAAAAAAAATTAACTATACATATCTTTAATCTAGGTAAATACTATATCTCGCAGGCTTTCACTAATTTTAATACATCGAAATTATATGTTATTTTATTCTCACTGTTAAGATTGCTCCTTAAGAAATTCAATACGTAAATCAAGAAAGATTTTAAATTTCTCCCAAGCACTTTTACATAATTGTTATTATGAATAAATATGCAGACATATAGATATTATTTTATTATAAATGGAAAGTCTTGATTCAATATAAACGTTTGGGCCGCGCTGGCCTGATGGTAAGGTCTCGTCTTCGGGACCGGAGGGTTCCAGGTTCGAGACCCGATTCCACCGAAGAACCGTAGTGTAAGGGGGTCTGTTGCACGTCAAATCCGTCCTGACCAAACGTCTTCCCACTGGTTTGGTGTGTTGTGGAGAGGGGGGTGCCAGCTCAGGTGTCGTCCTCGTCATCTGACCGCGGTTCAAAATTACGAGGTCCGTCCCAAAATAGCCCTAGTGTTGCTTCAAACGGGACGTTAATATAACTAAACTAAACTCGATACAATCGTTTTAATAGGGAAGGGAACTCTATTTACTTTTACTTGATTTTATAATGAAATAATCTCTATTTCTAAGAAATCAGAAATATTAATGTATTTTAAGGAAAACAAAAAGGATTTTATAAAATAAAAATAATTATCGTAAAGGGATTTTCAGATTGAAAAACAATTAAGTGTACTTCATTTTAAAGTTTAACGCATCATAATGTCTTACGTTATAAAAAGGTTCTTATTTGTGTACAATATATGTTTTTTTGATATCTGCTGGAATGAAATATTTGGCAATAATTATAGATAAAAAAAATATAGTGATGTGTTTTTATGTTTTATAATGTCTTGAATATACCGAAACCTGAATATACCAAAGTGGTGTTCCATATTTCTTTCTAGATGTTTCTCTCTCTCGATATTGACTCGCGAGTCAAAAATGGAAATCATTTAGTAACGTCATCTATTTTTGGTGTTTTGGGAAAAAAAATTCTATCAATTTTAGACTATCTCTTTGGCTATCGATATGAAAATTTCCATTTTTGACTCTTTCTTTCTTAGAAATGCTATCTTCTGCATATTGATGCTACAAACTGTCCAAATGTTTTTCTATTGACTGAATAGAATCTTTAAAAAATTAAATACAATTAACTTCCTTTGCTTAAATTTCGAGCATTATTAATACATTTATATATCATTCCCTTCTAATCATTTACTTTTTAATTCAAAACTAAACAATTAACACTGTTTATTTTTCTACAAGCAATCTCATTACGTTATAAAATAATTTTTGTTTGAAAATAAATCACTTACTTTGAAATACCTTCGGCTTCTAATATCCTTTGCGCAAGATTTCCAAGAACTTGCAGAGTTTCCTTGGGGTTATCAATCTCGACAATGGATCGCTTGTATCTGAAACATAATTATTCGGAAATAATTAAAATTTATATTTCATCACATTTTTCTAGGTAATTTATTACATATTCGAAATTGCATTTTTTTTTGTAATAATCTCCGCATGAAATGAACGAAATAAATTTCTGCTGAACAGAATCAATTCTTAATATGTTGTAATTTGCAGCGAGATCAGTATTATGAAAAAAAAATACTTCTTTGTCTTTTTCTAACGAATAACAGTTGTGGGATTTTAGGTAAGCCTGTTTTGAAAAGATAGAGGACGAATATGAATCAACGTTTGTAAGATGTGACAGCTTTATGCTAATTTCTAACACCAAATTCACCAACAACATTTCACATTTAAAAATAAAATTTTAAACAGTTTTCAAGATCTGAATAACTTATTAGCCAAATTCAATATTTTCGTTCGTTATAACAAACTATTCAGTCTCACGCATTCTGAGTTTCATGCTTTCCACCCTTTCAGAAAATATATTCCTTTATCCGAAATATATATATAAAAAAATCAGCCCACCTGTGTAAGTCATCCGATTTACACTACAAAACTTGGAAAGGATTAAAGTTTGCGAAAATTCAAGTGATACTAGAATCAAAATGGAAACATTAATCCGCATTTCAATTTAGATCCGGTTCTCTTAGGTTACTTTTTGGCTTTACAACAAAATGTGTAATGGATTCAGAATTATTGACGTAGAAAAATAATTGAGGTACATCAAGGAAGTACGAAATGCTTTAATTTAAGTATTGATTTGAGATCTAATTGTTTCAGATGAATCCATAGTTCAAATTTTGAAAGAATCGGTACATTTCCTGATTGCTTATACTCCTCATCATTATTTACAATAATATTTGTGGAAGTACGATCATAAGATAACAAAGTATCAAAAATTGATAGATAGATAGATAGATCTAACCAAAAGCTGCAAAACAGTTTTCATTTGATTAGCGACTCTATTATTGTTCAAAATTTCAATTAGTTTGGCAATAACGTCTTTTAAAATGAATAAAAACAGTTTTACCATAAATACAAGAATACAATCAACGCAAATATTGTTTTAAAAATTTTGTGAAGTAAAATATATAACACGCATTTTTTTTATATAATAATTTTAATTACACTTGGGTTAAGTTTAAATGAATTCCACATATTTTGGTAGGAAAAGGAAATATCTATTATATAATTTAGTATTTTGAATTTAATATTATACATTGAACTCTTGCATTTCATTATGCATTAATATAAGGTAAAAAATTCATATAAATCAAAATAAAACTTAAATTATTGCTATCATCAAAACATTTCAAAGTATTTTAGAAGTATGAGGCATGCTAAATAAAACATATTGCTCATAAGAATGTAAATCATTTTTAACGTATTTATCAAATACATATTTGAAACACATTTGAATTATTATTTCTTCAATCAACAATTGGTTAGAACTCAAATATTTTCTTCCATGAAAGAAAAATAAATAATTTTGCATTTTAGATAGCCAACTATAACATTTGAGGGGATTTTCCTTCAAAGATAACTCGGATCAGAATCCATAAACAAACCCTTTTAATTTCATTTAAAGATTTTATGCTTTTTCTTAATAAATGCAATTCCATTAAGAAAAAGTTCATTCATTTTTCCCTAGCAGGTAGTTTTGATTGCATTGTACTGATCCCATTATTTTTATATAAAGAACTTCTAGTGTTGTTAGTAAAAAGTTTGCAAGAGTCATTGGAAAAAAAGGGGAAAAGTAATAATCAACCGACGCAGAAGGCTTAAGCAAATTGAATTATGGTCTCTATTCTTCTTACATGAATAAAAAAAATCCTGAAAAAAATTGGTTTAATTGCCAATTATCTTCTTCAGACGTTTAAAGAACGAAGCCTTTTGTACCTAATGCAAAGTAAAACCAATTTCCACCGACATGACTTCAGAAAAAAAGATTAACTATCTAGATACTTGATATTGATGCTTGTTCTTTGCTGGCTTTGGAGATTTTCTGGGGGAAAAATGACAACAACAAAAAGTACCAAAAGAGGGGGGGGGGGTAGGCTTGGTTCAGCTATTCCATTGTATTGTCAAGAAGACAAGAAAAAAGTTAAGGGGCAAATACTTTTTACAACTGAAAGTGGTATTCCAGAATAAAATCTACTTCCTTTTTAAACAAGATGAAAAAGGTATGTGAAAAACTTTTGTGCATTTTAGATGCTTCTTGAATTCTATTCTGGAGTGGCTGAGAAGGCAACAGCATAAAGGAAATAAAAAAATCTGACCTTTTTTTGAATTTATAAGTTACAAAAACTAAGATTTCTCAAAAATAGGATATATCTTACTGATTCCTCAGCTTTAGTATTTTTTAAATATTTTTTATAACCATAAAAATTGCCTTATGGAAGTCTTATTTACTTTTACCTAAAAATGTGTATGGACTTTGCAACAGTACTAAGAAAAAGTAATAACTCACTTTAAAAAAAAATGCTACTATTATCATATTAATAAAAATTATACCAACAATTGATAAATTTTGTTTAAATTACATAACAAAGTGTAATAAATAGATTTATATAAATTCGTAACTATTTATTTCCTTATTAGTTTACTATGACTATGGGGTAACCACATTGGCTACTCCGCCCCTCCTAATTAAAGGTATTCGGATTAAATTCAATGACCGAACCGCCACGACAGCATTGATTGGAACTAAGGTTGAGTCCTATGGGCCATCACATACCAAGGTACAAACCTTCCAGTTGGAAGCACGTCCCATCATCGATAAGAGGTAGCCAAAGCCCAGCATTTCTGCACCCACCTGAGTGGCTAGAACCAACCTCCATGCCGGAAGCTTCTTCCCTAATCTGAGGTGCCCCCTAACAAGGAGTAATATGAGGTAGGTCATAGAGACCGAGTTTCATTTCATTTTATTTTTTAATGCATAATCTGATATTCTTGCATTTCTTATCATATTTTTAAATTCCAATATGTTCGGGATATTTAAGGTCTATTATTATAGTAACCTTTCCCTTTGATGATGAATTGAAGAATATTATGGAACTTGTCGTAAATATCCACGTCATCTATCGACGCATTCTTCTCTAACAACTCACAAATTCCTCATACAGTTGATTCTAGTACTGAAATGTTGTGGTGTGTTTTGTGTCTAATAGTTTCGTTAGCTGAAATATAATATGATGGTAAAAAAATGAATTAAAAACAACTACCTAAATAATTTAACTAATTGGATATATTTCTGAATAAACTTAATACAGTCGAACCCACTTATAACGAGCCCGCATTTAGCGAGTTTCTGGATTTAACGAGCAAAATGGAGTGTTTTGTTTGGTACAATGTTATAAATGTATTAGAATGTATTCCTTTTACGAGCATTTTTTTCACGTCTTATTGGATTTAACGAGGTAAAAAATTTTGGAAACATAGAATAGTATCAGAAATAATTTGAAATTATGTAAAAAATGCTCATCCACTCATCGAATTTATTTTCAAGGTTATCAGCATATTCATAGAAAAAGGGGGAAAGGCTAGCTATCACGGACAAAGACACCTGTCTCGTTCTCAGAAGATAAGGAAAGAATTTTGAGGGGAATAGAAGGGTGGGGGTGTTTGTAAAATCATTTCCGGTTTCAGCGTCGCATGTTCTGCATGTAGAGTGTGCTACGAAGGTGCATTCTTCTTGAAAGCGTGCTTTTTATTCGGCGGTTCGAAATGTCGAAAAGAAAAGTTTTATCCGTAAAAGAAAAAGTTGAAATTATAAAACTCTTAGATAAGGGTGAAAAAAATGTTTCAATTTGTAAGCAGTATGGGCTTTCTTCTTCAACTGTGTCAACTCTTTTGAAAAATAAGGAGTCTTTAATGAAAGCATACGAAGCAAATGTGATTGATTGCAAACGGCTAAAGAAATGCGAAAAGGAAGATTTGGATGAAGCTTTGTTGAAATGGTTTTCTCAACAGCGAAATTCTCGTTTGCCAATAACTGGGCCAATCCTGAAAATCCAAGCTGAAAAATTTGCTGCTCAACTAGGATACACAGATTTTTCATGCTCTAATGGATGGTTACATCGCTTTAAGCAACGTCACAACATCTGCGCTGGAAAAATAATCGGCGAAGCTGCCAGTGTGAACGATAAAGATGTGACTGACTGGTTGGATTCAACATGGAAAGATTTACGAGAAAGTTATGCTGAAGATAACATTTATATTTATAGTGAATGTAGTGATAGTGACATAGAAGATGAAATTCTAGTTAGAAAAGTTACTTGTTCCAGTGCTGTGGTGTCATTGCAAAACCTCTCACAGTTCTTTGAAGGTACAGAAAATGCAGATGATGAAACATTTAATGCTTTAAGTGTCTTGAGACGAAAATTAAATGAAACAATATTTTGTAAAGCTAAACAATCAACGTTGAATAAATATTTCTTCACTGCTCAATAAAACAATCTGGACGCAATTCACGTAAGTTATTTTTTGTGTATCATTTTTTGTGTCAACCTTGAATTCGGATTTAGCGAGCGACTGGATTTAACGAGCATTTTTCTGTTTCCCGAGTCCCTCGTTACATGCGGGTCCTACTGTACTTTAAAATGCTTGTAATTTTTCATTCCGTGCTATTTTATTAAAATAATTTTCACGAAAAAAATTTAATAAAAGACATAGAAGTTAAAAATTTCAAAGAAAAGAAAAGAAAATCTTCGTATTACAAAACGCTTTTAAAAGAATTATATAAATTTAATTTTTTTAAACAATTGATTTGACAACACATTTTTTCTATGTTCATATTGGACGATTAAAAGCTATTGATGAATATAAACTGATCAATGATAATTATACAAAAAAAAACTCTGTCTAACTATTTTTCCTGTCCTGTGAAATAAGCTCTGACTACTTAATTTATTCTTCTTTGAGCATAGACAAACATTAGGAAATGTAAACACTGCAAGAATACACATCTTTAACATATCCTTTACTCCTGTCCCTATTAGTATAGATTTAAATACTTCTAGAATTTTATTCCGTGTTTCAGAAAGTGAAGGAATGCGAACTCACAAAATTCCAACAGTCTTTTAACAAGATTAAAATTTAAGAAAGACTCGAAGAGCATTTCTATGTAGCCATTGTAATCCCTCGACAAAATAAATATTTATCCTCCGAAGTTACAAAATACATTAAAAATGTGTCCATGACTTTCGGCATTCATATGAACGTTGTGCTTTGTTATAGGATATATTTAGGATATATTATTTATAAAAGACAAAATATTAAAAAAAATTATTGAGATAGAATAAATCGCAATTTTAATAAACATTTCGGCAGTATAAATCACTTTTACTACTCTCTATTATCATATTATTTATTTAAACAATACTTTTTTTAAAAATATTTGCCACAAATATCATTATTTATAATTTTAAAAAACTTATGTGATCTATTTAAAATATAAAAATAAGAAAAAATAATTATTATTAATATATGTTGCGAAAATTTCCTTACTTTAGATCCAAATTTGGTAGTTCTAAGTGAAAGGACTTGACTTTAGAGCTCCGATATCACCAGACAATTCTCTTATTATTAATAAAATTCTTTTTTTACAAACTACCAAACTACATTTCGGCCGTTTAATTTCCATAAAATCAATAAATCACACATATGTTATAAAGTATAAATTCGAAGAATCTTCCAATATGTTTAAAAAATTGATATGAAATATTTAATACTAATTTTTACTATTGCTTAAGTGTAAAATGAATGAGATACATTAGGATGAATTAAGGCATTATGATGAATAAAATTTTTGAATGAAAATCTTCCATTCCTTCTCCTTTTTAAATTCCTATGAATCCGTACATCTTAAACATTTTACCTTTTTTTTAATTAAAATTGATCTTTAATGTTTGATCAGTATTGATTAGTGGGGGTTATTTTAAACAATAACTAACTTTTAGTACTGCGCATTATTCATATATATGACTGTCCCTTTCACATTGACATGTTTTTCATATCTATGACTTCATAAACCATGACTGTCCCTTTCATATTGACACGTTTTTCGTATCTATGACTTCATAAAGCAATGTTGATATCTATGACTTCATAAAGCATTGTTGATATCTATGACTTCATAAAATATTGTTGATATCTATGACTTCATAAAACATTGTTGATATCTATGACTTCATAAAACTTTGTTGATATCTATGACTTCATAAAACTTTGTTGATATCTATAACTTCATAAAACTTTGTTGATATCTATGACTTCATAAAACATTGTTGATATCTATGACTTCATAAAACATTGTTGATATCTATGACTTTTTAATCTTGAATATATATTGAATGATATACATTGCATATGAAATCATATTTTAAAAGGTATATCCATTTTAGTTCCCATTTAAACTCAAAAAATAAATACAGTTTTTAATAATAATAAAAACGGAATTTTTAGTAAATTTAGTATTTAAATTATTTTTTGATTTCCAGCATTATCTAAATGTGAGTTTCAAAATATTTAGATAAAGCTGAATATTTCTAATAGTCTAACCCTTTTTTTCTGTAAAAACACACATAAATATTTTTTTTGTAGTAAAGGGCGAATATTTTCTTCGAACGTTCGAAAGAAATCGATGGCATGCAGAAATAACGATGCCATTGCTTTGAGGTAAATAACTAGTCTATGAAACGTGAACAATTGTCTTATTTTCTCTAGAAAATAACAGAGCACTTGAAAGACAATTTTTATTCTCGACTCGTAACGAATTGAATAGTGCTGCGTAATGGACGAGAAAAGAAAGGAGTTATCATTTGAAATGTTTCCACAAGAACATGGGTAAAAACCAAAATAAATCGGTCAGGTCATAAAGATGAAAATTGTTTGATATTTCTGTTTTTACAACGGATTTGATAGATTTGTTGTTTGATCTGCTAAAGTTATGTTTGGCAGCTACACAGAAGAAGAATGTTTTTAAACAAAAGAAATTTGATAAGAAAGGATTTAGACATCGGGAAAATGATTCTGTATTTGTTATTGGATTTGTACACTATCATGAAATTCAGTGATTCATGTTTGTTTTTAAAATTATTTGCAATTGAAGTAGGAGTATTGCAGGAATTATGACTTTGATTATATGCATAAAATATCGAAATATTGATATTTTTTATTAGTATTCAAAATCATGTTATTTTTCTCAGTTACAGATGTAAGGAAAGAAAACTTTTGGATTCAAATAAAAAACATTATTAGAGAAATATGTAACTAAAACTAGAAATGCAACTTACTAAGATAATAAATATCGCTTTTTGGTTTGAAATGTATGCTGTAACATTAGCTTGCTTTCTTTAGTTATACTTTGTTTTTAGATTTATTTTTTTATCATCTGGATAACCTTACCCCGCAGATATCCATTACATAGAAATCTAAAATATCTTATCAATAGAATATAAGAGAATAACAAATATATAAACAGTAATTTTATGTGAAAATTTTAGCATTTTTTTAAAATTTTAATAGAAAAAGTAATTATATTGTTAAAATTGGTTATTAAAGTCATACCGAAAGAAATGTTTTTTCGAATTCAGGAATTCGTCCTTTTTTATTACAATTTTTTTTTTCGAATTCTAAATTGCATCTTTACAGAGTTCGTAGCATAGAATATTGTAATTAAACTCTTCTTAATGAAATCATGAAGATGTTTTTCATTATTGTAGCATTAAATTATTAATAATTGTTCCAGACTATTTGAGTGCTAAATCTGAAATTCAGGGATAAATCCTATAAAATTCCTTTTAGTTTAGCCTTTTCTTGCGACAGCTTATCTAGGATATTTTACTGATTCTTTTTAAAAATTACCTTTATCGGAAGCTATAATTTGAATCTATCATTAAAGAGCATATTAACCAAATATGAAATTCACAAATTAAATTATTTTTCAATTATTCTTTATTGAAAAATATGAATAATACATTATTCTTTCAGTTAAATATATTATTTAAAAGGCGTCATTGAGCAATATTCTTTTCGCATGCAACTGCAAATACTAATTTGTGATTTTATCAACTAATTTTGCGATTCTTTCTCTTAAATTCTCATATTTATAATCAGATTAAAAATTTACATCGGGATATATCTAACACAATTCTAGAATTATGAAATGAAATTCGTTTCGAAATTAAAAGTTACTAAAACAATTATATATAAAATGCTACTATAACATGGCATACATGCATAAAAATCACTCCTATTTACTATTATCGAATGGCAACAATTAAATGCAAATAAATATCTATAAACGTTTCAGACTACTTCATCGAACGTTTTTACAGAGTGTTTCGTTGAATTTAACGATTCGTAGAATAATGCAGCTGCAATATATTATTAAAAATGCTCTGGTGAGTGCTCTCCGTGTCCTTAAAAATATCATTCAGTCAGGAGAAAATATAAGATAAAAAAATAAGATCAAACAAACAGTTTAATCGAATTCGAAAATAATCTTAACCGTCGCCAGATGAATAATCACTATGACTTACATATGGAAATTGATGAGTATATATTCCAAAACTATTAGCCCACACAATTTTTTTTTTTTGCATTATCTTAAATTTAAATAAATTACCTTTATAATTGTATTAAATTCTTTTCTGTGCCTTTTTCCTTTATTTTTAATATTTTAAAAATTTAATGCAACTTTAATTTATTGAATGCAATTTCAATTTTTTTAATGTTGGGATGAAATTCAATCTCGTCCATCGAAATAATGATTTTGTGCTTTTTCCATATTAAGATAAAATAAACTGCTTCCTATTAACTTGTTTCTGAAATATGATTTTCATTTCCTATTTTATTCCGTAATATATAGACTTTTTAAATTTATTTTCTTTTTAATTTGCAGCAAATTAATAAGTTAAAATCATATTTTTCAGTCTTAAAAAGACAATCTAGGTGAACAAACTGTTTTCTAAAGGCGATTAGTTCTTAATAAAAGCAGATGTGAAACTAAATCTTCTTATAGTATACTGAATTCATAGGAAGATAATTGTCTGAAAATGAAGATTTAAATTATAACCCAGAGTATTTAAAATGATTTTCAACTGTAATAGATTGTAATTTGTGCTGAGTTCTCATTAGTTTCATATTAAAATTTCTCTGCGATATAAATTTCTAACGCATAATAAAAATGCGCTTAAACGCGTTTTTTAAACATCTGAAAATTAAGGATTTAATATGATTCACTGAAATAAAAAAGAGATATCAAGATATCTGAGTTAATTATTAAATTCGTTATTAAAAATATCTTGATTAAATATTATATTTATGCTATATTGCTAAGTTTATGTATATATATATGAAATAAAATGAGATTATCATGTAATAAAGTCTCTTTTCTTTATTTAGAAGGAAATTGAATATTATTAAATGCAGCTGTCTTCGAATTAAAACTACAAAATTTTAATAATATTAATTATTTATGAGACATTCTTTGTGTGTGTGTGTAAGCTCAATCACATATAGTATATGTACAAAAATGCCCAAAGATATATCGTTTCCGAGAAAAATGTAAAAGAAAAAAAATGTCTTTTCCGAAGTACTCAAAAATCGTTATGTTAAGTATTAACTTTTATTTAAGCATGTACATTAAGTATTTATATATGTTTACAGACGATGAGGTTCAAAACAACACCCACAATACATGTGGAGGCATGCATACAAGTGTTGTAAAATAACGCCAAGCTGCCCTTTGAATCGTAATTTAAAAGGGTACATTTGTATCTGCCAGTAATCTTTGCAGTGTAATAAGGTATTCCATTCGTGAATACCACACCTTGTACTTTATCTTCGGTCAATGTAATTACCAGTTGCTAAAGAGTTTGCATGTCACAAACCATCTTTCAACTCTCAATTATCAAAGTTATCCGAAATATTAGCAGGTATAGGCGACATAATTCTAGACGAAGTTGATGAAAGACAGCATGACTGGCTTATGCTTGATTTTATGGGCTATGCATTTCTGCATACCCAAAGCGACAATACATGGTCTTTGTTTCGAATATAAGAGTTTCAATGCATTTCATATCTCCTGTACTAGATTGGTTGGATATTGAATACCTATACTGTTGGTTTGGACATAACGATCTGACCACTCTCGCCGTATATAGAACTTTCGGATTTCTTCCGATGAAGCCATCTAAAAGAATTGGTCTATCGATGCTTAGTTACTACAGAAAGCGGTATAGATACTCATTTCATGCTGCATTTACTTGTGTGGCCATCATATTGCAACATGTGCTGTCAGCTATTCTTCGGCCCGTTCATGCATGCCTCGATATGCGTGGTAGACATTTTGTACATCTTCCAATGTAAATATATACAAAAACCGGTTTCTGTGCTTCCAAAATAATTCTTCTTTTCCGTTTAGAGAAAGTTATTTTTTCTTTTCTCTATCAATTTTTTCCGAAAACTATCGTTCCAAGAGGTATAATTCTTTGAGCAATTTTTCTGATCTCCAAGAGAAAATAATATTATTTATTAGTTCGTTTGTGCAACGGACTATATTTTAATATTATATAGTATTTTTAATTGTAGTTATAAAATAAACAACAAAATAAATTTTATTGTAATTTTTGAATGACTTAAATCTTTAAAACTTTGAATTACAAGACTAGAAACTTCCTTGGATCACTAATCCTCATATTTGAGTTTGCAAAATAAGATTTTCTTAAAAATAGTTGCATTTAACATATTCAAGTTATCAGCTGTAGTTTGTACAAGTTTTTTTCCAAGTGTTACTTTTTAAAATCTTATATAAATAGGGCGTTTATTTCTTCTTTTTTTTTCATAGCTTTTCTGAAGAAATTATATTTTTCTTCCTTTAATCCCGAGCACATTTTGACATTTTATATAATCAAACTGAATGAAATGGATTTTCATAAAATAAAACAATTCATAAAACTAAATTATAATCATGCCTTAGATAATTTTCTTATACTATAAAAACTTTTCCTCAAACAAACTGACAAATTTTGTTTGATTTGTAATACGAATAAAACTTAGCAATAGAAAATATTTTGGGAGAAGGAAATTTCTTTTCCAAACTTGTATGCAAATATGAGTTCGACCAAATTTCAATGAAATATTTTTAGAAAGCATGTTGTCCCTGTAAATTTTGAATTTTATTGAGATCAAAATGAAAAAGATGTCATATGAAAAAAATAAACTAAATGTGATAAAAATTTGAACAACATTCAAATTAGAAAAATGAATATAGAAATATAAGACATTTAACTTTATAAAAAATAAAACATTAAACAGTAGCATTTATATTTATTTATAAATAAATAAAGATAAAAAGATATATAATAATGTTATATGTTGCTAAAAATTACACTAGATTAAAAATTCAATTATATGCATATCAAATTTCTTGACTATTACTTCAGGAATCCATAAAATACATACGATCTCCGAGTTTTATTCGTCAATTTGAATGAATACATAATTAATTGTGTGCTACGATTTAATTCAATGATTTGCTCTTTGAAAGAAATAAGATAATGCGATTAAATGTTACGGTAATTTACTATTTTTTTAAACTTTATAGCAATATTTTGATCAAAATAATTTATACTTACAAATAAAAAAATTAAATATTTTTATTATAAATTCCTAAAAATGTCATCATTAAAAATTCAAGAATGTATATACCTTATTTCTTAATTCTTACCGCATGAATCCATAAAGAATAAATTTCATTAAAATGCCTTAGAAATTGCAATTCCCATCTATTTGAATGAATGCATAATTAAAACATTTGTGGATGAGATCTGACTTCCTTATCATTTTTTCCTATTCAATTTTTAAATAATTTTCCTCTGTCTTCTTTATTAAATATAATTTTATTTACTAACAAATAAAAGAATAATTCAATCTCTTTCTCATTCACTGAGCAAACTAAAAATATTTTGTTGTGTTTATAACTTTTTTTTCAATAAAGACATTTTTTATTATTGATCGCATGATTCATCTTTGTTGAACTGGAAAAACGAAACACAATAACAAGCATCAAATATGAAAAATCTAATTTGTTTAACATGTTACAGAAAAAGCAACATCAGATATCGATTATTCAAATCTGAGTAGCTTTGTCTAGTGAAAATGCCAAAGAATATTTCCAATAGAAAAATCATTCAAATCTTACGAGTTCAAACAATAATTATATTCTGTTGTGTTTTATTCACTCTGAAATACAAAGGAAATTTTCTTTATCTGTTTGTTATTGGAAATGATAAAATGTGAGGGGTGGTGCATAGAATAAAAATTTTTAATTATAATTATCTATTAAAATAACCAGCGAGAATAAAAATGCTTTGGCACCTTAGGCGTGAATATTTCAAATCGGTTATTTTAGAAAAAGTTGAAGTCTGAAATTATCAAAGCTGTCGATTAAAATCCTTTTGATGTTGAGAAAATGCAGAGTCTTTTTTTGAATAGAAAATTATTCCTATTCTGTAAAGATTTCTGATTCTCCAAATAAAAATGAAAAATTTTCTCTATTTTTTTTTTCTATTGATGATTAATGTTTCAACAGTAAAGTAGATAGTTTTGAAAACTTAACTTTTTGTATTTGTTTTCTGTATAAAATAACCATTAAAATTATATTTCAAAATTATAATAATAAAAATTACATTAGACTTAATAATAAGTTATGAAATATACAGTGTTCACTCTCGTCGGAGTGTTATAACTAAATTTAGCTTTAGAGTAAAACATATATTACCATTTATAAAAATTCTCTAAATAAGTTAACGATAACTAAATAAGTATTCTTTATTTTTTGAACTAATAAATGAACTTCTGGGCAAAAATTACGATGCCTAAGTTTTTATGCAACTCCCAAGCACTTTTAACCATGTTTAATAAAATAGTCTTGACAAATTAGTAAACAATTTCAGTTAAAGCAAATTCCTACATTTCGATACTGTCAGAGTTATGAATCTTTGAGTGTTTCTATTTTAAATTAGTTTAAACCGTTTCAGTGGTCATCTTCAAGAAAATCTGCTACCCAACAGACGATGCATGCTCGAGGTTGCCGTCCGTTAGTCCAAATTAATGAATGGAAAGAATCATAATTTAGGCCATTTGCACAGCAGAAAGCGAATCATTATCTTGTAAATTTTGAAATATCAAGAAATTTTATTAAATAAGAGTAACAAAGCCAGAAAATTGTGAAAAACGTTTTAATTTTTCAGCAGCACATGTATTGACATAAATGAGATAAAATAAAATTACTTTCGTCTTTCTAAACATTTTTTTTTGAAATGGATGTAGACGGCTATAGTTAAAAAAATAAGTTATTGTCCACGATTAAAGTGGACAGCTTGTCAATTTATAGTAAAAATTGGTTCAGCCAGATTGCTGCTCAGTTTAGAATTTAATTACTTTAAAGTTTATATTTAGCAGAATCATTTAAATTTGTAAATTAGGATTTGCACATTTGAAAGGAATTTCAAGTTTTTTAAATGATAATTCTATCAATAATTTAGATTTTAACTTTTAAGCTTTAATAACACTGCATCAATTTACTAGTTTGGATAATTTACATGATTTCACAGCGAAACGAGATTATTTTTATTCAGCTAATAGTCAATAAAATTAGTGCAAACTAATCTTAATAACCTTATGAAATCTATATAAGAACGATTTAAATTCAAAGATTTCATGTTAGATTCAACCCAATTTTAATTAACTCTTATTCTGTATTGTTAAAATATGTTATAGATAGAAGTGTTGTTTTTTTTATTTGCAAAAGCAAACGATTTTATCATTATTCTCTTCTCGGTTTTTTTTCCCTTAATTCTATAAAAAGATGGAATTTTCCCTAATCTTAAATAAAGCTCTTTCTATTCTAATATACCTGATAAATAACTCTTAAAAATTCAGTCCAGTATGTTTTCTACACAATGGCAATATACAATCTCTATTACTAAAATTAGAAATCATCATAAAAATTTGTTTCTAAAAGATCTGCTGTAGATATTGCTGTATTTGTATATAAATAACTGCATTGTTCTCTAAGGACATTTCTTTTTATTCTTCCACTTGCATTTCTTCGTAAACAATATAAATTAATGTATATTGTATTAATGTATAACGCGGGATATTATATTATTGATTTGAATCGATATGTAAATAATTCAGGAGAAAAAAGAGGACAAACTTAGTTTATTTTTTCCTCGTCTTAAAAAACACATTTTACGGCATTAGAAATACGTGACAACCTCCTTTCCCCACTTCATTCTCTGTATTTTTTTTTATCGAAGCTTTCTTACAGCTATGACAAATTTTGTTTAAGAAACATTTTCGCGACGCTCTATTTTCTTTTTTTTTCTACTATAGCTCTATTTCTATTTTTGGCCTAAAATTATCCCATACTCCTTAACATTGAGACTAATTTTCTTAATTTTGGCATTAAGATTGGTTGATATCCATCCACGAAATATTATCATAAGTCGTTATTTACTTTCGTTCACAAAGATCATTTCAATTTAAATTATCTTTGTGAATAACTATATAATTTTTATTCAAAAGGAAAGTAATTTAAATTTGATTATCATTATACCATTAAAATAAAAATTCAAAGTAAAATTAGCTTTAAGGAAAAAAAAAAGAAACAAGAGAAGATGATGAAATTTTAATTTAATGTATAAAAACAACCATAAAAATTTTAATTTAATTTTCTCTTAATTTTATAGATATTTTCTTTTTTTGAAACATTTATTTTATAACATTTGAGGTGCGGAAGCACGAATTAATATTCAATAATAATAATAAATTTATAAATCACATGCATAATTTTAGCGAAATCAATCAAAACTGAAATCATTATATAATTGAACAAAAGAGGAAATTCTATGTTTTTATTTCAAATATCAGAATTTATTTAGAATCATTGACTGATTTACTATGTAAGGATTATCTCCACTATCAGACGCAATTAAAATCAATGACAAATATTTGAAAAAAATTAAAACCTGAATTTATAATTATATCAATAAATTTTCAAATATTCTCAATGTTGCTTGAATTTTAAATTTCTAAACGTTATAATATTTTTTTTATTCTATTAGTGTCAAAAAAGAAATTTTAGAAGGTTAATCTAGCATTGTCTGCCTCTTATTCCAAATGTGGAAGAATATAAATAAAAACATTTTTTTCCGTAATAACCTTTCTTATGTGATAAGCTATGATTTCTGAGCTTAATTATAAAAGATAATATACTTTGTAATTTTTATTGTTTCATAAAAATATGCTGTTGAAGTTGTTGAAATTGAAATCCCAAAAACGAGTGGGAATAAAGGACAAATTAGTTATTTTGTTCTGTTTTCCTTATTTAGTTATAATGGAAATAATTTACAATCATTATAATTAACGTTTTACAAGACGAAATTAGTAGTCGATGTATCTTAATATTGTTTTTCCAAAGTGCATTTTAACTATAATAACGATTTTTCTTACCACCATTTCTTCCTTAATTTCTGATTTTCGCATGCATATAATTATTAATAGCTCAAATCGTAGATGAATTCATAATGATCTTGAATATATGTCAAAGTGAAAACCCAAAATCAATCAAAATCCGAATTTAATATTCTGTAAGGGCTAAGCAATCAAATTTTTAGTTATTAATATTTGTTTAAAATGATGATCATTTTGTTATCAATTATCAGTTTTGTTTGAAAATAATCAGTTTGATTGAGGGAAATATTGTATTAAAACTGAAAAGTATATCTATTAAAATATAACATTCACATATTTTACAAAACAATTCTTATTCCGAAAGCGAAAAAAAAATATTTTAAATCACGTGATAGAAGTACAATTACAAACAGATATCACAATCAATGCACTTAAAATATTTATAAAACAGATGTTGCAATAAAAATATAAGGATAAAAAAACATGAAATGAAGAACTTTTGATTGCATATCGAAATTGAAATTTTAACTTCAGGTTTTAAATATATAAAAAGGAACTGTTATAATAGTAAGAATATGACAAATATCCATGATTCATATTTCTTTGCGTTCGAAACTTTTTTTGCGAATTATGTATGTTTAACTGTTGGTCAATGTATCAAATTATGAACAGTTTTTTTTTCTCCAGGAAATGCATCAAACTGTTTCTGAATACGAAAACACACACAAAAAAAGCAGCACGTTAAACAGATGAATTTCAACAGTTTTAAACTAGACTGCATACTGGACTAGAACTAGATTTATAGCAGATCACATTTCATGCTATATTTGAGTTAATTGTTTATCAAATTATCCATACAATGAGAAGATTATTCAAAATGTAACAAGAAAGATAATTTACGTCAAAATGTGTTATGTGTTCTTGACATCAACATTGTAAATATTTGTCAAGTTTTAGTCCCAAACGAAAATGCACTGTCTTTTTTGTATATGGATTAAGAATCTAAAGGCAATTTTATAACATAGGTAAAACTCACTTTAGATTTCAAAAAAATCTTGCACAAGTCTATTAATATTTTACAGGCAATTATAAGATCTCACGAGATTCGTTTAAAAGCTTAATGCAAGAATTTGATTGAAAGAAATTTTATTATTTTAAAATATCATCTGCGAATTTTAGTCCGGGGGGATTTGAGCTTGATTAATGTATTTCCTTCTTATAAATGATTCCGTTTTGAATTGTCAGCATTTCTTGAATTTACTCTTTTAGTACGAATTATTGAAAAATAATTTATTTCATTTATATCATATCAAATGGCAGTTTGTCTACGTAATCGGAAAATATTTACTTTTATTTTTACTACTGTTGATGACAATGATACAGATACCATTCCAATTAATTATAAAATCTAATATCCTCCAAACATTTCGAGGTAATTGAAAAATATTTTAAGCCAATATTTTTTAATCAAATTATAGAATATGCCTGCAACTGATATCTCATTTAAAGTTTATTGTCACTCGATTTTATTAAAGATTTTTTAATGTGCTTTACTACATAATTTAAACCACGTCAAATATATCGAAAATTTCCTTGAAGTTTTAAAACTGATATGAAATAAATAAATGTCAAATAAATGCAATGAACTTAACAAAAATGTTCATATGAATTGATAACGTTTGGTATATGCCATGATGATGCCATTAAAACATGCATACATTAAAAATTGCATGTATGATTACTAATTTATTTCATTAATTATCAACAATGAACTTCATGTTTATTAAGTTTTAGTATGTTTAAGTAAAATTGCATATCGAAATATAATGAACATTGAAAACGCTTAAAATATAAATACATAAATGTAATTTCTTAACATTGTAAATGCAATAAACTGTACAAAAATATGCGTATGAATTGATAACATTGATCAAATGCCATGTTGATGCTACTAAAACATGTATTCGTTAAAAATTTGCATGCATGATTAAAACTTTATTTCATTAACCTTCAAAAATGAGCTTCATGTTTGGTAAATATTTTGTAAGTTTAAGTAAAATTTTTCGTCATGAAATTAATTAAAATAAAAAAATTTTAACCACCGTTGGCGATCAATTTGTTCACCTGAAATATTGGCCTTCCTAGTTGTTGAGTTATTAATATAAAATACTTTATATAAAATAATAATATGCAATAATATGCAATGTGATACAATAACTACAAATTACTGTGGATACAAATTAAAAAATATATATACTACTTAATAAATGCGGAAATGAAGATCTTAGATCAGAATTAATTTCTAAAATCAACAAATATTTTAATTTAAATATTGGTAAAAGCTCGCGAATGAATAGTTTGATTAAGGGAAACTGCTTTTCAATACAACTATAAAAGTATTGTTACAGTTGCCTTTGACATTAAAATTTTTAAAAAATTATTAAGAATGGGGAAAAAATTGTAAGGAAATGAAATCATGTTTCATTGTTAATCGAAATAAGATATATTTACCATTGTTAAAACTACAAGATCTCCATTCTAATCTTGGTCCAATGACTATATTTAAGTTGTTCGAGATAAGCATATGTAGCCACTGAAAGTGCCTAGTAAGAATTTAATTTAACACTGAAATGAATAGGATTGAATATGAATAATTTCAATACAAAGCGTATTAGAGTGACATACTAAAGTGGTTATAGCGTATTACTTCAGTTTGGCGACTACAAATCAATTTTATTTCATTGTTTCATCATTTTTCATCAGAAATAAAATGGAAGAAAATGAGAAATAATTTTTTGAGTGAAATGCTGAATTTATAGACATGGATTTTTGGAATTGGATAGACATAGTTCCCATTTCAGAAGTTAGTTTCCGTTGATTCTTTAAAAAATGAACCCACAAACAAAACGACCTAGTGTGTACATAAGAAACGAAACATATAAAAAGGTCTGAAAAAGGTTAAAATTCATATCTTCCCTGTCTATTTCCCCTCTTGCTGTCGGAAAAATTAAATTAAAATCTTCGTGCCCTGAATGACAGAGAAAATTATTCACGAGAAAACAGCAGATAGTTTAAATTTGAGATATAAGGAAAAAAATGTAAGAAAATGTTTGTAATTTCTTCATTGTGTGGTATGACATTTTACCAATAGTATTTGGCAGTTGAAGAGGACAAATAAAAAAAAACTGCTGTTATGCGATCGAAAATTCCTATCATCGATATGAAATCGATATATTTTTACCAGCAGATAATAAATTAGATAAACTGTCCCTGAAAATTATTTTTCTTTATAAATAATTTAGATATCGATAAAATTGTAGAAAAATTTCATTTTTGAATTTTAGATGTTGAAAAACGAATTCAACAATTTTTATCAATGTACCCTGTATACATCAATTTCTAATTTTTAAACTTAAAAATGACCAAAAAAAGAAATATATTACAAACTTTTCTTTAATTTTATTCTTATTTCATATTTTATAATAAGAAGAAAAAAGTATTCAATTTTTAAATGAAATTTTCTTACGCTAGATTTCTAAATTTCGGAATCTAATTTTACAATCAACAGTTAGTATTTTTCAATTTTATGCATCTGCTCTCTTTCAATGATACTAAATTTACGACAAAAAGAGATATTTAATAACGTGTGTTCTAGTTATAATTAATTAATATTAGTTATTAATTTCTAGTTATAATTAATTCCTGACAATATTCCATGTTGTTACTTTTTACCTTGGTATAAACATTTTCCAAATCGGTAATTTTCTAATCGACATATGAAAGATTCTGTAATTAAATCATATATAATATTTATGCAATAAGATTTTTTTTTACTTAATACGACTGACAAATTTTTAAAAATTTATTTTCGAAAAAAATCATATAAAATAATTGGTTTAAAACAAGCATATTAAAAAAAGATTTTTGGAAAATAAAGCATATTAAAAAATTGATTTTTGAAATAAAGCATATTTTTTTATTACAAAGAAATTGTTTTGTTATTTGTTATTATAATATACAATTGATTTCAAAACTGTTTATTTCAAACAAAAGATTTAGGTCTTTTCTTTACTTCTAGAAAAAAAAAACAATGCAGAAATATACCTCTGTATAAACAGCATATTCATGGTCAAATATTTATGCGCTTGAAAAAGGGGTAGTTCCATTAAGGAAGTATTTTTTTAACGTGCAAAATACATACTTTTATTTGTTCAAGAAATGGTATTCGTAAACACAGTATTCCGATAAACATATTCCACCTCCCGCATATTTCTCGCTTTTTCAAAGATAGTAGAATATTGGTTTAAGAAAAGGATCTCGCGTTCCTGGAATTGAAACGAGCTACCCGAGAGATTTAGCGACGGAGGAACTTAAAAATGGGTGACTCGCCGAATTTCCCTTATTTCCTCTTGAGTCCTATTCTCTGCACGAAAAATTTGATAAGGATCCATCGTGCTCTGAATAATAGTGAAAAGTATTTACGGAGGAAGTGGTAAATGGTGCAGATTTGAGATTTCTCGAGAAAAAGATGAAGAAAACGTTCGGAAATTTACCATCTTGAGTTGACAACTTGCGAATGCTATTTGACAAGCAAAGATAAGGTCGCAAAAAAAAATATTTATGGAGTTAGTGAGAAGGAAAATATTTTATTCTTATCATCAGGCAAGAAATTGGATAAAATGTCCATGGAAATGAAATTTCTGTTCGTTAAATGGATATGTGCATCTAAATGAATCTTTTTTTGCAAAAAAAAAATATCTTGAATAGTGTGTTCGGAAATTTAGTATATTATATTTGTGTTTAGTGTTGAACAAAACTGTCAATGCAATTTTATGCTGAGTTTCTGTATGAAAACATTTTATGGTTTTTAAGTACACAATAACATTCAGATCAGAACTGATTTACTTTTTTAAGCTTAAGGTAAACTAATTATTTCGGAAATAATGTTGTTCATTTAGATCTTTCACTCCTGATTAGTTTTTTAAAACAAACTGGTGAATCGAATGTGAATTTTAATTGAAATTGTAAAGCCAAAATAAATTGGATTGATTTCTTTAAGGAAATGGCTTGTTCTCTTTTAGGCATATAGATCTCAAAGTAGAGCAAATAAAATATTTTAGATACAGAGATATACAAAGGTACTACAGTCAAAGTAGATCTGTTAAGATGTAATCCGTTGTTATAAGCTGTATTTCTGATAAAACTGGCTAAATTCCTATTTACTGTAGAAATAAATTGGCAATGATATTTTATGAATAAACACCTAATTTATGTATAAAAACTGTTTTAAAGTTTTAAAATATGCAATAACATTCAAATCTGAACTGATTTAATATTTGAAAAGGTAATGGAAACTAATTATTTTGAAAAGAATGTTAGTATAGATCTTTCACTCTTGATTAGTTTATTTTAAAAAACGAGTGAATCGAATGTGAATTTTAATCGAAAATGCTAAGCCATAATAAATCAGATTGAGATCTGATTAACAATCAGGGAGTGGCTTGTTCCCTTTCAGATATAATCATTCCAAAGTAGTGCAAATAAAACATTTCATATAGAGTTATATGTTGTGACACTAAAGTCAAAGTATATCTTTTAAGGTGAGGCTGTTGTTATATGCTGTATTTCTAACTGGCAAAATTCCTGTAAATTTCTGCTTACTGGAGAAATAAATCGACAATGCAATTTTATGAATAAAATATGAGTTTCGTATAAAAACGATTTTACAGTTTTTAATTATATGATATAATTCAACTCAGAACTGATTTAATGTTTTCAAGTCTAAGAGAAACTAAATAGTTTGGAAAGAATATTATTCATATTGATTTTTCACTCCTGGTTAATTCTTTCAACAAACTGATGAATCGAATGGGAATTTTAATCGAAATTTCTAAATCATATTGAATCAGATTCAGATCTTTAAGAGAGTGGCTTATTCTCTTTTAAGCATATCCATCCCAAAAAAGTACAAATTAAAAAATTTAGATACAGCGATGTCTTGAGGTACTAAAGTCAAAGTACATCTGTTAAGCTGTAAATCATTCTATATACGAAATGTATAGCTACATTTTTGACAAAATAGGCTAAATTTCTTACATAATGTTTTAAAAAGCAGATTTGAACACTTTTTCAGCAATACAATTGAAGTGAGAGTGTATTAGAATGAATGCGAGAAAGCTTTGGGGAGATCACTTCCTCTAATTTAAGAAAATTGTTAAAATTATTTCTAATTTTATAATTTTTCTTTTAATATTTAAAGATATTATAATATCAAATTATCCCTTTTCCGATTTTTTCTCTCTTTCTCTAGTAAAATTCTTAAAGCTTTTAATGCGTTTTAATCAGCATATAATAAGTTTAGAGCTAATTTATCATAATTATTTTATTGATTGAAAATATAAAAATGTAATTTTTTTATCATCTTTCGTTTATAATGTATGGTTTGAAAATTTCTCTTTGAATCATATTTCAAAATTGTTTGTTAAAACCTCGTGAGTACGAAAATAAATTATAAGATATTTTTCCAATAAAATTTTATAATTATTATAGTATTTTTTCATATTAACAAAGTATTAATCATAGATGCAGGGGGACGTTGAGACAAATTGGACAGCTGAGCTAGGTAAAGGATGATTTATGTTTTTGTTATTAAATATGGATACTGCTATCTTTCTAATTCCATATTAGACATTAGAACTTCTTCCAATGAAGCAATGCAATTCTTGTAATTTCGAAAAACGTAGCTTTCCTATTATATTTCAGTAATTAATCTTAAAAATAATTGAAAATAGAAAAGGTTTGAGTATTCAATTAAAATATGTTTGTTTACTCTCAGTAATAATTACCTTGATCTTAGAGAATAAGGTGTTTATATATGGAGAAAATTTATATTTTTGTTGAATGAAGTATGCATTTGGCAATTTCCTATATAAACAATATTAACAAGGTAAAGATAATGAAAAATAATATTCGTATCTGTGCCAAGGTAATGGCGGTATTAATTAATTTTCTTTTAATTTTGAGAATAATTATAATTTAGATTATGTAATTAATGTGTATTTGCGTCTCCTTACAAGATAAGTATTATTTATTTTACTTTGTTATATTAAAAAATCAATTTATTTTTGCTGTTCTTGGTTAATTTATTTAAATTCAACCCCGAATGCATATTCAATCGTACACTTGTACATGCATTCTCTGTCTTCATTATTCTACATTCATTTAATGCAGAGAAATCTGAATTTAATTCATCTTAATTTAAACAAATTTTAAATTGATGAAAATTCTCAAAAAGATAAAGAAAGTTATTGCATTATTTTTTTCTATTTATATTAATTCCAGCAACTTCTTTCTTCTAAATGGTTATATCGCGAAAAGTAAGGAACAAAAATTCCGATCATATACAGAGAGTGAGAATATTTTTTTAATTATTTTATAAGCTGTAAAAATAAGCATTCTCATTTCTAATGATTTATTTATTTTTATATTAACAAAGACTTCACCGAAATTATGAAATTATCCACTGACAAATAATTAACAACATTAACTACTCATAATATAATTAAAAGAATAAAAAATCACGCTTACTTTAGGAACAGGGAAATGTATTTCTTTCTATGGCTTTAATAATATTTCCACAATAATCAGTTTACTAAGGTCTTATAATAAATCATTGAAATCGTTAAGTCATTATCTTAATTTATCAATATACTTGTTAAGAAAGGAAGATTAATATGAAAAAGAGGTACAATTGCATAATTTGTGAGTTTGTTGCGACATAAATCGTAAATATTTAATTTAAAAGTAGCTAACGATTATTTTAATAATTATAAATTTTATTTTGTAAATAGTTGTGAAATTCAGATTGGCAACAGTGATATTTTTGGAACTTTTAATTTGTTGTTTAAACAACAAATTAAACAAGTTTTTAAAAACTATGCTAGAATTTTGAATGAAAATAAGTTGATGTAAATTTGATAATATTATCTATAATGTAATAAGATTTAGTTTCATAATAAGTTTGTCTACATTTTATTTTTGTTGACGCATGAACACAACAAGTTTATCCTTTGTTAATGACAGTGATCTTGCCCATCTAAGGCGAAAACCCATTACTTAATATGTTATTTATACTGTCGTAGGTGCCGTTATAATTTTTCTTTTCCTTTTTTTTTTTGGAAGGAAATGGGATTGGTAGAATTGGGTCTAAAAAGTAGAACACTCCAGTCATGAAGGATTATCAATAGACAATGAACTCGAGAACAAGCAAGACAATTTTAGTTATATAAAAATAAATTTTAATACAGTATATAGATTATTATTTTATATTAAAAATCTTTGAAAAATGCGTAATAATTATCGGGATTTTCTTTGATCTTCAAATCTCTTCTTACAAACTTGCTGTAAATCTATTATTGTAGTTATACAACCATTTGCGATGTTTGATCTTTAAATTTGTTTTACTTCATAGTTACCATGTTCTTTTGCACAAACAAATGGGCAGCTCTTCCATGGGCGGATCACAAGGCGAATTTTATAGAAATTGCCATTTTATAGAAAATGATGCATGCAAAGTTTAATCCGCTTATCTTGTAGCATTTTCTCGCCTCACAAACAACACCATTGTTTTCCAAATTTTTGATGAAAAAGAAGAAAAAAAATGAATTTTTCGAAATGTAAATATATTTTTGTGTGTCTTTTTCCCTACTTCTAATATGAACATGCAATCTTATGTTTATATCAGATGAGGAATAATAATCAACAACTTCCATGAATCATTGCGAAAAATTCAGATTCTTTTTTGTAAAATTGATATAAGCAGGGTTCTTATTGAATGAAGATTTATCGCTTTCACAGACATATATTATTTTGAGAATGGCTCTCTAGATTAAGAGAACTCTAAACATCGACATGCATTAAATTTTGATGGTCAAATGTTTTGATACTTATTATTATAATTTCTCTATGAATGCTTTGTATACAGGAAACTAAAACTACATAAATTAATATAATTAAAACTTTTGTTTAAAGTATGTTTTAAAATCAGATTTTTATACTGATAATGGTTACAAATATTTATCTTGCTATTCAAGCACAATTCGTTAATGTAATTAACAGAGCTATTTAAAAATTTAAAGCCATACATACCTCGGAGGCATCTGAGCTTCTGAAACTATCACACAGCAGACCATGATAGCCAAAAGTCCAAAGAAAATTCGAAAACTGATTCCGCTTTCCATTTTCCGGATGTGAATGTGAGAGGCTTCCGGGTTCTGAAAGTGAAATGCATCATTTACAACGAGAACATCAAAACACAATCACTATCAGATATTCTATGAAAGAAGAATAAAAGAAATTTTTATAAACGCCTGTTAGATTATGAAAAGCAAAACGTGCATGAATTAATTCTTAATATTTATAAACTTGAAACCAGTCGTACTCTTTAAAGGTCTCATAAAAATTGTTATATTGTTTAAAATAGCATGTTTATATATATGGTTCCTGTACAAGTGCTTGAATAATTTGTTTGTACTATATGTATAATTCTTGTAAGCTTGCTCAATGCTTTCAGTCTAACGTAAAACTAAAATATATAAAGTTTATGAAAATTTTCACAAAATTTAGAATATTCTCTAAAATATTCACTAACCACTTATGTACTGTTTTCTATGAAATGTGTATAACTTTTTGCTATTTATTTATAAACATGAAACTTATCAAAACTCATCAATTCGATCATATATTAGAAAATGGTAAAAGTTTTATAAAATACATTTAATAATAAAATATTTACTTTAACATGGTTTAAAAATTGAGGGAACAGTAGCAGTAATGGAAAGTAGTGTTTAATAAAATATATCTAAATTCAATCAGTATATTATAGAGAAATTTCAGTTTTTTTGAAAGTTGAAATTTTTTTAGATTAATATTTAAATTTACTATTTCTGATAGATTAAACATTTACGTGTATAGAATTTTCTCCGATATTATTTTCGTTATCAACGCTCTTTCATTTTTCTAAAAATAGGCATCTAAGTGTTTGAGATGAATTTATAGTAAGACATTTTAAAATATTTCTAGTCACTAGTTACAGCTAGCGTAGCTATTTGCAACCCGTGTGTTATCTTTTAGTAATCTAACTGTAATGTAATTGGTACATAATTCTAATGTAGATACTAAGAGGGTTTTAAGTGGCTTCATATTTCTTTAAGGAGATTTATTTTTATAAAGTCCATTTAAGATTTCAAGAAATTGGGGAAGCTGACGAATTCGAATCATTCATTTTTAATGTACAGTTATAGCGAAGAAATTTGATTAAATAAACATTCGTTGTAAAATTTCTTTTTAATTAATTTTTTCCTTCAAAACAATATAATTATATTTTCTAAGAATATATATAAATTAGAATAATAGCATAAAAATTGTGTCATTTGCTTCTGTTAACGAATATATCTTACCAAATTAAAACATCCATTTCTTCAAACATAACTTTTAAAATAAATTTTATAATAAAATTCATCCCAGTGAACAATGCATGAAATAAAATATGGAATTTTAAGAATTTTATATAAAAAAAATCTACTTTCTTTGTTTCTTTACAAATAATACAAGCCATATAGCTTTAATTTTGTTCCTTTAAATCCAACATGTGATGTATTATTGTTCTTTTAGTTATCTTATTTTGCTAAAATTTATTCATATTGTTTTCGCGTATTTCCATTTCTAATTGATAAAGATTTCTAGTGATTATAATTGCTCTCTAATTGAAGATAATAATCCACTGATTCAAATAGTCCAATCAATTAATCTAGATAATTACTTGTTTCCAAACATAACAATTTTTCGATAACATCAATAAAAAAATTCCCCTAATCTGATCTTCAATTTATTTTAATAAAACTATTAAAGTAAATTTATAGTTAAATTATTTTATCACTTGGGAGGTAACAAAATACTTTATTATTTATTTTAAAACAATTAAAATGATATTAAAATATCTAATTGATATCTAAATGTAAACTAAGGATGTATCTCCAGTTGCAACATAGTAGTGTATTTTTATTTAAAAAAATGGTTCGTTAAATCACATTAATGCAATTACAAATAAAATTTCCTATTTTTAACCAAAATATTTCATAGAATTAAACTTGCGATATCATTGCAATCTCGCCTTCGATCTAACTTCGGCAATTCTATATACCCAGATTTAAATTTCATTTTTACTTTTGTCTACCAATGCATAGTATTGGAAAGCATCTGCATATAAAGTAAGAAATTTTATTATAGGGAAAATGCTCTTAACACATACGGCGAACTTCTTGAGATGCTTATTAATGTATTTTTAGAATACAACTCCTTAGGGTATATGGAAGGAAGAAAAAAATGCTGCGACATTCCTCATTTCCGAGAATTGCAACAAAGAGTGTCTCAACACGATCGTAGCAGTGAACATTTTAAACTATTTTTACCCAAATTAGGATCATAAACACCATTTTGAGACCATGAAAAGTTTGATAATAAATGTTCTTATACATATCTAAAATACAAGAAATAGAAAGCAATAAAAATCGTATGGATAAATTTAACTGATGTTTATAAAAGATAGATAGTGTTATTTTATTTCGCTATTGCTAATATCATATTTGAGGGATTTTTCCTTGCATGATTGCATACTTTCTTCAAATAGGATAACGTTTATGAATATATGGAATTTA
>JAPMOR010070632.1:682725-733820 GCA_026543865.1 Argiope aurantia
CAGATAGTATTGATTTAATAATTTAAATTTCTGAGAAAATAATTTATATTTTTATATATAATTCTATTTTTTCAGATTATTTGATAAAAACATAAAAAAACACAAAAACTCCTTCATAGATAAAGAAAAAAAATCCCTTAAATTCACTACAATTAAAAATTTTCAATGCAAATTGAATCATATAACAAGTTTTTATATTTTGATAGCAAAATTTTTATCACAGGAAATAATGATTTATTTTTAAGCATTGTTCTTTTAACTTATATGCAAGATATTCTAGTCATATAAGCTGAAATATTTTATTCTACAAGAAAAAACTATGTGTTTATCTTAAAAATAACTCAAACATTAATTAAATATATTAGAGTGAACCTTTAAACAGCTTCAAGTTCCCACAGAAGAAACGGAATTAGGTTGATTAATTTCTGATTACATCTAAGACTTTCTTTTCAAAAATGAAGTCGATAAGTTTAATGTTTGACTCTTATAGTTAAATTAAATTTTTAAAGCTTACTATTTCAAATTCTTCACTTCTATTCAATTGTTATTGCTTATAAAAAATAATTAGCTTGGGAAATAATAATTTTTTGAATAATGTAAAGTCAACTTCCTTTTTAATTTAGATTCATGTAAAATATTTAAATCTCATTTGAAGAAGAAGAGAATAGAAGTTTTGTTTGATAATATGCATAACAATTATAATATTCATTTGCTTCTTTGAAGCTAAAATACTATTTTTTTATAGTTTTAGAAATGTTCATTTAAATAATACTTCCTTTGTTCAAGAGGCAATATTTTGTAGAAGATTTTAACAATTGAAAATTTTATGCAGAAAGGTTTGTTTGTTATTTTAGAATTAAATGACTGAAATTGAAAAAAATAAAATCGGTTTTTAACTATAATTTTATAAATTTGTTTAGGTTAATAAAGTATTAAAATTAAACAGGTTTTTTTTCGTATTATGACGATAGTTAATTTTGCAACTATACTTTCGAATGAATAATATTCTACTATATTATAACTTCATCTTCCCTTTATTTTCATTAAAAAGTTAAAAGAACACTAAATTATAATTATCTTTTTAATTATTTAATTTAAGTAATATGTCTACATAGAAGATATTTTTATCAACTCTTATATTAGATAAATTTTTGCAAAAAAATTAATTAGTTGTGCATAGCATGGAATTAGTTTATTGCGAAGATTGTTTTAACCTTCAGTTTTAATCTGAAATAAATATGAAAAACTGAGAAATTATTAGATGGTAGCATTAATTAAATGCTAATATTAATGTTTATGAATTTTGTAAAGAATCGTTACAGAATTTTTAATTTTGGCATGCATACCTAAATTACTTTGCCAGTTTTTAATTAAAAAATAATTTATTTTTTGTTGACGTGTAGAAATCAATTTACTGGCGGTTGCTTAAGCTTTGGAAGAATAGAATATTACTTAGAAAGATATAGAATTACATTATTGATTTAAGAAACTCAGTACCAAACTATATTTTGGATTGCATTTTCTGGTTCATTGGCTAAAATTCTCTGTTACAATTGTGTGTAGTATTAATATATAACATTTTATTACTTAATTAATTCAATTAACTGCAATTCTAGATTGATACACTTGTTAAGTATTGTCAGACGATATTTGGGTTTAAACCCTGTAATTGTCAAGATCAATCATCTTAAGACCCGCAGAGTAAAATGTTAAAAAAATAGCAGTGATAAATGCATGTGACTGGTGCTTATAAAATGTTGCAGATCGAGAAGACTTCTTAAAAACACAGACTTTTATTTCTTGCGACAAACAAACATTCAATACATTATAACATATCACACCGACACAAAACAACGAACATAAGTTTAAAAAAAAAGAATCTGAATCAATCTACATCTAAGCATGCGCGCACACGTGCTTCCGCTCTTAGATAGAGTGGAAAAAAAACATTTGCATAAAACCGTCAAATAACATCTTGCATAAATAATTGGGAGCATCCTTTTATTTCATGTGATAAATCGATTCGAACGGGGTTCGAATCATCAACAGTTTGTGTATACGCATTCGGATGTAAAGAAAAACCCAATATGAAACGAGCATCCTATTTCTGCTAACAAGTATTCTCAAAACAATTATATTATGACGGAGATCTTGTCCCAAGATCCTTTTTTGTGGTCTGAAAGTAAGGATTTCAAAATATAATTTTTTTCCAAAACTCTCGGAGAGCATTATTTATATTAATCAATCATATTCACTTGCCTGCCGTGTTAAAATTTGGAGTGTTCTTTCTTAATACGACTTTTTTACAACTGGAAATTTATAAATCAATCACATTTTATGTAACTTCAGAATAGGACATTTTCATAACAAATACAATCAATTGCTTTCAGAGAACTTAACAATCCCTTTAAAATAGTTTGAAATTTCCGATAACATTAAGTTTGCTCTCTTAATAGATTCTCAAACAAAACACTTTTAAACTTCAAATTTTGAGAGTCATACCAAACGTATACTGTTGTTTAGATTGTTTCGTTCAATTTACTATATATATTTTGCTAATTTGTTGTCATTTCCGGTAAAACTTCAACTTTAATTTAAAGTGGAAATGATGAAATTACAATTAATATAAAGATATTTTTCAATAAAACCAAGCGTTTTATTTTATTTATCATCTTTATTGTTATTTATTTATTATTATTATTATTGAATATGAGTATTGCAAACAAAATCGCTCGGTATTTATGTCTTATGTTAACTACAAGATATTTTTCATAATTTATATAATATCTCAAAGAATAATTCAGCAAAAACTTCTCAGATTCAGCATAAAATTCAGTTTTTAGTTTTGCTTCCAAAAGGATTGAAATGAAATCAATAATAATATTATGAAGTCTAAATTAATTGCAGTAAGGTATCATATTCTGAGAAATATTCTGGACACACCAAATTTTAAATAAATGAATGAATATTTCTATTTTCCACAATCAACTAAGACTTATTTATGAAGTTTTGAATGTTAAAAATTTAGAAAGACTCAACATTTTCATATCTTAGGCCAATTTATCTTAAGAAATCTGAGCGCTGATTGGCGTATTTTCTTTGAAACGATCGATGAAAAATCTAAAATTATCCTTTTTTTATTGAATAGTGATATTCAAATTTTCATAAATCAGTGAGCTTAAGTGATTGGAAGTTAACTCTTTTTATTTAAAATATTAGTGTTTCAAAAACATTTTGTTATTCGTGATTTCCACAGCAGAAGCTTTATGCAAAATCAAAAATTCGTTATTTATTAGAGCATTTATTGAATCAAGTTACATAAAATATAATCATTTTCCATTTAGACCATTTTAGCAGATCTGTGTCTTACTAAAGGTTTACAGATTAGCTGTGTTGAATGGATATCCTGTTCATATTAAACAAAACTTGCCTTAAAATAAAACTGATTTATTGTATTAATAATATAGTGAGTGTAAAAGATCATAAAATAATTTTTCTTGAATTTATTTTTTAGAAGAAATAATATTTCATATTTGTTTCATTTACTACAGACACGTGCCGAAAATTATATTTTTGCAGATTTCATTACCAAAACGATTTAATTTATTTTTAATTGAAGCTTTAATCAATGTCATGGCAACACTTTGAAAAAAGCTAAATTTTTTTCATGAATGCGAAACGGGCTCGTGCAGCTTAAATTTTATTTTTATTTTGTAGTTAAAAAATTGTTCAAAAACATAGTTAAAATATTTATTTAAAAATTCATTAAAAATTGAAATTTAATTTTAAGGTTAAAACATTTGTATCATTTAAAAGATAAATGTTTTATCTTTAACTTCATGTAAAAGTCTTTTTTGTGCGGTAATATTTTCGGGAGATATAGCTGAAACACGCCAAAATTTCTCTGAATTTTTAAATAAATAAAATTCTAATTAAAAATTCGAAAAAATAACCCCAGGTGCACATTTCCGGCCTCCAAAGTATACACGTGCCAAATTTGGTAGCTGTAGGTTGCATGGTCTGGCCTGTAGAGCGCCAACACACACACACATTGAGCTTTATTATAAGTATAGATAGATGATTAAAATTGATTTAATTTCATTTTTAAAGAAATTATTTAACTACATTCAAATGAAATAAAATATCCAACTACAAAGCTTGGAGTGAATTAAAATATTCTTAAAATACGCCCATACATTTTTTAAGTAGGATTGTTCAAAATAAATTTCTAAAAGCAAAATGAATTTTACTTGCACTTTTAAAAATGCGTGAATTGTGTACCCGTTCTGTCTGACTAATGTTATTTATACCCTGTTAATTTATTTAAAAATGTATTTCGCATTTAAGGTGTATACAATTATTTCTATTTTTATTTACATTCATTTTTTTATTTTTTGCTTTCTTACATGGATCATAAAATTCAATTTTTTTTTTTCATTTTCATTTGTTACTTTATTCTAGAAAACATATCTAATCAATATGTGAAATTTTTGTACTTCCATCAAATAATATATATCTGGATATCCCTTTGCTATTCGTATTTAATACTTCGTTTGTAAGATCTCGACTAACGATTTAAGGATCATTAAGTGTCAGTCCTTCGGAAAAAATCCACATTGACATGCTAGTTCAGTAATGATTTTGTTGTTGAAATTTTCAAAATGCGTATAATTTAAAGTTTATAAACCTTACGAGGTATCTTTTAAATCTTATTCCATAAAATTTTAAACCCTTTCCCAATTTCAGTTCATATATATATATATTTAAATAATCACTCTAAAACTATCCTTTCCACTCACAATCTGTTCTAAATATCTGGAGTGATCTACACATGAATAAGAGGATATAACTTGACTTATATATGACTTATATATATATATATATTGAAATAAAGTAAAATAAATTTATTAAACGAAATCGATTTTAAATCAAGAATTTAAATTATATACTCTATGAACATGAATAATTAAATGTGGGTAAAGAATATCCATGATGCGAAATAATAATGAAATAAAATTTTTAAATTTTAAACCTCCGAGAGTACCTCATAAAATTTCCACATTATTTCAAGAATACATCCAAAAATATTTATTGCAAAACATTTATTATAAAAAACCTTTATTTTTTTATTTTATTTTAACTCAATTTTTCTTTATTAACTCATTTTATTTAACACTTCAATTTCATCTTTTTTTTTTTTCAATTATAAGAAAACTATTCCATCTGATTATATTTATCATTAAAATAATAAAAGATGAATTTTAAAATGTTTTAAAGAAAATCCTGCAGAAATTGTTATTATTGAATCAAATATTTTCAATCGTGTAAACTAAAAATATTAAACATTTACAATTATTGAAATTCTTAAGAAAAGTTGTACAATTATGAATTACAAACAAACTTTTCTAAATAGAATTTATTTATATGTTTAATTAATTATTATAAGTTATCATTAATAAACAATTGCATAATTTGAATCAAATATTTCACGTGCATTGATATAACAATCTACTCATTTTTAAATGTTTCATTAATACAATCATTTTATGATTAACTATGTTTGTATTATTAATTATTTGTAATTATCTGAGGCAATAAATGAAAATTCTTCAGCAGCAAAATCAGTTACAGGTTTAAATTTATTAAGCAATAAATTTAAATATATATTTTTTTCAAAAATAGAATTATTTGCTGTTTTGAATTTTTAGTATTCGATGTAATCAAATTATATATAAGACACTGAAACGATCGAGCTGTAATGTTCTATTATGTAAGAATTTTCCATTTGACAGAAAAAAAACATTTGAAATTTATCTATTTTTTATGAACTGTAATGGGCATGTATGATGACAAATGTGCATTATCGTGCTGAAGAATATAAATTTCACTTTGCGGTAATTCTAATTTTGTCTAATTTCATGTTTGGATAAAAACACTTTAAATGATATTTGAAATACCAGTTAAGATTATCTTGTGGTCTCCAAAGACAGTTTAAAGAATTAAGTGGTTATTCACCGCTTCTGGTTTTATAGAGCTGTAAATCTTCAGTCATTAGTTTATATTTTATTTGTCTCATAAAATTCTTTGTTGTACAATTATTTTGTAATCAAGTTTCAGATTATAGACGGCTCGTATTATAATCAATTTACTTATACCAGTATTACTATGAATTTCGATATATATGATTCTTTATATTAAATATTTATAGTAACCCCTTTTTCTTTGACAATTTTGTCATTGCTCTTATTAAGTAAAAAAGAAAATATTTTAATTAGTGATAATATTAGATCCAGAATTATCCCCCTTTTTAAATAGCTTTGGGAAACCGCAAACATTTCTCCCTAGATTTTCTCCAATACAATACATAACATGTATTATGCTATATTCTAGAATGCAGTATAACAAATTGAACATAAAGCATCTTTTCTTTGGCCAGATGTATCCAAAATTAGATAAAAACTCAAGATTTTGAAGCCAAGACGTCATACCATATTTCATACATATAGTTTGACAGTCATAGTTTATCAAATTTCTTTTGTACTGAGAATAAATTATAATATACAAATGATAAGATTAAATTTCCAAATAGTCTTTCATTTTTCAATTTTTTTTAACACAACGCAAGTTTTCCCCTGAATTTTCCAGACTGCTATATACTGTACATTTTATGATAACCTTCAGAGTTCAATGAAAGGAATGAGTTTGAGTTGATATATTTTTTTTTGATCAGTCACATCCAAAATTTGATAAAATCTCAAGATTTATGCCAGGATTTCTAATCATATTTCACGCCTTTATTTTTCTAGACATAGTCCCAGAAGTGAAATTTCGGACTCAGAAAGATATAAAACAAGAAAACTGTTTGAAATATCCAAGTCAAATTGCCTGAAGACTCTAATATTTTCTCTTGGCCTTTTTCACATTTAAAAAAAAAGAAGGAAAAAAAAAAACATTTTTGGGGAAAAAAAATGAAAAATTAAATTATCTATGTAATGCATTTATTAATTTAAATATTGCAATCCCTGCATCTGCAATATAAAATTTCTAGCAACTTTTTGAAATCAATTTAAAAACTCTTATCAATATAAAAAACAGCTTAAAATTTTCTCTTGTCTGTACAAAAATTTAATAAATCAAACTTTTTTTAAAAAAATCACTTGCTATCTTTTTATAAAATCACGTTTATTTCCTCTAAATTCAGTTATAGAATTTTACATTCATTTTATAACTAGTTCACTTATCCGTAGGAAAGAAAGTAGAATCTGCCAATATTTTTTACGGAGATGTGTCGAAGTAAAAGTTGTTCCAGACGGTACCTAAAAAGGACGAAGACGTAAAAGCTTTGGAAAATCGGTAACATGATTTGAAATATATGTGATATAGTTCTCATAATATGATTTCACTTTTAGGTGACAAGCCAGAACACTAAAATAGCGCTTTGACGTCCGCGTTCCTCGCTTTTTTTTTATATTTTATTTTGCGCTATTATTTCCCAAAGCATGCGCAGGATATTTGCTTTTAAAAGCTTTTTCTGGGATATAGGAGAAAAACAATTATTATACCCATCGGAATTCAGCAATCTAGTATGTCATATAACCTATCAAATTAAATCATGTTGTTAGAATTTAATGAAGAAAAAAGTTACTAATTTAAGGAAAGAACAAAAATAAAGTACAATAAATGACCTATCGAATTATTTTGTATGACAATAAAACAAAAGCATGAAATAATTGGATTTAGAAACCACACTGTGTAATTTCTTTATACATTTTTCCATCTTTTTTTTTTTGTGTGTGTGGGTCTTCAGAATATTTAACAAACATTTAATGTCTTCGATAAATTATTTATATACTTTTTGGCAATTTATTAGAAAAATAATAAGATTTCATTGATAAGGATGAAAAAATCGAAATTTATCTTAGAAGTTTCCTACTGAACTTTTATAATTCACCGTATTTAAAACTCAAGTTTCTAAGCTTTAATTCGCAATTTAGAAATTTAACAGGGAAATGTTTTAAAAACACACTGTTATGCATTAATTAAAAAATAAAATAAAGAAAAACCGTGGAAGCAGCAAAATATAACTGTAAAAACATGAAACACTAAAAATACAAAAAATTAGTGAAGGTAGTAAATTAGTGAAAGTAGTAATTAGTAAAAGATTGTATCGATCTTGGCCATCGTAAATATTTGAAAGAATGTAATCAAAATATATTTCTATATTTTTGACTAACTGAAATGCTTTATTTCTTTCTAACATAGCTATAAATTATTTCCATATTTATATAATTATATAATGTATAATTAACCATTCATTACATAACCGAGCACTGATGGAAAACTATTTGTATTTTGCTGACTGTCAGGACGTTATCTGATTTTAATACTTATGAAAATAATTTCAAGTTCCTATTGAGATTATATTTTCATTTTATATCAAATCTTAAAATTAGATCTGAATTTAATAATTAATTTCACTCCATATATATTGCAGCTGTTACAGTAAATACCGTAAATATAAGTTTTTGTATCAATTTAATGGAGCAAATCATAGAGCTGAGATACTAATAGAGGGAATGCAACTCTACTTTGGTGTAGGACAATATAAAATCACGTGACTTGTGATTTGTGACAGAATTTGTGTTCACTGTAACCGAATTCTCCGTTCCCCATTATATTTCAATGGAAGATTTTTTCTCGCTTTTAACTGTTGGATTTTAAAACTTATTTAAGCCATGGTTAACTATTTCTGTGCAATTGGATGCAAAGAAAAAGCTTCTAAGGATAGTTGTGTATCATTTCACAGGTATGTACAATAAACATATTCTGTTTATATCCATTTTAAGTCAATTTAAAATTTCGTAACCTCCATCACTCAGTGATTTTGGTGTTAAAACTGAATAATATTTCATAGTTTGGTTTAGTTATTGTATTAAATTTATTTCATTTGTTATTAAGCTTCATTTAAACTGATGTAATTGCATTATATTTTGTTACTTGCTTTATTTTAATCTCGAATGTGTTGCAAGTGCTTGGCTGCAAGCTTGGCGTGATTTTTTTCTCGCCAATACAAGTGTTTACATAAAAACACTATAGGTAATTGGTAGTGGTAATGGTTAAAAAAAAACACTATTGACCGATTAATAATTGTGTATTTATTTTAGTGCAAATAAAGTTCCTTATTATTTCCAATAGGTTTTTTTTACCATAAATATTCGAATCGTATTATACCGTAAAAGATATTAAATCATCATTGTGAATGAAATCGTGAAATTAAAACGTTTTATTGAAAATGTTATATAGTAAAATTTCACAAATGTTCTAGCAGTAATTGCATGTTTTTATAAATTTTAATTAAGATCTAATAAGAAATTAGTTGATATTCTAAAGATAAACAATTAAACAAAGAAATGCTATCTTTACAGATAAAAATTTTGTCTGAATGTTAACTTCATTAATAACTTGCGATATGCACATATCCTAAAATCACCGTTTTCGTAAAAATTTCGAATTTCCTTATTATTTTGTATTAAATCAACACATTTAAGATTCCAAAAATGGTTTAATTTTGTTTCTGCGGTAGTTAGAAGCAAAGTTACCGCCAACACTATAAACCAGAAGCGAAATATTTAAAACTGATATTAACATGTAGAAGGCGCGAAGTTTAAAATTGAGTACGGAATGAGATTTTGTATAATGATAGTATATATTTAGAATATTTATTAATGAAAATATTAAGATTCAATAGTCAACCTTAAATCAAATTAGCTTATATAGTAATAATGAGTTACACGAACGAGCGCTCGAGTAGTGTAGTGGTTAGGGCACTGGCGTAGCATTCTGGAAACCTGGGTTCGATTCCGAGCTAGCGTTGTTTTTTTTTTCTTTTTAAATCATTTCAAAATAATTTAACAGTTTTAATTAATATCTTTTTCATTTTTTATGCAAAAAATAAATATTATTCAGAATATTCAAGGAAAAAAAAAGACCTGGGTGACTTTTATAATCTGCTTTTATTATAAAAGTATTTTTTTTATCTGCATGAGATAATGATGAAAGTATTTGAACATGTAATGTAAAATTAAAAGATGTTTTGGGGCAAAGAAAATAAATAAAATGTTTACTTAAAGAAGAAAAATACTCACTTTTAATTAATGCACAAAAGCAAACTAAAAAAGTAAACATAATTTAAATCAATAAACTCGGCTGCTGATGTAAAAAAGAAAATATTATTTTCGAAACCAGTTTGCTTATTTTTCAAAGAATATATATATATATATATATATATATATATATATATATATATATTATTTAGGAAATGTTAACTGGAAATGAAAACCGACGTTTCCCAATGCCGGGAAACAAAACGTTGTGCGGCAGTTTTTGAGTATGCCAAGATGTGCGATATGGCGCCAAAAAAAGGCCAGATTTCTCACACGTGACATGGCTCATGTTGCGTATACTTGTTTAGACTAGAAACAAGCGACTAGCTTCCTCCATTTATATCAATTCTATGGAGCAAATTATTAAGTACACTATTAGAAAATCAATTTAGCTTTCATTATTACCAAATTTAAATTTTCCTCAAAAGTGCTATTTGTTTGTGGATTACTTAGAATGTTCTATTATACAGTCTTTAATCTCATACAAAAGACTAGTTTAAACTGTCATTTAAATTGTTCATTACTAATATATATCTGCATCCTTAAAATATAATAGTGCATGATCTTACTAAATTTTCTTCTTCCATATAACATTACATAAATCATGATATCCTGAAAGACGATTTATAAAAGTCTGATTCTGATTCCTGATTCTATATGAGGTCTGATTCTATTCCTGATTCTGATTATAATTCGAATTTTTCATAGAATATTGCTTTTATGGCCAAATGTAATGCAGTACTAATTTTTTAAAACCGACTATTATAAAAAAAATCTATAAATAATGAGATAGGGTTATTATAGTAAAATAATTTGATAAACTCAATAACCACAAAGAGAAACATGTTTCAAATTGATTATAAAATCAAGGAATGAGACATTCTGAATTCAACCAGCAGCCGAAGGATTTTTGGGGCACTGACATGGTTATTGTGACTTGGCAATATGACATAGCATTCTGCGATTGGTGTCATAATAAATGCTTAAACTATTGCTACGATTACCTTTGAGTTTAAGTAAAGATATATTGCGAGATATCCTTGATCTCACTATTCATTAACTGTACTTTCTTATTATAAAGCTCCGGAAATAAGAAAAGAAAAAAAAACACCAAAAGAAAGTATTTAAAAGGCAAATATAGAAATTCCGGTGGGAAATCCAAGAAACGAATTTAAATATAAATGGGAATTTAATTGTTTATATGTAAATAGTTATAGATCATTTAATCCATAAACTTGTGTTGCCAAGAAAAGTTCATCTCTTGTGTCAAAGCAGCATCAGTGAGCTTAAACACATAATATAATATTGAAACTCCATCTGCACTTGTTTACTTTCTCGAGGAATGCAGTTAAAACTTTAGCTAATCATTTCTTAGGTTATTCTCTAAAGTTCTTTAAAAATTAATGGCTTGGCAATAAACACACTGATAAAACTTTCAAAATTTCGCTATCTCCATTCTCTTAAAAGTAATAATATTCCCTTTTGTATCTTTCCTTTTCATCCTCTTTTGCATATTGATATAAGAGTGCTGTTACTTTCTATACCCAAAGGCTTTATAATTTTGAACCTGTAAAGTTAATCAAGTGATAGTTAAATAATAAACAGAAGACTTAATGACAAAATAAAATTCCTTATTCAATTTAATACGAATTTATTATCTATTTATTTCAAATTTGCTTCCAGAATAAGAATCGGATTCAAATTTTATATTCAATTATTTCACAATTTTTATATAATACCGAATGAATAAAAAGTATATATTTTATAATTCTTCCGTAGAATTAATCATAATTTTAATTTTTAGTATGGGATTAAAAATTGTTCGAATTTGTATTTTCTGTGACATGAACGCAAGCTTCACTATATAATATGCAGACATATATTATCCGTGACTCAACACCCTTGAGGCATTTCCTGATCAATAAGTGACGATAAATATAGTTCTTGTTGAAAATAAGACATTTATGATTAAAAACCTTCAATGCTTTTCATATTTAAAAAGTAATACAATGCTCTCCTAATAAAACGTTTCATATTTGAGCTTTATTATGGAAAATATATTAATTAGAAATATTTGACAACTAATAAGTTTGAAAAAATATGTATCCCTATGTATTATTTATGAACAGCCCTGCTTTAAACTAAGTTAATGGACTAAGGATTAGTAAGAAAGGAAAAATATGGCAGTTTCTGCTGTTTCAAGGTGACTTTGAAAGGAACCTAAGAATCACTTAACTTTAAAGTTTTTTGTTCTGCAAATGATGAGTCGCTTATCTAGAGGATTTGAAACTGAAATAGCCTAAATTTGGGGGATTCAGTAAAAGAAAGAGTCCTTAATAAAAACACTCTTGTCAAAGAGATTTTAAAAATTAGTTTTTGTCTGAGGATAGAACTTATAAAAAACGGATTTAAATTCCTTAGTCATATATTTTTTAAATTATATTTTTTCATATATTTTTTCTTGTTTATGATTTTTCTAAACATATTTTCTCCTGGTATATAATGTGCATTCACTCTAAATATCACCCATGCATTAAATTTCAGAGACCGCGGTGGCCTGGGGGTAAGGTTTCGGTTTCGGAGGCGGAGGATTTCATGTTCGAGACCAGCTTTCACCGAAGAACTGTCGTGTAAGCAGTTCTGGTGCATGTTAAACGTCCGGGCCAAACGTTCCCCCACTGGTATGGTGTGGTGTGGAGAGGGGATGCCAGCTCAGGTGTCGTTCTCATCATCTAACAGCGGTTCAAAATTAGATGTCCGTCCCAAAATATCCCTAGTGTGGCTTTAAAACGGGACGTTAATATAACTAAACTAAACTTGGTTAAATTTCAAAACGTTAGATATAGGCATTAAATCCTTCTTCTAAAATGCTTTAAATGTCATAAAGAATTATATTTTATATTGTTTGAATCAATAATTGCACTACTGAAAAAATATTGAAATCTAAATTTTTGCAGGTTTCGGTTTTTTTAATCACATTTAATAAAAGACCATAAATGCACTAGAAAAATGCGACAACTTTTTGCTTAAAGTTCTTACACGTTAAGAGCAGTTTTTTTTTAATGTGACTCATTTTTTTTATTAAATGCATTTATCTAGTTAAAAAATTGTCATTTTCACCATTTAAAGTATTTTTCCAACTGGAAACATGTAAATACTCTAAAAGCCTAGAGTTAAACTGTTATTCCTCGATTAAGTCCACATAGTATACTGATTATAATTTCCTTCCAAAAAACTATTTGCATTATCCGTATATCAAATTTCTACTGAATCAAGATTAATGTTCATTGTCAAGAAGAAAATTCATCTTATTTTTCGATTTGAAACACTTTATACTTTAAAATTTAAAATACCGGATTTCCATATAATATAAAAGTTCCTATATGTTAATAATCTGCAAATCTCAGAAATATAAAATATGTTTTAGAGGCAAGAAATTATAAACAAGATGTTTGAATAGTCCATTCGTGAATTTATTTTCTTTTCATATGGAAAAAAATTCATAGTGTTCACTTCTGTAGGAAATTCGTACATCTGATCTCGAATTGTCAAATATGACAAACCTATCTGTAAACTAAATGTCTCTGAATTTGGAAAGTTTCTCTAAATCAATTGTGACAAACGACTACCTTTCCTATTACGGATTTTGAATATAAAGCGAAACTGTCTTAGATCATTAAAATACCCATAGAATTTTGCCAAACACTCCTTTAGGCATTGGCTGAACTTGCTTGTTTCACGTTTACCGCTGCGTTATTTATTCCAAATTTAAATATTATGTTTATATGTGCGCTCGAAGTATTGAGAAGTTCGGCAATGAATAGTTCGTATGTTCGAATATCATGAATTATTATTACTATCCTATAACAGCGTGTGATATACATGCTAGTTTCCTGTTCTTACCATAAAATGTATTCAAATCAGTCGCATTCTGCAAAAAAATTTATTTTTGATCGAATTATTCTCCAGTTTTTTAAAAATTCGACTATTCAGTGTCCTCTTTCTGAGATTGCGCCTACATTCGAATTTTGAGGATTCATTACATGTAACTTTACATTCATTACATGGAGGATGCATTACACTACATTCATCACATGGGGGATTCATTTCAATACTTTACATCAGCATGTTTTGTATCCGCCCTAGATTTGATAAAAAGGTAACTTTAATTTTTCCTTTATCAAATTTTTGTTAAAAAGTATCGGATATTGCTGGCACTACTTTTTAAGTCTCGCCTTTATCTGTGCGAGAGTAAACTGCCTACAACTTATTATATTCTTGTATACTCAGATAAATTTAATTTCATGTAAGTTGCGCTTTCGTTTCCAGAATAAATATAGAATAAAACCGCCGACTTTATAGTTACTAAACAGTTTTCATCTGAGCATAAAGATACATACTTCATTGAGCCTAAAGATACGAAAGCAACAATTATTTATTCAGCACTCTAGAGACTCTTACACATACTTTCCGCATGACCAGACTGTCACAATTCTAATCTAAACAATTCACTTATTGTCTGCATAAAGTTTTATTACCAATCATCTTGTAGATAATTATATATGTATTAAAAATATAATATTATTCAATTGTCTATTATTAAAAAAAATTTCAAAATTCAAGACCTATATTTTCATCTGTAATACAATTATGTTCAAAACTCTAGAAATGTCCAATAAACTTTATTCATACATTACATAAACGTTTTTAAAATTCAAGAACTTATTTTACTTGAAATAATTATAGATATTCTATTTCATTTAAATTTTCATAAATTTAATTTATTATTAATCATTTAACGTGCTCCATAGTTTGATTAATCATTATACACATTTAATATACATCATTCATACAGATTATTTATGCATTGTAATATAAGAACACTAAAAGTACACACCCTTCTGAGAATTAGATTCGAAAGAAGCTATGATAAGTTCGGAAACTACTGAATAAAATTAGAACTGTTGAGAATCCGGCAGATAATAGCAGTTTTCAGCTATATGAGAATATTAATGACGTAATATTTTATTCAGAAATCAGTGTCGAAGTTTTATGTAATTTAAATAGCATCTCTAATATTTATATCTTTCAAAATAATAGAATATCTATTTTTTTATTTTGTCGTCTTTTTATATCTTAAGTAATTTAGATTTTTTAATGATTTTTTCATCTTTAATTTTGACAGACTTTTGATTCAAATAGATAAAACATTGAATATACCTTACTGAAGCTATGTGTTGGATAGAGTTATTGAACTATAACAATTATAATATTTAATGTTACTTTTAATTGGAATTGCTTATAGAACACGCTAAATATAAATAAGAGCGATTTTGGATTGTTTCTGAATTGCAGATTCTTTTGTAATTGATTTCGAAGATAGTCTTCTGTGTTAGTTAATTTTTTTTGTTTGCTATTATAACATTTGAAATGAATTAATTTTTATAGAATGTTCAATGTTAATTACATTATTAAATGTATGCCAAGAATTCAAAGCATTTTTCTTTAAAATGAATTAAGATTTTGTTGGTCTGTTAAAGTTTTGTTTAGTTTATCATTATTTGATTTTTTTGTGTATATGTTATTCTAGTATCGTTCATGTAGATGAAATAATGTAAAAAGAAAAATCAGTTACGTGGGTTCCACAACGTTCTGATTAGTCTTGCAGTTGTTCATTGATAGTTATCAAACATCAAACATTTTTCAATTATTTAATGATGCTTTGAAAAAAACAAAGAATATTATTCGTTTCTTTTATGCAATTAATTATATATTTAATATCTAAATTATTATTAAATTATTCTGAGATATAAATATATTATTCTCTTTCCCATAAAGATTATTAAATTTAATAAATCTTTAGCAAAGTAAAAGCAATTATTTTCCCCCCAAATATTTAATGTTAAAATGAATGAAAATATAGTTAATACTAATATTTTAGGTTTTTAAAAGTATACCAATATGTATGAAGGGTGTGATCCATAATCAACATATAGGTTTTGGTTGGCATTTAATTTAAAACAGTTGGAGAGCAAACATTTTGTCTTTGAAATAAAACTAGACAGAACAAAGTGCTGAAAAAATGTGCTATGTTTGTTAATTTTGTATTAATGTTTTACGAGCTTCTACAATTCACATTTCAAAAGCATTTTGATTAGCATTTAATTTATGGTACTTAAAAGCAAAATAATGTTATACTGTTCAAAAAAGTATTTAATATTCTGTGTTTGATAATTTTATATTAATTCTTAACACATAATCTCAATTATCTACACATATTTCAGATATTTCATAGAAAAAATATGCTCCTGAAGTTATCTTAACTTTTTTACTCTTGGTAGTAGTAAAAGTGATAGCAGCAGATTGCTAATTAGTCAAGATGAAATATTCATAATCTAAAAACGTCAAAATGAAATAAAGTTCATAATCTTGCTCTCAAATTTCTACATTTATTTTTTATTTTTAAATTACAATTGTGCAGACCAATTCAAATTAATTTAAAAAATATGAGAAAATGATTTTTAGATTCTTGAATTTAGATTGCAAATTAAAGTTAATTAATTTTGAAAAGCGTTTATTTGTTCAAAGAAATGTAAAGTAACATTGTAGATATTTAATTATTTAATCATTAACTAATTACATTTTTAAATTAGTAAAAATTAATTTTTATATTCAAAAAGTTAAGCTACACAAATAGACTATTTTGAAATATAGGCTTAAATAGCATTAAAATAGCCAATTATTGTTCTAAGAGCAGAGAATTAAAAAAAAATATGAAATTATAAATTTGAATACAATTTTATACCCTGAAAATATTGCAGTGAAACATAAAACATTTTCGAATATCAGCGTCAAAATATTTGTTATTATTTTACCTACATAGATTTTGAATTAAATTTTCAGTATCTAACTAATCAAATTCATTGTAGACTTTTTTTTTTTGCTTGATTTCTTACTGCTATAGAATCAAACGTACAAGAAAGAAGAATTTACAAACCCTGTTAAAAATATTTCAGTGAATCTCATTTCTTTATGAATTAATAAATTATAAGATCTTTTTCCCCATGCATTGAAAACTCTCGATAAACTGAAAATATTTTTGAAAAGGCTTTTTCTAATTAAAAACCAGTCATAAGAACAATTAATAAAAAAATAAAAAAAGATTATGAACATTTTTTTGTTCAGTTAGCATACAGTGGAATCAATATACTTAAAAGAAGAAACCTTTTGTTTTCTATAAGTCTTCTAGATATTTTAGAGAGGGGTAAAAACTCTTGAAAAACAAATATTTTTCCTGATTACAAACAAATAATAGCGACAATCATACCAAGAGACAATATTCTTCATAAAAAAATTACCTTCTTTTTAATTAATGCGTAAGTTTCTTACATGGAAAAATAACTTCAAATATAAAATCATTAAAATTTTTATTTCAAATAATGAAATCAAAGCATTTTCTACAATAGTTGTTTCCACTAATTTTGTCTCGAATAAATGAATGAAAGGGAGTATTCTTAATATTATGCGGAAGTCTCAAGTATGTTTTTTTTATCAAAACAATAATGAAGAAAAAATAATTTTTGCAGCAGCAGACGGTTTATCAGTAAATAGAATTTTAAAAAAGGACAGATTTAAATTTTTATAAAAAGGTTTGAATTTATATTATATTCATGATCTTTTTATATTTTCAAAAATTTTCGCTGATACGAATTTCTGCGTAATTGATAGAAACTTTATAAATATTTATACAGCATATGTTTCTGAATTTTGTATTTTCTTGAATAAGGAAAGTCTTTTATAACTGGAAATCAATAAACTAGAATTAAATGATAAATTCCCCAAAATTTAAACAATTCTGACGAACATACAGAAATTAAATTCCATCAAAAACTTTATCATCATGAGTGAATTAAATGCTGTCAATTTAATAAATTTCAGTAATAATATTTTTTTAACTAATGAAGAAATAGCTTTTAATAGAAATAATTTTCAAATAATAATTAATATTGAAAGAGAATATGGACTGATATTTTGCTTTAAAGAAACAAATTTTTCTGTCTCTTAATTGCAATGTTTAGCAAATTTTAATATTTAATAAGTTTTAATTTTTAAATAACGATGTTTTTTTACATTACTTAAATTTAATTACGAAAAATATTTTGAAAAGATTAAGCATTAATTTTCTAATTTTCTTTTATCATCTTAGGAAAAAACTTTTACATCATTTACTTCTTATAATTTCTATTAAGCTATTCCATAATTCAATTTGTAAATATATGTACATTTATTTGAATTGAAATGTTATTTTTAAAGTTATGGTAATATTTGCTGAAATTTTAAAATTTTATTATGATTTTAACATCTAAAATCAACATATTATATCATAATTTTTAAAAATTTAATACTCCTGATAAAACATTTATTATTATTCATGTAATAATTTCCCAAATATAAAGAGTTGATCTTTTTTCGTTATTATCAACAAATATTTTCTAATTTCACATCCATCATATATACCTTATGAACAAAATGTTGACATGTCTTATTTATGAAATTAGTATTTAATATTTAATTTTTTAATGATATAGCTACTTCAGTGATAAAGAGTTATTTGAGTTTTTGACTAGATTTATAACATAGATAGACAGAATTATGTGCATTGTAATAAATAATCAATACAAATTTATTGTTAATATTTATTTTGTTTTCTATCAATTAACTTTTCTATTTTTTATTAAAGCACGCTTTTTATTAAGGTAATTTCAAAAGCTTCAGAAATGTAACTTTGGAGATTCAGTATTAAGGACTGCCTATTAACTATTTAGCTATATCTTAAAGAGGTTAAAAATAAACCTTAAATAAAATGCAGAAGAAATTCTGAATTATTTTTAAAAAAGAATTTACAATGTAAAAATAATTAAATTGTAACAAAACCAATATAATCTGTAAGATCTTATCTTTTTTACAATTATATATAACTGAAATTAAGATAAATTTATAATTAAAATATTATTACTCAATACTAGAGAAATCTTCTTAATTACTCCATGAAGAATTTTAATAATCCGCGGTATTCAGAATTCACATTTAATAATTTACAAAAAGATTTTTAGCATTTCATTATCACAGGCTTTTAGTAGCATGATTTATATATTTTTTATAAAGTATTTAATAATTAAATAAATTTTAGGCCATTTACGTACAAATTATTTTCTTAGAAATGTATTAAATCCATGATATATTATTTAATAAAATTATATTACTATATATATCAATATACAATATTACTATATATACTAATAAATAGAAATTTGAAATTACAAAATAAAAATAAATAAAATGAATCCCAAAATCGTTCGTGCGAAAAACATCTATTAAGGAATAAGTAGAATGAAGTAAGACTTCTAAATGAATGAAGAATATGAATTATTATTTCCATAACATTTAAAAATATAATTTGTTCACTTATAATCAATTAATGCAATTTTAAAATTTTAAATTACTTTCCTTTTACTTTTATCTAAATAATAGATTGTTCTGCAAAGTAAAAAGTTCTAGTAAATAAATATCAAATGGATGTTCTAGTAAAGAAGTTCTAATGAAAAATAAGAAATGTCTTAGTTAACGATAATTTTCCCTCCGTTATATTGCAAAAGGACTCGAATTTTCTATATAAAAAAAGTAGCAAAACTAACAATATCATTTTTTAGAGAGAAAAAGCGAAAAAAACTATCAAAGTTTTAAATAAAATTAGAAAAATAAAAATTAAATTACAATTGAAATTTCCATATTTTTTTCAAATTTGCTTACACTTAGAAAATGAATTTTAAACTTTTGTTCCTAACTTGAAAGGATTTAAATTTAGTAAAGTGTGAATTTTTTTCCTTTCAACTTGCAGTCTCTGGATATTTCATTAGTGAAAATAAATAATATTAGATAAAAGACGAAAAATTAATAATGCATTCTATTGTATTCTTAACAAATATTTTACTGAAAAAAAATAATTTGGAAAGATTTTTTAATACTACTAAAATGTCTTATATCATTCATACGTACAATACCCCAATTCCTCAAAAATATGTTTCAGTTTATAAAAATTTTGAAAAATTTATTGGTATGTAAAGTTTTCGAACACTTATTTATAACACTTCATAGAATATTCTATATAAAACTTTCCTAGTATCAATATGTACTGCAGAATGAGAATGCCAAGCAATTTTTCACTAAAATAGTTCGGTTTTTTTTTTCTTAACTAAATGCATTGTTAAGATATTTTAAGTTGATTTTTTTTTGTTCGAAAGTTGTTTTAGAAACGAAGCAACAATTTTGACATAAAGCATTTTAAAAGTAATAATTCTGTTTGAAGATATCAAAGACAAAATAAACATATATAGTTAATTAAATGTATCGCCAAATGTAAAAAATACATATATCGTAACACATAATAAATACAAGTATAGTAAAGAACAGTTATACCATATATGTTGAAATAATTGCCTTTACAAAATGTTATAAGAATGTTGTTATATTTTTTTTTTGTTTAATTGTGATGGACTAACATTTCTGAAAAGATCTTTTCAGTATATATAAAAATGTAGCAAAACTATTTTAATGAAATAATATTATTTGGTGCTTTTATGAATTTTATGCCTTATAGAATGAAATTTTTAAAGTTAACATGTTATCATTTTACTACCGAAATTTAAAAAGAGATAACAATTAGTATAACAGAGATTCTATATTGTGATGAATAAGCATAGTTTTGAAATATCAATATCTATTCCCTGTTCAAGAATTTTAAAATTAAAATAATTATTAATTTTTAGATTTATATATAAAGAATTCTTTATAGCTCTATAAACAAATTACAAATGTAATTAGGTAATATTTGCCTATAATGCACTTAACTATTTATTGATATAGACAATCTTTTTAATAATGCTATTTCGAATATAATGCATTTTAGAGGAAATTAAATTAATTGAAAGTTTTCAAAGATATATTTAGCCAAAATTTCAATTGAACTGTTACAGCTAAATGAAAAATCATATTTATTAAAAGAATACATAGTGAAAAATAGATGCTTAATTTGTAAGTTCCCTAATATTATTAACAAAAGGCGATCATATGAGTAAACTTTGAAAAATTTGGTTTAAAATATGATACAAATCTACACCTTAGATGTTAATTATTTGTACTAAATTTTATTCATCTAGTTCTTTTGCGTTATGCAGTTATTATTCTCTCTTGCACTCGGACAGACAGACAATCCTGCTGCACATAATTTTCGTTCAAAATTTAAAAGTTATGTACAAATTTGTTACAAACCTCACATACCAAATTTTATTTGTTTAGATTAAAGGTATTTGCCTTACCGAGTATGTTCTGTAACAATATCCTCATCTGTATGACAGACACAATTTAAAAAATCTATTTTTCTGATTGACAGTGGTATGAAATGTAGAAATTCAAATTTGTTGATGGGTGCAATAGTTTGTCTTTGTATACTTCATATGCGAGAATGTAAAATGCAGTCCGCTTTCATATTTCGGCTTAACATAAACGATTTTTTCTAAGACTTCTTCAAGAAACTGGGCTACATTCACGTTACTCATAATGAAACCCTTGTCTTGACATTGCAGATGCTGCAAAAGAACATCTCGGTCTTAAATTTCTTCTATAAAGAGAAGACTGATTAGTCTCAACCTTTTTTTTTTTTCCTTTCTTCCAAGCGAATTTAAATCATAGATTTAGCAATAAGCAACAAAACTCTTGACTTTCCAAAATTGAAATGAAAGAAACAAAAAGACTGATAGGTTTTTCAATTGAAGTATATTTGACTTATTTGACAAAAAAGAAATCTTAAAAATCATTTTCCACCTAAGAATGCCTTTAAAATGATATTAATTTTTTATTAAAAAAAAAGAAAGGACAATTTCTTTCAAAAAATAGTTCAAATAAATCCAGAGAAGTTATCATCGGCATTTGTTTTTAAATAAATTCTTGTAGAATAAAATTAAAGTTGTCATTCTCTGAAGTCAAGTAAAAAATTATTTTCATGTTTTGACAGTTAACTTTATCACTACATTTAAATAAATAATTCGAAAACGCTAAATTAGAATACACATAGCATTTTAAGCAACCACAAAAATCTATTCTCAAAATAGAAAATTTCTTTGCACCTCAGCAAGGCAAATAATTTGCAAATAAAAATGTCAAAATGGTTAATTTAGAAGATCGTAAAAATATTCGGTGTGAAATTCAGTTGTAATATTTTTACACATTTATTGCAAAAAGTGTACTTTTTCAAGCATTCTTTAAATGCTCTGGAACATATTTTGTATATCTATACGAGTAGTAAATGACGCTTAGTTTGAAATAAATACTTAGGAAGTGTTGGGAAAGAAAGTTTATTGTGCGAAAAACCAAATGGCAAAGTAAAACTAAACTGGTTCTTTTTTTTCTGTAAGCTATATGAAAAAAAATGAGTTATATCCATGGTACTTATGCAACATTCCTGTTTTTTTAAAATTTCTTAAATGTATGATTTTCTTTGGTTGAAATATTTATGGTTTTTTTTCAGCTCAGAAATACAGGAAAATAACTGTGTATGTTGACATTAATCCTATTAATTAGTTTTATAATTCATTTTTGAAATATATGGGCTACCAAATAATCCAAATCTAATTTAATGCATTTCAAATTAAAAATTAAAAAATTTTACTGTAAAAAATTGTTTGCATTTATTAAAATTTTTAATTCTGATTTTAATTTTATATTATTGACTACGATTGTAATTCTAAAATTTAAACTCATATACCTTTTTCTGCACCATCCCGAATATTTCATTAGCTTTCAAAAATCTATCAGTTTTCGCTTTTCTGTGTAAAATCGCTGGTTAATTATAATGTTTTAGTGGCTATTTGCATGCTAAATTTGTCAGTGCTTCAATTTCATTTTTATTTTCATTTAATTATTATGTAAGCCTTAAGACTTAAGCGCTTTTGATTTGCATTATTCGATAAATGTTTTCTCTTTTTTTTTTCTGCATAGCATTAGGAATTAATCATTGTAATTGCAATTCAGATAAACATTTAGTCAATGTTTCTTTTCTACATTCGATCATATCTTAACGATTTAATCTCTATTTATATACAAATCAAGTGATAAAAATTCATCAATTTCTTAAAAGAACACATTCATATTTCTCCCGATTTTTCGTTTTTGCTAAAATTACCAAGAAAATCCCCAATTTTCTTAATTTCAAACACAAAACATACATCAGTAGTTTAGTCTCGACTCTTCAAACACTGACCGAATCAAGAAGAATTAACTTTGTAAAAAGCAGTTGCTTTATTTATTCGAAATTTATAAACTTCAAGAATAATATATCCAAGATTTGAATACAAACATCATAAACGCTCAAATTGGTCTCAGTTTGTTACATGGCATATATTAAATTTGTAAATCAGTTAATGCCAAATCTTCTATGGTGCGACTCTTTCGAAAATGGAAACTGAGATGAATTTGAAAAAATTATTTTTGTTGTTTCGCACGATTGTCTACAAATCATAACAGAAAGAATTCATATGTATTGCAATTTGGGTACTATTTAATACTTAAGGCCTTAGGTTTGCAGGACGATTTTCATATTACGCCAAACTGCATTTTAAATAAGATGCAAAGATGGTTGCATTACGATTTCATTTCAAGGCGATTTGTAATGGAGTGACTTGAGTTAGCAATTTTTTTTTTGTCTTTTTATTATGGGGGCCATAAATAATAAGTACCGAGATTTCAGTACCGTTGAGGTTTACAGAACATTCCTTTATCTTCATACAACATATCTCAACTCATACATTACTCCTTCATGCCCAAATACTCAAATGAATATAGCATATTTATTTTATGCCGTATAATAAATGAAGCATATACTGAAGATCAATATTGTTTGCATTTTAAACTTTGCTATCTTTCTTCCTGAAAATTAGACTATATTATTTTATCTTTTAGACAAAATCAGCAATAGATTTAGCAAAGTAAAAATTTGAAATCAGGGCATTCATTTTGAAATTATAAAGTAAATACAAACTCGTAACATTGTTTAAATATTTAGTAAAAAAAATATGTCTATTTATTATAAAATTAACAAAAAAATAAAATTAATTAAAAAAATAAACATCGTGCTCCAGTTTTAAGATTCGTTGTTATACAATTACTTAAATTTCAACAATTTTTTCAGAGTGTGATTGAAAACAAGAAATTAATTTGGAATCGTCTTTAATTAAATAAGATACTATGAGTATTTTAAAATTTCGTACTTCAATAGATTTAACTATTTTAATTAAAAACAAAGTCACAAAACTAAAAAAAGTTAATATATCACGATTTACTTTTCAGCAGCTGTTATTTTAAAAATTACTATATGAAACAACATATAGAAATTATTTATTATATTCAAATGTTTTAAATATTTTATATTATAATTACTATAAGCATTTATTAAAATTTCATTAAATTTTGTCCACCAATTCTGAAGTATGAAAGAATTTTAAAAAATTTGATGACAATAAATTAAATAGTCAAATAGTAATTAATGCATAAAATAGTTAAAACTAATTAATAACTAATTTTTCATTCGTAAAGAAAAATATTAAATCCTGAGCATCAATGAGCATATTAGCGATATAAAAAATAATATTTTACTTATTAATGCATTCTTAACCTTTGTTATAACAGTATTAATAAGTAATCCGAATTTTTATTATTTTTTAATTAATGAATCTAAACTGAAGCGCATCATTCAACATACTGTAGAAAAGAAAGACTACTTAAAAAAACAATTAGAATAAAAGTAAGTGTTTAGTTTTCTTTGATCATGAATTATTTAATTCAAAGGGAGAATTAGATGAGTAAAATAAGATTAATTAATAATGCGCTGCTAATTCGATATAGGTAACAACGATATGTTTGCTAAGAGTTTATATTTAAAATTTGAAAAGGCTGAAATGATTAAGTTTTTTATTTTAATTCAAAGAAAAGCAATTCGCATTTGAAATATCTTCATAAATATTTAAGTAAGACTTTGTTGCTGGCGTAGATTAGTATGATTGCTTCCTCGTTACACATTTAGAATAGAAGTGCCGATTTCATTAATAAGAATTTCAGCCCAACATTTCAGGTCTTCTCTTTAATATTTTAGTAAAGATAAAGAAAGGACTAAGCGCTGTTTGTTGAATGATAAGGTCTACACACTCTTTCTTAATGTTACTAATCACGATGCATTCAATTGCTCAACCGTTTTGCTTTCTCGTTTATGGCATTAAAATTGTCAACACTTCTAACGAGATTTTCTCGAATATCCATGTTTTAAACTTCACTGAGTCAGCAATACACATTTTGGGAAATTCTGTCTACCTCTATGTGAACACGATAAAGACGCTTTGAGCTAGAGTAAGGAATTTAGTATAAAGTCCCAATATCTTGTAGATTTTTATCAAAATTTGACAAACTCCGTCGCAGAAAGGTCTGATTTCCAGTATGCATATTCATAAAAAAAACTGAAAAGTCTCAAAAATTTAAGAAGCTTAAATTCCGTGCACAGAATCATCGTCAAAATTGTAGATATGCAATAGTAGATATTTTGGATCTGCAACAGTAATATTGATTTTGGATCATAATTATATAAAGGATATCAAATGTGTATATATATATATATATATATATATATATATATATATATATATATATATATATATAAAATAATATAAACGTGGTGAAAAAAATGAACTGGATGGGGCACTTTTTGTAGAATAATTTTACCTGCTGCTGGTATGTTATTTACTTTTTGTTTTAATATTAGTAATGAAAGTTCTTATATAGTTTGTTTTATGTTATTGTATTTTTTGCTTAATTAGTGGTAGTATTCTTTTATAATTTTTTGTTCTGTTTCATTTCTGTAAAAAAAATGGTGTCTCTCTTAGGCCTTAATTTCAGGGGATTTTCGGGTCACGAGGGATCATAGCTGTTAGACTAAGGTCTGATTCCTCACAGAAAAAATCCCTTATTTTGAATCCCTATCTAAGGATGACCTTTAAGAAAGTCTTCATGCCGGATTCTTATTTTATTTGGTTTAATTTTGATTATATTTTTTTCCTTTTTACTTGGTTTTATTACTAATTAGTCTATATATATAATTTAGTATGCGGTCTTGTAATAAAAACTGTAGATATGTGAACAATATTATCGACGTATCTACTCGATCAAAAGAAAGCTTCCAAAATGCGTACTGAAATTTTCTTCATTATATTAAAACGCACAAAACTCTTCATACTACTATACTACACCTGAAATTCGTGATTGGGGACATTCACACTTACAATTGCTGTAACCTTTGAAAGTTCGCTACATTTTCTAACTCTCCTGCCCCCCCCCGAAAAAAACAATATATGTTTAGGGAATTTAAAGACGTATACAAGGATAACAGAAGGGAAAAACGAATGATCATTTTATCAATATACATAATACCTGAGGAGAGAACATTCCGACTAAATAACTAAATACACATGCACATGTTAAATAGCTTTTACAAATACATATTAAAGCAATTTAAGTTACTTTAAAATTTTTGAATATTACAGTCTTTTACATATTAGAAAGAAATTGATTTATTAAAGTTCATATATGTATATTTTGAAGTCATGTTTCTTTACAATGAAGTCATTGCTCATTTGATACGCATGATATGAACTGTGCCAATATAATGCTTTTATTTAGATATTTTGTTCGAGAAAAAAGGAGACAACTCATAACTGAGCATAAGATAGCGTGTACTAATATTTGTCATATGACATCAGTCACAAATAATTTCATACTTTTGTATGCTAAAATTGAATCAATTAAATGATAAAATCCGAGAAAATGTTTTTAAAAATATAATTCACTTCCTAATAAAAGATTTCCAGCAGCTTAAAATGTGATTAAGAAACATTAGAAACGCCATTTTCAATATTTTTAACATATTGTGGGTAAATCCAGTAACTGCATGAAACTTCCTGCTTTTAGTTACAGGTTAGTAACACACAACTAGTAACAAACCCACAGGCTAGTACATAAAATATTAGTAAGTAAATTTAATTTCTGAAATTTTCTATTTTTATTAATACTCATTTTTTTAAATCATTTATTCTTCCAATATTTTGAAAAAAAATTCATTATTATATCATTATTTTCAAAGACTCACTAGACATGTCACAAAGAGAGTTAGTTATAAAATATGAAGGAGAAAAAATATTAACTTTAGAAATCACCGTTATACAATTTGGTGAATATCAGAATTTTAAAAAATAATTGCAAATCTCAAAAGCTTTTTTATAAATTATTATTTAAGCACGAATTTGTAAGCATTTTTTAAACATGAAAATGTTTACAATTTTATTTCTAAGGGTTATCTATTTTATCATAATTTGCTCATAATATCTTTAAAATTCTAGGTCCTTACAGAAATGTTTCTATCTTTTTAAGAACATTTTTATTTACAATTAATCAGGAATTTTCAGACGATAATTTCAAAGCATGTCCAAATTTTCAGCGTTGATATATAGCATTTAGTTTTCAAATTAATGCAAATAATATAAAATATCGTTTGCATTATACTATTTATATTTTCAAGAATTTAGCATTCCAAATGTTTTTTTTAGTAAACTGCTATTCTTCAAAAGAACTCTTATAAAACAAGAAAGTAGAGTTTATGGTTTTATCAAATATTAAAAAAAAAAGGATTCTAAGCCTTTTTTTCTTCAAACAGTTTAGAAACACGCAGATTCTCGAATTTCGTGCAAGCAAAACATCTCCAGATGTTCACAGATGCAACAAGTTCCCAAGAATTTCAAGCTTTCTTTGCGTTCAGAACAAGGAAAAAAGACGTCCGAATTGCTTTTTATGAAAAATCGTACACTCGCAAATCTTTCGCTTGACAGGACATGTTAGTTTGAACAATTGCTTCTGAATTTTAATTCTTTTCCGATTCTTTTTTTATCGGATAAAAAGAAATACTGAAGAAACAATACCTTTTCCTATCTTTCTGAGCTTGCAAATACTAATTAAGAATAAAAAGGGAGTAATTATCCGGTTCAGTCTCGATGTGGTTTTTAACAAAGAATTCCTAATGGGGGATTGTTAAGACTGCTTGTAATTTGACCATGCAAAAAAATGTATTTCGATTTGTAATATTCGATTTAATATGTTGCTCTTTTTATAACTAACCTGCAACTCATTTTACTAAGAAAACTTGCAATATAGAAGTTTGATGCTGTTTTAAATGTGAAATCTCTTCACACCAAATCATTTAGCGTGAAATAATTTCAAAGAATTATTTCTACGAAAATGTTTATCTTTTTCGAAAAAATTGGGTAGAGAAACATCAAAAACAAATTTGAAAATGCCCCTTACTACAAGGATTTATTAGTTCACTTAATAATTAGGCATTAATTATTTTAAGTCAACTTTTAACAAGAGTACAGATTAATTGCTTTTTCACTTAATTTCAAAATTTTTGCTGATTTCTGCTTCTAATATGAATATTATTACATAGTACAAGGAATAGAATTACATAGTACAAGAAAAGTTTTCTTTTATAAAACACTTTAAACAATTCATTTTTTATAATTGCAATTATATCAGATTTTCAATAAAAATACTTATCTCATGTAGAATAAATATTTTTCTATTTCCCAGATGTTCTATTCCTTATGATTTTCTATTATAAGTTTCTATTACATAGAATTTTTTTCTCATTTGAGTTCTAATGAGTTTTGAATTTCGTTTTACCGCAAAATATCGCAACACTTCACACAAATATATCTTAAAATAAAGAGAAAAAATAGTAATATTTAATTTAAAGTTTATTAAAAACTGGAAATAACCCAAAATCGGTTGAATAATTTCACCAATTTTATTTAAAAAGTTTTAATTCTTTCAATCAATATCTTTCATCAAAATTTTGATTTGCTCCTTTTATAATTAAATATTATCAAGATAAACAATTCATATAGATATCACCAAATTCCATCCAATTCATTTGGAAATCAAACTAAATTTTTGCTTGAAATTCATTTACATAAAAGAAAATTCTACAAAAAATCCTAAATAATTAAGTCGAACAAAGTTAAAAATTGAACTAGATAAATGGTGTCTTTTATCAGTTTGACATAAATATTTTTGATATGAAGTGTTATAAATGATTTTCATCTGTTTATGTGTTTTAATAGTATTTATTATTATTTCTAATTATTCTAAAATATTTACGTTCCATTTGAAGAAATGAATATAGTTCATTAATTCCTTTAGTTCTTCATCATTTTTAAAAATGCAATGATTTTACAAAAATGATTAAAATAAAACTCAAATTTTTCATCTATATTAAAAGTTAAACATGTTTAAACATTAGTTTGTATGTGTGTGAAATTATTAAATGAAAGAAAGAGAAATAAAAAAAAATATGAAATTACATTTTGATCGTATTTTTAGAGAAAGGAATATTTATTATAAATTTGACTAAATAAAGTAATGTAATATTAGTATAAAACTTTGCAAAGAACTGTATTTGAATGTTTATTGTTTTATTTGTACTGTATATGTCCGAGTACTTGAATTCTGGGCAGTTAATAAATAATTATAATATTTAGAGTTTATTTGATTGTTTTAAGAGTGATTTGATTGTTTGCATCCACATTTGTATATATTTTCGAGATATATGCATTTATCCGCAACAACTGCAGCAAAGTAATAAATACAATATTTAGAAATAATGTTACATTTGCTTAATTCATTAAATCTTAATATTTGTATAACTCTATGAATAAAATAAATAAATAATGTATATGTGTATGGGATATTTTGAATCCATTTTTATTGCTCAAGTAAATTCAAAGTTTGTGAGATTTCATCCATATAGATTAATTCAAATTATATTGCATTAAAATTCAGATTTTTGACAAAATTTGCAGCTTTAACACACATGCAGTCATCCATTTGTTTACAAATTTTAATGGGGATATTATTTCTTGTATTTTTTTCAATGCAATGCAGTTTAATGATTATATCTTTCAGAATCTTAAATAATTATTACAATTTTAATTTCAGTAATATCTGATATGCATATTGAATAGGTTTAAATAAACTAAAAGTAACATCCATTTTCCATATTTTTTAGCTTTGATGTATAAGGATGCATATTCTTATCACTAGTAGTTCTTCAAGCCTCATTTTACATCATGCTATGTTAAAATATTCGAATTTATAAATAAACATGATATTTGCTCTGTATTTTTAGTAGTGTGTGTCGATAGCTTTATTATACATTTATTTTATCCTTTTAAATAGATAGATTTTTTTAAATAGAAAAAGAATAGTTTTAAAAAATAATAGAGATTCTAGCTTTTTGACTGAAATATCATGGTATTACAATAATTTAGGTTTGATACATCTGCCCATATAAATCTTAAAAATTTAACTCTTAATTAAAGCAACAATAACAGAATCATAAATATATGATTATTACTACTAAAAAACGCCTATGCAATAGAAAGAATAATGAAATGAATCATTATAAAATATTCTTTGAAGCATTTTTGACGATTTGTTGAAATAAAAAATTATGCACTAATATAATAGATATTACTGAAAAACTAATTATTTGTATTTTAATATGGTACAGAAACATATTGTGTCCTTTATATATCCCGAAATATTCTCGAAGAAATATTAAAATTTCATTATCCCTTTTTAGCTAAATAAAATGTTTAGAAATTATCTTGGGTATCCCCTTCTACCTAAAAAGTAACTGCATGCTAAATTTAGTTGGTCTAAATCTAAAAGTATAACCTTCAAGGCGCTTTGAATGATATTTTTATCTATTTGTTTTTTGGAATTTATTAATTTAATTTACAATAAGGTATACACTTTATCATTTTAATATCAATAAAATATAAACAAATTAGGTTTTTAAAAACTGTTAAGATATTGGTGACCTTTTTCTTCAGGCCATTGAGGATCTACTTATTTTAATAAAAGTTCATGGATTAGATATGCAGTTTTCATGTATGAATTTTGTTATGAGTGGTGTATATTTACCATGACATGCTAATACACATGATAATTTAAATCTGATTTTTAATTTAATTTTTTTCCTTGTATTTTTAATTTTTATTTGTGAATTTGAGCAAAGTGCAAAGTAGTTCAATATCGGTTCATTATTTTTCAGTAATGAGCTATTTCAATTATTGCAAAAAAAAGCATCTACCTCTTTCTTAGTCGAATGCGGTTGAAATTTTAGATATTAAATGAAATTCAAGAATCTGTCAGAAATCGTAAATCGATATTTAAAACTGTATAATTAAAAATTGCATGAAACTAATTTCAGAATTCCTTAAAATTTCTTTTTCGACTTTAATTCAAAATTTCTGAAAAGAAAGCACAGCTGAAAAGATCAAAAACTCTGTTAAAGAATAAGAAATCAGAATCGCAAAAAGAATCAAACATTTAACTAAACTAATAGAATTCTTTTTACCAATCTATTAGTTCCAAGTACACAACCTATTAACTCTAAAATTGCATCAGCTGGCTTGAAATGAGTAAGCTTTAAAGTTCCTCGGCACAAAATAAGTCCTTTGGAATTTATATTTAGAAACTACGATGTGATTCATTCTCAAAAAGTAGCTTGTATCATGCGTTGAATCCAAACTTTTCGCTGTCAGATTTCAGATTATAAAGAATAAAACCAAGAAAAAGGATAAGACTCTTCTGATGTTTATAAAATGCTACCAGAGTTTTCTGTTTAGTAGAACAGATGATAGTGACAGTTAAGTTAAAGAGTTTTAAGAAAGGTTTCAGCCAAGTAGATCAATTTTCTATAAACATCGCAAACATTCTTCCAGATTTGTCTTGTTTCAGGAAAAATATATCATTAAAAAAAACAAATCTATTTTTCAAATCTGATATCTTTAGAAAGGAATAACATAAATAAACCAGGAACTTTTAAATATTCTTTTAATGCACAAAAACTAAATTTAGAAACTGTCTCCAGTCATGTTTGAGGCAATTTAAAATTAGTAAAAATAGTTAATAAATAACGATAAAAATTTATATCCTTTAACGCATATGTCTGAAGTTCTTATCAATTTGAAATTTAAAAGATAAAAAAAAATGCATTGACTGCTACATTTTTTCATTGTTTTAAATAATTATGATAGTTCCATTTGATTTAAATTATTTGAATCATTCTTTTAAAAGTTTAAAGGAAAAAATGATGAAGTATTTTTAATCATTGCTTATATTAAAGTAATGAATAAATGAATATATGTATGTTAATTAGAATAGAAAAATCATAAATGTGAATAAATCATGAACAATCTATAAAATTATAATTATAATATCAGCAATTCACTATAAAATTGAAAAGACAATACTTTTTTTAAAGTATGACTTTTCTATTTTATGTTTAGTTTAATCGTATACGACAAAAAGCATCTTAACAAAATTTAAATAAATAAAAATATTTTCAGAACCCTAAAATAAATAATGAGTCTTAATTTTCTTGTAGTTGTGCTCACTAGAAATTTAAATATGCATGTAAAATCAAAATAAAAAGTGTTCTTAAATGTCTCTTTGAAATGTATGAAGTTGTGAAATATTTGAACATACATTGGAATTAGAAACGTAAGTCTTTAGGCTATAAAGTTAATACTTTCTTAACGTTAGATTTAGTCTGAACATACTTTGGAACTCAATTATTTTGATGATGGCAGAATCTGTTTTAAAATTGATAAATTAAAATTTGTTGTGTATTCAAAAAAAGCATTAATTCCTAGATTTTGAGTAAAAATTCAAATATAAGTAAAGTTCTTTTTTCATTGAAAAACGACAACATAAATTTTGTGGGGCTTTACATAAATTGCGACAACATAAATTTTGTTTGGCGAAGAAATATTTTCTTTTATTATGTTAGTCATAAATCTTTACATATATAGAGAAAAACAAGGTATGCATATTCACGTTAAGCATCTCTAGTCTATCTCTTTTGACATCTCAACTATTTTTTTTTTCATTTACAAATTAAAACATGTTAAACAAAATGATTTCTAATAAAGAATCAATATGTGGATTATTTTTCTAACTGTTCATGAAAAATTTTCATGCAATATTTATTTAGATTAAACAGCTATGACTAGGTTAATTTAAGGCATAAAATGATTATTCGTTTCTATCGTATGTGTTAGAGTGCCGATAATTTCTAATTAGATACGAAGTTAATTGTAATCTGTAATTCTTACAGAAGTAAATCTATTCACTCAAACAAAATAAATTCGAATTCTTCGAGTCATTTAAAGCATATTCTAATTATGTCTAATACTCTAGCTCTATAGGTCTATCTCTAATGATTTCGAAATAACCTATTGGGTCACTATGATGGGAGCGAACACCCAATATATATATATCAGATTTTCCATATTCCCCAAAATCGTCTGCGTTTCTGAAATTCCAAAAATTTTAAATGCTTTTTGATTGCTCTAAACTAAACTAATTCTTTTTCCCTCTCCAACTTTATGAACAGAATTTGGTGATCAATCTGCTGGCCCAAAACCAATTTTTCGTACTACAAAAATCGCCAAAATCATCAATCTGAATTCCCTGGATTCCACAACACATTTTTCAATCTTCCAGTATTTAAATCGCAATATTTCATACTAGACTCCTTTGCACTGACTTGTGTACGTCTGAGTATATAAGGGAGTTTTGCTGTTTCCCACTTTGTTTTTTTAAAAAATAAAATAAAAATGCCTTCTTTTCTTTCTTTCTTTCTTTATTTTTGAAAATCCGATTCGAATTCTTCGCTTCTATGTACAATTATAAAATTGACAAAAACTACTAATCTCAGATTTTTTTTTATGTATAAATATCTAAATTTAAGTAAAGATTCATCTAGATAAGAGGAAGTATTACTTCTGTCTTTACAAATTTTAATGATTGAAATATCTGTAAAAATCAAATAAAAAATACTATCTACAGGAGGCTAAAAAATTTCGCTAATTAATCAAATGGGTTAGCATAAAACATGCAATTCTTGTTTCAGTAATGACTAGTTTTATTTTTTAAATGTTCATCAGAAATCATTCATAAACAAGCAACAGTTCTGACAGGTTTAGAGGTCATTTAATGAATTGGCAATTTTTTTAACTAGAATTACAAATATATGTATACAAAGAGATAGAGAAATTTTGGTTATATATAGATAAATAACGCAAATAGCAAATTTTATTAAACAACAACAATAGAGCAAGCTCTGCAATCAACACTCTAAAAAGAAAATCCATACTCATGTATGGATGGCTATTTATATATCCTCAATGACATGGTTTACATTTTTCTAGAAGGATATCGTATTTGGCTCATAACAAGAATTGCCAAACTTCTTGTGCTACAAAAACCTTTGTGTTTGTCGTCGAAACTGAGATCACTTGGCTGTCATCCATTCTGTCTCCAATACGAAAATACCTGAATCTTTCTACCTTACTATGCGATTAACTACTGAGAAATAATATTGTAGATTTTTAACAGTATTAATGTTAAAAAGTAAGCTATTATTTCCATAAAAATAGCGCCATAATAAACTGAATAGTATAAAACTGAAAAATATGTTAACCCTTAACTGGGGAGGTGCGGTCTACGAGACCGCATTTCATTTAGACTCAAATTAAATTTTCTAAAGAATGTATTAGTAGGAAAAACTGCCAATATATTTTGCAGATATTTTTCTTGATATATAGATATGTTTTAGAAATTTTTCACAATGTATTGTCATTGAAAAAAGTAAATGCTTTGGAACATACATTTTCTTCTCAAATTACATGTTACAATAAATAATAATCTTGAAAAAGGATATTACTTTTTATTTTTTAAATCATATTTATTTTTACAGCATATGAAGGTATATAGAAGACAATATGATGTAAAATTCAACAATTATATGAAAAAAAAATGACAATAGGTAAAATTGGCCTTTTTTTTATCGGCTTGTGTGACTTTCATATCACGGTTTTCTAGGACATTTTAAACATACAGATTAAGAACTAATAGAAAATTAACCTATAAATTCTGTATATATATATATATCTTGGTATATTAATATATTTTATAAATTTTTCAAAATACATTATCACTAGAAAAGGTGATTATGTTTGAACATACATATCAAAATCAGTTCAAAGCGTGCTTTAATCGAAAAACTCTTCTGCACAATTATCCGTATCACTAAAATCACTTTCTACTTCATTTAAAAGTGTCTGGAGCGCTGCTTCATAATAGGATCAGTAAACTGGATGATATTTCGAGCCCCAAGTTTTAGCGCCCTCTGCTAAGCCTTGTTTATCACTGGGACACTAACAAGGAGATGAACCGCACTCGAAGAAAAAACTGAATTATTTTAAAAAGCATCTGCTGAAATCGCTTGAAAAAGTACACGTGTATTGAAGGTCACGAAATGGGAAGCTACAGAGTCAATCCATTCAATTGAGCTAAAAATAGAATAGGGTGATAAAAATCCATCGCTAGCGGTCTCACAAACCGCACGTCCCCAGTTAAGTGTAAATGCGCATAATTAAATATAAAATTTGACATATATGAGAAAAGAAATTTTTTTAAGGGAGCGAGAAGACAAATAACTTCCATTACTTATATAATCTTATATCACGTGCATGTCAAAGAAGAAAAAGTAATTAAAGCAAATAAATGAGTCAAAAACAGGTTTAATAAGTTTTCTCTTTCTAATCAGCCTTGTACATTACCGAAAATAAAAAAGAAATATCACAAAGTAAATAAAACTCGGACCCAGTTTAGAATAAATCTAAGAGAAATGTCGTTTTTAAGAATCAGTTCTTTTAAATTTTCAATCCATTTCGACTTATTTTGTTTAGCAGAGAGTACTTTTTTAGACGACTTAGATGATTGGATAATTTAAATTGAATAACAGCTGTGAGTTTACTAATTTTGATTTAAATAGTTCAGAATAGAATGTAAATATGTTGACACAGAAATTAAAGTTTATTTCTTCAATCTTAAATATCTATTCCTTTATATAATTATAGCTTCAATAAATGCAGTTTAATTTGAAAGAGAATCAATTGTAAACGATAAAAAATTTATCTGAAATAACGCATACGATTTCCTTATGTGATTTTAGAATAAAGGCTTTACTTGTGAATGATACATTAAAATAATGTTGAAATAGAGTTGAACAAAATTTTTATAAAAATTAACTTTTTCAATCAAATATTCTATTTCCTTTGTCACACATGAAAAATTATATCATATATATGTTCTTATCTGTAAAATATACTAACGGCCAAGCTACAGTTTTTATTGAATTATATATTAAATGTCATATGTCAGGTATCTTTTTCTATGTACAATAGTAAATAACTTTAAACTTTATTTCTCTTTAGAAGATAATCCCCAAAAAATAGAGATTACTTCGTGAAATATTGAGAATGACTTTTAATACTATTGTTAAGTACAGCTGAAATATCGGTTCTTGCCGAAAAGAGTTCACTTTAATAAGCCTCATTTCAAATAGTATTTTCAAAGAATCATTATCTAAGAAACTGGACACTTAAGCTACAGTTAAAAGAGATTTCCGCTTGAAAACCGAAGTATTTAAACTGAACTCTTTTTAAATTCTTAAAAGACTTATTGGGAATCCAGTTCTTTTCTAATACAATGCTTCTAATAGAGGCTTGTTTTAAAGATCCTCTTGAGAACAATGAACATTGTTATGTTCACTTTCTTGAGATATCTCAGTTGTAACTCGAGATTATTTTATATCTATTCAGTAAGAAATTCTTTTAAAATTTCTTTTGTTTGCAGATGAAATTTTTCAACTGATCATAAATATTAGAATTTATTTGAAATGTTTTCAGAAATCGAAAAAATGTAGAAAATCAAAATATGGATGCATAACGGTAATGCCATATTTTTTTCACTTTATTTTTCAACATGCCTTGTTCCATAAAGTAATTCTGTAATCTATTTTCTATTGCCTTCATAGGTCGGGGGATTACAAAATTATGTGCAGCTGTGTATTTTCAATAACTACATCGTATTTTAAAATTTTCAGAATCTAATCATCACTTAATGACTCTAATTTTCATTTAATCAATTGATTTGAATTGTGTTTTTTTATTACAAAAGAAACCTTCAACTAGAATTACAAGAATTTTAAAAATGAATCATGAAATATGTTAAAACTAAAAACTAAACTAAAAAAAAACTAAAAAAATATTAGAAAGTAAGAAAAACTGCTTCATTTTATGTACATTTTATATAATCACATTTTTAAATGTGTAATAAACTGCAAAAGTTGGGGTTTTCTTTCGTTTAAATCTCTGAAGGTCAAGGTAAATACTGTAACATCGTGAATATCGTGAAATCAAAAATTATTTGTAAAATAAAACAATTCTCAACCAATATCAAGAGAAAAATTCTAAAACAATCATAAAAATTTATAAATCTGTATGAAATTTCATGAGAAATGTAAACGGCAATTCCACTATAATAATAGCTTTCAAAACAGTATCTTACGCTTTTACGATTTTTACAATTTAGATTTCAAAATTTTTGATAAAAAATAATTTCTTAAGTTTGACGCTTCCTTGGATAAATTTTGATGTTCATTCTCTACACTTTTGTGCTTTTTAAGAACTTACTTCATTATTATTATTATCACTGGTAAGCTTCCTAAAAATACATAGAAACTAAATAAGCTATTCATTAAAATATGGATATATTTCATTCGTGTTTGTCAAATTATTTATTACACATATTGAGATGGAATCATTCCAAGCTCAAAGGATAAATTTTTAATATGCTACGCCACTTTGATTTTAAAATCCATTGTGAATTTATAGCATTAAAAGTGCAGTTAGATGCAGTAATATCATAATTACTTTTTTTTCATATTTCTGCAATATAATGTATTTGTAATGTATGATTCTATTGTTAGTTGTCTTATCTGCAAGTCTGACATTATAAAATGTGTAACTTTATCTTCAAAAATTAAGAATTGCTAACAAAACTGATTATTTGGTTGATTCATTTCGTAGATTGTATAAGTACCAAATAAAAATGATTGATTTGAAAACCAAAAAAAAAAATGAATGCGATGGAAATGTATCGCTTGCGGCCTTATGCTTGAAAGATCAGAGAATTCCATCAACTCCAAATTTAGTTGGCATTGCCCCTGATAGGTGGCGCTGCAAAATCATCTGCTACAAGTATGGTAAAAACGAAGTACTTGAAATCGCATTTTATAACTCATTTTTTCCTCAAACTGTACCACTCTGTTTCTGCAAACAGGGTTAACATTGAAAACATAGTTGTTTAATTTTTTTGAAACAGTCCTTGCATCATTTTCATACCAGTTTTTATTTTTCCTTTTTTGAAGCGCCACCTGTCGTTGGTAATATAAACTAAATTTGTAATTTGATGGGATAAAATTTCTGAAACCAAATGTAAAGCCACAAACGATACATTTCTATCTCATTTCATCTTTTTTTTTCATGGATTTTTAAAATCTATCAGTCACTTTTAGGACACCCTGTAAAAGAAAAGGATAATTATAAAATCCAATGATCCTTTAATTAACAGCATTGTCTATTTACACAATGAAATTTTGGAATGGATGGAATTTCTTTCAAATTCTGCATCAGGTTTTAAAATATTCGAATGGAATTTTTTTAAAAATATTAATAACATGAACATTTTTAATTCATTAATTTATTTTGTTAAAATCTGTCAGAAAATCCTTTGCTTCAAGCAATAATAATTAGAAAAGCATTTGCGGAATGTTTATTAAATTATTCGGAATGTTTATTAAATATTAAGAATTCGATTCTGAAATGAAAAATTCAGAAGTTTAAATCTGGTAAAAATAATTGTAATTCATAGATAGTATAGAATATAACAAAATACGGGAAATATCTGAAGGATTATATGGTTATATATATATATATATATATATATATATATATATATATATATATACACTGTCTCACAAAAGTGATGGGACTCTTGTGCTTTACAAAAGAAAACTGTAATAAAATAAATTTAAAAAAGCATGTGCAAATTTTTTGTGGGTGTGTTTTATACTTAAATTTAGTAACAATTATAAAAAACATACATTTTGTCAAAATATTAAAATATTAATATAATAAAAATACAATTGTTTAGAACGGAGAAAAAAATAGCTCACATAAGTGATGGGACACCATTAGATATGCAACAAAAATCGTCTGAAATAAGCAATAAAAATATTTTTGGTAGTTTTATTTTTACTCAAAAGCAAATGGCAATAACTATAAAATCGTCTGCAGTATTTCTCTCCAGTTTGTTTTGGAATTTTTGTGTTTTTTAGCTCTGTGCAGCCATGAATGCTAAACGAAAAGAAACTTCGCCTGAAATTCGAAAATTAGTTATTAATTTGCATATTGAACATGGAAAATCTATTAGAAAAACTGCTATAACAGTTAACTTGAGTCATTCAACAGTTTTCAATATCATTAAACGATATAAAAAGAATCATATTATTCAGGATAAAAGAAGACCTGGCCGACCATCAAAGCTATCCAATGGAATAAAGCGAATTATCGTTCGAAATATTAAAAAAAAATCCAAGAAAGAGTGCTCCTAAAGTTGCTACTGATTTACAAGCATTATATGGAATAATTATTAATCCTGAAACTATTAGAAGGGTAATTCGATCTGCTGGATATTACGGTAGAGTAGCCAGGAAAAAATTCTTCGTAAGTGAAAGGAATGGAAAACTCTGACTAACTTTAGCAAAATCCAACATAAATAAGAATTCTGATTACTGGAATAAAGTTATATTTGCTGATGAGAGTAAATTTAATATATTTGGTACTGACGGTAGAATCTTGGTGTGGAGAAAACACAGGCAAGAATTTCGCAACCAGAACTTGGTGCCAACAGTAAAACATGGTGGAGGAGGAGTTATGGTATGGGGGTGTATGTCGTACCCTGAAGTTGGTAATCTTGTTTTTATTGACAGTATAATGGATCAGTCCAAGTATATTGACATTTTAAAGCAAAATTTGAAATCTTCAGCACGAAAATTGAACCTTCATAACGATTTTAAATTCTACCAGGACAATGACCCCAAGCACACTGCTTTGAACGTTAGACTCTGGCTGCTGTATGACTGTCTTGAAATAATAAAAACACCACCACAATCTCCAGACTTAAATCCCATAGAGAATATTTGGCAAGAATTGGAATCACGAATTCGCAAACACACCATTTCTTCAAAACAACAATTAAAATCGGTGTTTCAAGAAGAATGGGGTAAAATCAGTCCAGAAATCACAAAAAAATTAGTCGAATCCATCCCAAGAAGATTAAATCATGCTTTAAAAGTAAAAGGAAATCCAACAAAATATTAAAACATTTTAAAAAGTAAAATTTTTGGATAAATATTTGATGAAAAAGTAAGTGTCCCATCACTTATGTGAGCCATTTTTTGCTCCGTTCTAAACAATTGTATTTTTATTAAATTAATATTTTAATATTTTGACAAAATGTATGTTATGTAATAATTTTTACTAACTTTAAATATGAAACACTCCCAAAAAATTTTTGTACATGTTTATTTATTTATTTTATTACAGTTTCCTTTTGTAAAGCACAAGTGTCCCATCACTTTTGTGAGACACTGTATATATATAATATTTCTAGAATTCTGTATTTTTGTGTGACCGTAAAAAAAATGATTGTCTTGCAATAAATTTTAAGTATAGTTATTTAAAAACTAATTAACACTACTAAATGCGGTGATTTACATAAATTTACATAAAAGGAATGTTAAACAAGGTCTCATAACCAAAAAAATTGCTATAGTTTTAATTGGCAAACAAAATGCAGTAATAAATGAGCTTTCAGGTAATTTCTTACTCACATTTTTAAACACTACAGAATGGAATGAGACTGAAATAACTTTTTGCAAACACATGCATATTATTAAGCGTCAATGAAATTTGCATTTTTCAAATCTTCACTAATTGACGTGGTGATTATATACAATTGCTTTTCCCTATTAACAGAGAGACTGTTTGAAGCAATTTTCTTCAAACTCACTTTAATTGGAAAACAAATGAAACATGGAAAACCCTGAAGGTGGAATTTGTTCTCAGAATTTAAGCATGTATAATGAGATAAGATTGTGTTAATTCTTTTTATTTGGCGTTCTTGTAAATGCTGTCTTTAAAGAAAACTCTTCAAAAAATATGAAAATAAATCTAATAATATATTAAATGAAATCGTTTGTAATCATTAAAAAATCTGAATCCGAAATTTTGACTAATCTCTACATTTCGAATATCCTTAGTGCAAAAGGACACAATTCTAAAGGGTGTCCCAAAATTAAAGCAAGATTTGAATTCGCCACCATTCGTGTAGTAGAGTGTTGACAGTCTTATTCTAAAAAAATCATTTCACTGCTGATAGCTAAGCAGTTAATAAAAATATAGCTTTATGCGGTAGAACAACGTGTTTTCATTGTTGAAAAATATTTCAAAAATAATGAAAATCTGGCGGTCGTAGTTAGAAAATTTGAAAATACGCCCTCTAGATCATGTGATTTAACACCATTGGATTTATTTTTATGGGTTATTTAAAGTCAAAGTCTATGCCAACAAGCCCACAAGCACGCGTCTATTGAAGGAGGAAGTTCAACGTATATATACATAGCAAATGCCTTTATAATTTTAGCCTTATGGATTATCAAATGGCGATAACTACATGAAATCATAGTAATAATAATTTCAAATCACAATAATAATTTTTTTTAATATCACTTGAATATCTTACAAAATTTATTTTTATAAGTAGATAAAAAATCAGAAAGCAAATATATTACTAAGTATTTGCAAATATATTCATTCCCCAACTAGAAATCCATTGAGTCACTGAAAGTCTTATTCATTTCATTTATTTAAAAATGATATTTAAATAAAACGGGTAAATAAAAGTAAAAATTTTTAAATAAATAATTTAAAGAAATTTGGTGTATTTTCGTATTAAAATGATCTTTTTCTAAGTGGCAATATGCTACAAACTTTATGAATTAGATATATATTTTATCTATCAAATAACTGACGAGCCTGGGAAACATTTCAACGTTTGAGAATAAAATAGTGGATTTAAATGTGGCAGAGAACTTCCTGATTTGCGAAATGAAAAAAAGAAAATAAACATTTTCTTCTGCAATTATTTGTTAAACATTTTGGAATGGAAATTGATTTTTCACAATGTTCTAAATGACTTGAACGTTTAAGAAAGATTAATTCAAAAACTGTGGTGGAAAGAATTATCTTTTTAATCTAAAAAAATGTGTTAAAATTTAAACAAATTTGTTTCAATGGAAATCATTTTAAATATAAAAATGATGTGAGATATTAATAGCACTTTTTCTCGAAGCATGAAGCAATAGTTTTAGTATTCTGGAAATATAATTCCATCAAATTATATTTCTATCGGAAATAATTTCCGCTGGTCATATTATTACACCATGTTATTTCAAATTAAGCATTTAAAAATAAAATAAAGTAAAGATAATGAAATAAAGAATATTTAAAAAATAAAGATTATTACTTTTGATATTTTCCTGAAAAATACGATTTTTATCTTGACATTTATGACAATTATAATGAAAGTCTTTCAACCATTTTATTTTTAAAAATATTTCATAAAAGTAATATGTTGTAGATAGGGTTAGCAGCTAAATCATAAATTGTTTTAGTAATATTAAGTATATGTACTATGTGTCATGTTAGCAATTTACAGGATCAGGATCTAACGTTAGCACATATATGTATTGAAATTTGAAAGTATCCACAATAGAGTCCATATCCAAAATCCTGCAATGTATTTCAATTAATTAAAAATAAAATGATTTCAACGATTTTCCATTATAATTTCCAAAAATATTATTACATAAAAATAATTCTTAGATTATTCTAAATTACAAAAGCTTCAGTTTTACAACATCAGTTTAATTGCAAAGCAATTTTCTTTATTGAATTTTACAATTTTTAAATATAACGTGCAAAAACTATACTTTATTATTCATACAACTTGTTCCACTTAAGTATGTTTTATATAGGCGTTATTATTTAGCAAAACTTTAGATTATACTATTTTTCAAAAAAAAAAACTAGTCGGAAAATACCTAAAAGAACTTCCCCAACTGACGCGAAAAAATCCTATTCTAAAATCGCTCTGCAATTTCAAATGGGGTTTAAACGTTAGAGTTAGAAAAAAGTTATTCTTGTGAGAATTGTTTCTCGAGGAATGTTAAAGCGCAGAATTTTCAAATGTAACGGTGCGTGGCTTAGAATATTGGATCATCTATCTTTTTCGAATAACAATCATGTAGAAAACATTTGAAATTGTAAAACAATATTATTAGAAATTGATTTTTTTTCTTCCCAAGAATTCAGATAGAAAAGTATTAATATTCCGACCCGCATTCTTTACCGAAAAACCCAAAAATTAGTTGCATTTTTCATAAAATATAGCATATATCTATTGAATTTTTGTACCATTTATTCCATTTCGTATAATACATACTTTGGCTAAATCTTTTGTTTAAATAAAAGAAATATCTGGTTATGAAATCATTTAGAATTTTTTTAATATTTATTTGCTAGAAGATATTTCAAATTTTCATTAAGATAGATAAAAATATGACAGAAATCTATAATTTTTTAGCGAAGATTACAGGCCACAGTTCATACTTTCCAGTTCGTCTTATTTCCAGATTTTTTTTTCAGACAAGAGACCTTCTAAAATATGTTGGAAATAACGAGATGGTACTTTTGAACCATACCAACTGAGTATGAAAAATAACAATACTTTCTTTTCACATAAGAATCCTCATTCCAGGAGTATTTAAAATAAGAATCCTCATTCCAAGAATATTTAAAATAAGAATACTCACTCCAGGAGTATTTAAAATAAGAATACTCATTCCAGAAATATTTAAAATAAGAATCCTCATTTCAGGAGTATTTAAAATAAGAATCCTCATTTCAGGAGTATTTAAAATAAGAATCCTCATTTCAGGCGTATTTAAAAAAAGAATCCTCATTCCAGGAGTATTTAAAATAAGAATCCTCATTTCAGAAGTATGTAAAATTAAAATCCTCATTTCAGGAGTATGTAAAATAAAAATCCTCATTCCAGGAGTATTTAAAATATGAATGCCCTTGAATGACTGCCCTTGACTGCCCTTGAATGTAAATTCTACTAAACATTAAACTATATGAGAATCAAGTCCCTTATTTTTTTAATCGCTTGTAGATTTCAGCATTTCATACTCTTGGAAATGTATATTCTGAGGTCACCTTTTTAATATACTACTCAATTAGGATACACATAAAAATACATTTTGGGACTAGTCAAGATGTTAAAATTTATTTTTGTTTTTGTGGGAATGCCTTTTTTTTATTATTTATTATGCCGCATGACTCTTCAGCATTCACACATTCATTTAAGCAGTCGCTTAATATTTATAGCCAATGATAATGATTTTGTGTCCGTGTTACCACGGAAAAAGGTTGCAGTAGCTTTTGAGGGTAAAGACCCCTGAGCACCTGAGGGCTGAAGTCTGACTTCTTGCTCATATGAAGTTGACACTCACACACTCGCTTGCACAACCCTTCTTTTCAGGAGGGCTCTTTCACACACCTCACAAATAGAACAAAGTGAAGAACAACCATGCCCGAACTAAGACTCCGACCCAGAACGCCCAGATCATGGGAAAGACGCGCTACCTCTAGGCCAGGAAGCCAGCATTTGTAGCTAATCTAATAAATAAATGAAAATAAGGAAGCATAAAGGAACCGGATGAGTTGATATATTAATATTTTATAACTCATTGAAATTTTTTATACAAATTTCTTTATTTGATAGCTTAGCTAACAGCATTGGCTACTCGATTTGCCAGCATTCGAATCCCAGATTAATAGCCCTAAGTAGTTGTCCAATTGATAATCCGCAACCATTTTTAATCACTGTAGTTTTTCGCGAAACCTTTCATGAATAATTTCACTTTAAGGGCTTCACTTTATGTTTACTGAATCCCGCATACCCTTTCAAGATTAGCATCTAGACCAAAAACAGGAATGTCTCCCAGTTTTCGACCTCGTCATAAAATTTAAGATTTAATTTGAGACAGACATTAAAGCCTTGCTATTATATACCCTTATATTCTATACCCTTATGTTTATTATGCACATGAACTTTCCTAATTAAGTCCCATCACACCACAGTATCATTAAAAGAATTAAGTGTTTTGATAATCCATCTCAAATAGCATGTTGTCTTCTACAAAAATGCAAATTTCATTTCCTTATTTTTCACGTAAACTGCATATATATTAAATAGAATTTTCCTCTTTGGTTTTCAAATGCGGAACGATGTTGAGCGATTGAATAGGTATTGAAGTATGAAGAAAGCTTAAATTTCATTTCAGAAAAGGTATCAATTGTAACATATAGTGCAAAAAATATTTTTAAAAATTGACAAAATTCAGAAAAAATTCGCATGAGTACTAAATTGCTATCATTATTAGTGTACTACTCAAAAGCCAGGTTTTTTAAAAATATCAAAATGGTTTAAAAATTAGTTTTTTCACTAACGTTTTCTGTAGCTATCATGAAAAAAAGCCAAAATCTCTTCAAATTTTTTATTGATTATAATTTCAAAAAAAATTGCTCCGAGGTGTCATATTCGCAATCTAATATATTTCTCTGACAAATTTGATAGTTCAAAGTCAAACTTTCTGTCCTATAGACCACGGACACGCATACACGGAACCTTCTTTTTTATTATTAGTAGAGACAAAGATTAAATATTCTGTTTGATATAAATAGAAGAATTTCTGCGGAACTCTTTGAATATCAGTTATCTAAGTGAGTTCAAATAAACGAAAACAATTAGCAATTAAAGACCGTTTTCTAAAATTTCAAATAAATATAAAATATTTATTTGAAACATTTTAATTGACAATTTCTTAGTAGAAGGATCATTAAACTAATTAGCGAAACTATTGAAATACGACCCGTTTTAAAGCTATTTAATATGAGAAGGCATCCTCTTTAAATCAATGTTTATACATTTTGCTTATTTCAGTTAAAAGAGGCGGTGTATTAAACAGATTAAAACAATATTCAATTAGCTTGAATTCAAACAGTAAGAATTTTTTTAGTGTAAACAGATTACATACGAGATCGCAGTTATCTTCATTTTCGTATGGAGAATTTGTTTCCCGACATTTTAAAGATGCACTTTAATGGGCATTTATTATAATTCTTGAATAGAAAACATTAGTTAGATTAGTTTCCTATCAAATTTTCTAATTTTATTCAAATGCTTAAATACTAAATTCATGCTAATGTTTGTACACGAGAGTGTAATCTCAGTATAAAAGTATATTTTATGGCAGAAAGAGTTTTCCACTGTCTTGTATCTCAACACCAATCAGGATTTAATTCTATGAAAATAAAAATTTTAACCGAAGTAATATTGTTAAAATCTTTCATTTTTAATTTTATGAATGTTGCGCATTTGATGAAATTATTTGAGAAAGAAATAGAATTAGCATATATAATCGTCTTTCGCTGTCTGTAACGCTTAGTGGTATTTAAAAATATGCCCGTTCTTTTGATTTGTGTCATTATCGGAGAAGTAAATCGTAACTTCTGTTTCAGCATCAAGCATCTTAAAAAGTTTTTAAGCTTAAAATAAGTGATTTGTTGGTACTGGAATAAACTTAAAACATGAATAAAAATTAGCTAAGGGACCATAAACTTAACATATGGTTTACCGGATTTGAAAAAGTTTTCGCGTTATTTTCAAAAATTGCTTGACTTGATATGTGACCTTAATATGAAAATTATTTCAGCATTTGAATTGTAATACAATAGTATTTATTCTTCCAACTGCATAAGATATAATAAATTTTTAAACAAGATACGTGTTAAATTCTCTATTTGCTTTGAAATATTCTAAGTTAAACTGCAAATAATCACTATTTCGACGAAAATAAGTTAAATATTATGTAACAATTTTATTTCCCCATGAAAGGAATTAATAGAGTGTGGTTCGAATATATATTTCCATATATATTCGAACCACAGTGTGCAGTAGAAAAATTAGAATTTTTAAGTGTTGAATCACATAAAGAGTTATGTAGGTACCAAGGTTCAACATTTATAGCTGAATCAGATACTCTAAAGACATTAATCTATGAAATAGATTGGAAAAACATCAATTTTTTGACGGGGAATCATTCTTTATTAACTGTAACCAGCAAATTGTAATACTATTGCTACTGTAACGCAACAAAGTTTTTTTTAACTTGTATTAAGCCAGCTTGCCAAATAATATTAAGGTTGCAAAGTTAAGGTTTTGATTTGTACTGGAATTATTCATGTTTTGCATTTTATAGGAACCAAAAGATTATGATTACAGAGAAATCTTTACAATTCTAATTAATTAGCAGAGGAAAGTAAAAGATATAGTCAGATAATACACAATTTCTAATGGATATCATCTAAGTGATGTCATCTTCAAAGGGAGACTTGAAAGTGAAATGCTTTTCTGCTTTTTAATATTGTTCGAAAAGTTGCGAACTAGTTTTCATTTAAAGCTTCTATATTCGAACTGTAATGCTTCTTATTGCTTCTAATTCACAAAGTTTCTAGACGGATCTTGCAATTTCTGATCTGAGTCAAATACCAAGGACTAAATTAAAGTGGAATTTGATTACCGAACTTCAATGTTATGATTAAGAGGGAAATTTTTAAGCTATATTGTGGGCTAACGTTCATAAAGCACTCATAATGAATGTTAGCACACATTGTGGCTCATGGTATGTGGATCTTCGAAATTCTGTGATACCAGACACCACATCCCTCATACAAATTCAAAATTAAGAGTTAAAAAATGTGTTATTACTGCCTTAAATTTCTACGTTTGTCAGACTGAATTATTGCATAAGCCTTTCACATAATTTTAAAACCCAAATTAACTATTAAAATTTTATTTTCATTTTCTTTTAAATCCTTTCTTAATATTTCATTACTATAGATAATTCTGAGAAAATCAATTTCTTATTACACATAAATATACCGATTAAAGCATAATTGAATCAATTATTTCCAAATCTATTTACTAGATCATATTTATTAACTTTTTTTCTAATACTGACGTTTTTCATGGTCTAAATTAGGCTTCAAAATTGTCGAAAACAGAAAATAAAAATGACTCTATAATGATATTTTCGTATCCATGCTTAGTAAAAGGGATGAAAATTACTTTCTAAGTAAAGTTTAGTTAGGGTGCAAACTAACGAAAGCAATAATTCTCTTAATAATTTACATTATTTTCATCAGACACTCCCCAAAAAATGTTAAACCTTTGTCTCCAAACTGTCTACACATTCATTTAAATTTCTAGTCTCCTCAATCTCAAATTTTTGAAAGAAAACAAAATCTCAGATAGGAAATTGCAAGGGAATCCCTAATCCAAATAATATATTGTTGAAACTTTAGTTCAAAAGAACTTTTTAAATTATTAGGAAATAAGTAAAATGTAAGAAGATTGAACGCTACTACTTTTACATTAATCATATGAATATGTCACAAACATTTTTCTGGGGAATAATTTTTTGTGCTGGTAGAACTAAAATTCTATGCATCCTTTCTCGAACTGATTGTTTTTGTTGCCTCTTTTCGCTTATTCGTGTTTTGTGGAACTGTTATTTCGAAAATATTTCCCTCTTGAGCGGTGAACAAAAAGCAGAAAAACTATTGTTTCTTATTCAGTCACAATTATTTCCTCTGGAAATAACAATATTTTTGGTGAAAATTTGCGTTCTTTGGAATAATAATACTTCGTTATATCTGTAACAAATAGCTCACTGGTTTCACTTAAAATAAAATAAGGAAAATGTTTTGAAGTTTTAATTTCAGCGGAGATTTTTATTGCTTATTCATAAATAATAAACGTCTAGGAATGGATACTTTTATTTCTAAATTTCAGTTCACTATTTGTGTTTAGTTTTTTTCCTTCTTTTCATTCTTTTCTAATTAATTGTTAGTATTTTTACTAATTTTACTAATTCCTTTTCTTAATTTACTTTTAAATATATTTATATTTTAAAATAATGTTCCATTTTTATCAATTTCGGGATAAATTATTTCTTTAAAAAAACATTATGTTTATTAATGACCAACTCTGATGAGTGATATGATATGACTAGAGTAGATGAATCACTAAAAAAAATCATTCCAGATTTTCTAATCTAATCTAAAGAAATTTTTTTAAAAATGGTGAGGAGCTCCATCTGTAGATTAGGATTCTTAATCAGCGTTATGCAAAACCTGGATTAGTAGGTAGCGTAACAGCACTAATTACTAAACTATTTCTTTGTTTTCCTGTAAAAAACAAGCAGTTATGATTTTCCATAGTCTTCTATTTAAAATCTTGACTTTTGGATTGACCTATACAATTGAGACCAAATGGGATTTGAAATACTATTAAATCCCGACTTCCGTGCCATAACAAAAATCATTTATAATAGAGTTAATAATAAGAACACTTTTTTTGGGGGGGGGCAGACAAATATAGCAGTTCGGAGGAATTCATCTAAAAATCATGTTTTCTATTTATCATCAGCAAAAATTTCGAAGCATTATCTCATGTATTGTCCTATACGTATTAAAAGCTTCCAACGCCTGTTTCCAGGCTTATACGTAATAAAATGTCAATATAAGAATTCTTCTTGAATAATTTTTTACATAATAATATTTTAAAGAGTGAGTATTAAAATATATGCTTAATATATATAAATATTATAAATAAATAAAATTATAAATAAATATTATAATAAATATATAAAATATATATAACATATAAAATATTATATAAAATTATAAATAAATATTATAAATATATATAATTATATATAAAGAAGAAAGAGATATTTAAAAATTAATTTTATGATTAATTCCAAACAAACGCAGAAGCTCTTAATTTTCAATCAAAGAAATGAATACAATTAACCTTTATTTTGTACCTCGTCAGATAACCTATTTGCGGATCTATTGAATCTCGATTTTGAAGAACTTATGGATATGAGTCTATAGAATTAAGGAATATTTTCGTAAAAGCAAATTTATTACTAAGAGAAAATAAGAAGAAAATGATTTGAAGGTATTTTCAATGAAAATGTAATCATTCTACAAGTCGAATTCTAAATTGGAAATACTTGGCTCTTTATAAAATGCAACCAACATAATAATATCTTGATTAGAAAAACAAAATGAGATATGTAAAAACTGGACAGTTTTCAATTACTAGACGTTATTAATTAAAAATTGTCTAAAGAAGAAGTATGTTACAAGAGTTTAACATTCACCATATTCAGCCAAATCTACAACAAATGAATTTTGCATGCTTCAAGGATTAAAAAATAAAATGATGGCTCAAAAAATTCAGAGATGATCTTCCAAAATGTGTCGACAGAAATAACGTATTTTCAGATACTGAGTTCAATAAATATGTTTATCAGTTGTGAGCACTAAGAAAGTATATGAACAATATTTAATGGAACGGTGACTTAAATTTTCGATGTCTCAAAAATAATTTTCTTTTAAATTCTTTCCAAAACTTTTTCTGACTTTAATACCAAAGTAAGATTTTCCATCGGGCGATAATTATTTTTACTATCATGTAAGAAATTTCCTGCCAAACTTTTAAATAAAAGAAGATATCTGAAAAGTTTATACTCTCTCTCTCTCT
>JAPMOR010070632.1:733920-782040 GCA_026543865.1 Argiope aurantia
AGATAGATAGATAGATAGATTTAAGAAATAGATTATTTTTTCGATTAAAATTCTGGATTTTCAGCTTCTAATGCATAAATAAGAAAGCCGCGAAATAATGTTTTGGGAACATAGCAACATATAACGAAATTTATGAAATTTGCAGTCATATTCAAATAAGTTGTCGTTTGTTTATGAATTCTGAACTCAATTAGTATTTTAAGCGATACTTTACTAATTATTATTATGCAAATACTCGTGAAATATTTCGAAAAAGTGTCCTCACTCAAAATTTTTTAACATTTTTAAATATATTTAATGCTAATATTTATATAGGTCTATCTTCTAATATCAGATAAATATAACACAAAATTTTGTTTTAAGTAATAATCTCGTACTGCATTTCGGATGCTTCTACAGTTAAATAATTGATTAAGGTAGATTTTTCTTTCTTTTATATCACTTCAAAAGATAAATACATTTTTTATACAAAAGGTTATTATTTATTCAAAAACAACAAATTATTTCTCGTGATAATAGTTTTATCAAATATCATATTCCTGGTAATTTATTTTTCTAGAAAAAAGTTCGACATTATCAATCATTATTTTTCGATTGAATACTCATTTATTTTGTATTGTAATATATTTTTTATCTGTAACTGTAATAAAATAGCATAAATTTAATTTTTTTATAAATCAATGTTTGTAGAAATATATAGTTTTGAGGTTAAATCTATTAATTCAATGTGAATAAAATGGTTTAGATTCATTAACATCTAAAAATACCTTGTTTGACGAAATGTGCCCAAATAATGGCCCTTTTGTTGTAAGTACCAAATTAAATCAAATTAATCTGAAATGTTTATTATTTTTAGTTATTCAGAATAAAAAAAAATAATTTAATTAAAATTTGAAATAAATTATTTTTATCAATAAAAATTCAGCTAGATCAAAAAGTCAAAGTCCAAAAATGCATGAGCAAAATATCTTGTAAAACATAAATGTTCAAAAACATATGAACAAATTATTTTTTAACATATATGTTCAAACATATATGAACAAATTATATTTTAAAACATTAATGATAATGTTTATTAAATGTGATATTAATATTGCTAAACAACAAATTTTTATTGCAGCCCTCTAATTTCATTTCGGTTAAAGCAATGTATAACAATTTATTTAAGATACTACTTGGATGCATAACAATTTTTTAGATTGAGAGAGAGTTGCCTTTTACTTTAATATATTGCAAAATCGAGCTTGAGTTGAGAAACGTTGCACATTACTTGATTAAACTTTATCAGAAATTTTATTACTTTGCATATTAAAATTATTGATATAGCAAATGTAGGAAGATAGAAGAAATCTTTGCAAGGAAAATCTGAATATAGAAATAAAAATTAAAATATTTCCGAAGATCATCATTAATACTGTATGCTGACCATCTAATTTCAATTATTTTCACAAGTGAATTTATCGCACTGTTTATTGAAAGTAATTTCTAATTTCATTTTCATACATCATGATTGAAAATTTATTCTTCTTTTCCTTTTTTTTTCTTTTTTTTTTCGTCTTAAAATAAGGACCTTTGGTCTTAAAAAACTTCGTTTTTTATCACGTAAAATAATTTAATAAAATTATATATGATAATGCATAATTTACAACTGCATGTTAAATTTTCAGAGTTTTTTAAAAATTCAGACAAGAACAGATAATATCAAGAAAAACTCAAAGTTAGATTTCATTTATCTTCGGAATATATATTTTATCATTTCACAGAGGAATTTGCGTATTTTAATCCAAATCTTCCTTTTATTTCCTGTATTTCCTAATCCACCTAACAAGATTGCAATTATCAGTATTTTGGGCTAATTATAATATAAATAATCAAAATTTTAACAGCGGAAATTTTTGAACTTCCGCTTGAATGAATATTTCTAATAAGAATTGCTATTTCCAAATAAAATAACAAAGAATAAAGCAAACATGCCTCTAAACGCATTTTCTAACTTTGTTTTAGCGAAAATCATTTTTGAATTTTATTCTAAAACCGCAATTATCGTCTGAGCTCAAGCGTAAGAAAGCAGTTAATTTGTGAAAGCAGAGGTTCAATCCAGTAAAAAAATCACTCCTTTAATTGCATTTATATTTTTTTCTATTATTCGAATAAAATTCGTTTTCGTTTTATGCTTCCCTCATCAAGAGTTTGCAAAATAAGGGAAGATTAAAAGTCTAAATATTTACAGATGTAAATTAAACATAATACACTTTTATTAAGCTTTTTATGCGACAAACAGTTTGCCCTTATAATTAAGAAACTTGAAAAATGTTTAAGTATTCACCATAACTTTACCTTTTTTGAAACAAGAAATGAAAACTCAATTATTCTACTCGACATATTAGGAAAAAATATTTCTAAAGAGCATTTTTTATAAGCTTAACGAACTATGAGTAATTTTTTTTATTTAACTTGTTTCGACGTATAGATATTAAACTATATCTAATGCCGCAATTAATATTTATTAGTATAGATATTATCCACATACAGGTTACATATTTCTTTCATTTTTGAATAATTTTATGTGTACATAATCAGTTGTTACGGAATATATATATATTTTTAGAAATCAAATTTTTAATTGGCGGAATATGTGTAAAAAGTCCATCATTGAAAATTTAGCAGTAATTTAGCTTGAGCACGGATTTCACCTTCACTTTAAATGTTTCCAAAAGCAAAATAAATCCAAGGATATTTTTATTAAACATTTCAAAATTTCCTTTGTTATGTTTTTGATTTTCGTTTATTGTAGCTAAACAGATTATCCACTTAATCTTGACCCAACAGTTTATTTCAAAATCGTTAATTGTAAGTTCCTTGTAGTGTCTTTCTGACGAAAAAAGTATTTTGAATTATGAAATAATTGTATGTTATTTTATTCTATTATATTTATAAACAGTGAGAAAGTTTAAATCTTTTATATAGTCATCTCTCCCTATTAGTGAGATTTTAAAAAAGTAACTAAAACTCTAAAATTAAAAAAAGGAACTAAACGGATCTGAAATTAAAACTGATCGAACTATGAAGCTTTGATTAGAAGCCTTATTTCATGTCATTTCTATGGCCACTCAACTGAAATCTGCCAATCAATCCATAGAACTTACTCAAGACATTCGCCAATTGTTATAAAATAATAAAATGATTTAATTAATAATTCAATAGACAAATGATCTCTTTATAACTCTGTCAGCTTTTGTAGAAGAAGAAGGAAAACAATACAATGAAAATTACCAAATATTTTGTATTTAAAATTTGACACATTTAAATTCTCAATGTGGCATACTTCATTATTATTAATGATGCAACATATGTCGATTTCTGGTGTCAGCTTTGAGTAAATTTAAATAAAGGATTTTCTTCAGAATTTATGAAAAAAGAGAATAACATCATATTTACTTTGAATAAATTACCGTAAAAATAATAATATAAAGATCCCTTTAGCGTCTAAATTTCTTATTACGAGTTGCATCTTTTATATTGTTTATTAAATATGTGTATTCTTGTGTATAGAATTTTAAAATGGAAAGATTTTTGAAATAAAATCAAATTTTATTGGAATTATATTCGTGCTTAACGTTTGTAGGAATGTTAGAAAGAATTTAGGGTAAAATGTCATTTTATTACCAAATATTCAACTGTGTAATCCATCCTACTAAATTTATTTTTATTATTTCTAATTAATTTTTATTGCTATCAACTATTTTTTCTTAATATATTTTGCTCTGATGAGCATGTTATTATAAATTATATAGATTCATGTTTCTAAAGATAGAAATTTAAGATGTTAAATGTACCCAACAGTCTAAACATATCCGCATCATGACTACTTCATCATAGCTCTCTATTAATTCAACAAGATATTCATGCACAGTATGCACGATATTCATGCACAAGATACTCATGTATAAGTAGATTTTATTACAAAATTTACTTATTTTCTTCTTTTATATTTTCTCCAGATATTTCGAAACAAATATGTATACATCCAATAAATATATTTACTAATTTTACTAATAAATAAACTTAGATTTAATTAGTTAAAAACTAAAAAATATAAATATATATTATAATAATAATATACAATAAATATTAATATATATTAAAAAATTTTAAAAAATTCAACTTATTACAACCTTTAAAACCTCATTCCTTAATTCCTTTATACATATTTTTGAAGACTTAGATCAGCTAAAAGATATGAGTTTCAAAGAAATAGTTTACTTTTATACACATTTCGAAGTTTTTAAAGAAAATATACAAGTAAAAATGTGTCCACCTGGAATAAAAGTCAGATGAAAAATTTATATTAGTTTATTGCCATTTATCGCAAAATAACACTGAGAGAAAAGGAGTTCTAAAAAATATGTTTAGAAGTAAATATTGTTATCGTATTTACGTTCCATACAATGTTCATGGGAATAATATTCTTACATTTTTTTAACTAAACTTTTGAAAGCAACGAGAAAAATTCCACAAAATTTATATATAAATATATAAATTGTATAGAATATATAAATAATTCCATATAAATTTTAAATACAGATTTAATATTTTCTATAAAAATTCCACTAAATAAATTTATAAATTATATAAATAGATTTTAGAACAAAACTGAAAACATTCAATTTACTTCCAAAGTAATATAAATTTATAAAACAAAATGAAAATTAAATCACGTTTCTAAATCAAATAAAGTAAATTAACTGTTTTCAAATCAAAAGTTATTAATAATGAATAATTGTTATTCAGCCAGTATAACATCCTATGAATTCAAATTCCAAGACAAAATTCAGTAATATTTATATATTTGAATTTTAAAATATCATTTCATCTTTTCTGAAGAATAAAAAGTTCACATTTGAAATCTTGTAATATTATGAATAATTGCTTAGCTATTGCAGAGTGAATTAAGTCACCAATAAAATTCAGAAAATTAATTATATTTTTTCATTTAAGAGTTTCAAAATTTAAACAACTACTTCAAAACTAAACCTAACTTCTTCAATAAACGCTATAAACAAAGTCTTTCCTATCCAAAAATAATAATAATAATATTAATAATAATAATGAATTTAACTGAAACCATAAAAAGAATTCTACAATTGTTCTAGTACTTTTTAATATTGAACATATAGAAATAAACTTTCCATTTTAATTTTTTTTCTGATGTTTCCATAAGCTTTCATCTCGTTTATTTGTCTTGTATTAGACTTCGTCTTTGACATCTTGATGTAAATTAATTTACTGAACCTATCACGAGCAATTTTTTCGTACTGTGTGTCGAGAAATTTGACATGACACCATGAACATATCGCGGTACACATCTGAATCAATGGAAACTTACGATGTTGCACAACCATTTTTGGGGAAAAAGATCGGATGAAAACAAATGAAATTGGATTGCGATAGTATTATATTTAACTGGCTTTCTTTATGTCTCATTAAATTCTGTGCCTTCTCAGAAGGGCCTTTTGATTTTAAACATCTTGGAATATGTTATATCGAATTCCGCTTTATTATTATAAAGTATTAGAACAAAAATCAGTTTTGATTAAAGAGGGTTATGTTTCCCTTATGTATATGAAAAATAACCATTTATATTGTGTACGACAATCAAGAATAATTTCACTCGTTTTTTTTAATGCATATTCATCATACGTTAATATACAAAGGATATCACAAAATCGTAGAGCAAGCATTTATTTCCTCAAAAATTGTGATAAATATATACTTTCATTTACAAGGATTTATTAAATAAAATAATAAACTAGGGAGAAAATCTTCGCCTTCAATATTCTGTGTAAGCTCATAGTAAAAAGTTAAAAATGTGGAAATGTGGCAAACGGTGGTCCTTCGTGCTCAGACGAGTCCATTTATTGAGAAGGGTTTTGAAATGAAGAACGGGTCCCAGAAAATAATAGAGTTGCAATAAAAACAATTACGTTGAACTCGACGTATTTTTCTTCCACTTTTCATTGATTTTATTCTCTTATTATAAATGAACAAGCCAAAACAGAGATGGAAGACTTTGATTCATGCCCTCCTCCTAAAATCATCAAAATAGACTTTTCCGATATAACGTAATTCTGATGTCCACGAATTCCTGTTAGGTCGGTTATACTGGTTTGAAAGAGCGTGATAAGAGATCGCTAGTGAGATGTCCTTAAGGCCCGATGGAATTTTTTGTGATTTCCAAATACTTTCTGTTTTTGCCTTTATAATGCTTATCATTTTAAGTCTTCAAATATCCACATAATATAAAACTTTTGAGTATTATCAGTTGATTAATCATTTACTAAAATATGACTTCGGATATAAAAATGTTTTTGTCAAAGAACTGAGAAATGTTTTGCGATTTCAAAAACCAACTTTTGGTTTACTACTGAAAAGCTTAGATTCGGAAATGGAGAAACTTTCATGAAAGGACTGAAAATATTTCTTCCTACAGGGACCCGCATTTTCAGTATTCTGATATGAAAAAAGTTACATCCTTTCTAGGTCTAGAAAAAAAGCACCATTATTTTGGTTAAAATACATAGATTCTCCCTGAATTTTTTCCAATGTATAGTCATAAGAAGAATTATGCATCTTTTTGGACTGCTTAATAAAGGAATTTTTTTTATTACCTCTTATTTTCCTCTATTTATATATTTTCCTATTTTACTCCCTTTCGTTTTTTTATCTCATTTACATTCTTATTTATTTTTTCCATTTATTTATTTTCTTCAAATAATATCTACGAAGTCAATTGTTGTTCATGCATTTAAATAGTTTCCGTATATAAATATAATAGGCGCTATTTTTATGTTATTTGAATGCTATCTTAAAGAGTTTGTGAAATGTCCTAACTGAGAGTACATCAATGAACAATTCCTTCGATTTTTCAATAACATTTTAAAAGCACGTTCACTCGTTAGACCACTCGAATGCATAAATTTAAAAAAATGGCAGAAAATAGAATTTTGAAAAATATAACTTTTATACAAAAAGCATTAAACGACTGAAAATACTGCAGTAATACTATAAAAATCAACCAAGAAGTTACGGATTAAATTGGTTATTGAATGTTATTCTCAAATTAATATCTATTAATTCGAATATGTACATTAATATGATAAATGTCAGAAATATAATGCACTCATATTATTACTAGTTCTTATGTTCAAATATTCTATTGAACCATTAAATCATGGGAATAATTTTGTCTTTCATATTAAAATGGAGAAATTTCTCTTATTATGTCAATACTCTGATTTATGTGTTTCTGCTTCAGTTATCATGTTCAAAAACAAACTACAGATTGGCATAATTCTAAAAATAATTTTATTTTAATTAGTGGATGTCTACAGCGTGGAAATGTATTGAATTATGGTGGTAGAAATTTTAAGGATTACAATACATTCTCTTTGTGTGCTACATATACGACAAAATAAAATTGCTTAATAATCTTATTCAAAAAATATATTTATATATAAATATAATCTGGAAATAGAAATTAAAGATTTCTTACTAACAAGACGCGGGGCATTACAATTACTTTAACTTGTTAACAGCCATTTTCCATTAGAATATCTCTTATTCCTTGCAATAGCAGATAGGATTACAGTTAAGAGAAATGAGAAAGTCTTGTTGAGACAAAATCGGGGATTTCCTGTTCTACCTGTAGATTCATTTTCACTAACCCCTTTATCGCCGAACACTAATTCCTAAATCTAGATATATTTCAAGCACTTCAGGCGCAAGAAATTATGTGTTTTCTCACTTAATAAATATGGCTCTTAAATCTGTTTAGTCGCAGATATTTGCGGAATACAAAGAGTCGGCTTATTCATTGTGCTAATTGTGCTGCAACTTAAGAGTATCATTGATCCTTGGGTGCATATAAATTTACTGCACACATTTTATTTCAATTTTGAATTAAAAAAATTCATTTTTGATTCTAAATTAAGTATTAATATTTTTAAAAGTTTTAAAAACATTATTGGAATTGCAAAAAAATATCTCTAATTCCGCATAAGAACTCATTCATGTAGCCATAATATAAACTGTTGTAGCGGTTACATAACTACTACCTTCTCTTTTGATACAGCAGATGGCATTATCTTATTGCCATCAAGGTATATATTCCCCTGATGATTCTTGGGGGTAATTATTAGATTGTATTCTAAGTGAGTGTCATGTATTTTCTTGTTCGTGTTTGTTTTATCTTGTGAAATGTGGAACTTAGAAACTCATCTATTATTTTCATTTACTTCATAATGAAGTTATAAAGAGTCACGTCCCTTTACACTGTCACAATAAATGATGGATATTTAAGATATAAAAAAAAACATCCGAAATCAATCAAACTAATTTGAAGAATCCATTATCTTGGAGAATTCGCCTCACTTTGTCTTGTAATAAAGAAGAAATGAGATGATAAAAGTTTTAACAATCATTTACTCGGAGGATGATCCTTTCGTATTCTAAATAAATCTATTTTTGTCTCAGTGAAAGGCGCATTATTGAACCCTCTCAACATTTTTTTAATGTATTCGAAAGAATAAAGAAATATTGCAATGGAAGTACTAGAAAATTTTTATAGTTTATTTACATTAAATTAATATTATTAACTTCTTGATGGAAAATACTTTGACTAATAAAAATAACAGCATATTAAAATTGTACCAAAGGCCCAATTTAAAAATTTATTTTTCCAAAAATATCTACCAAATTCTTAAAGCACAATCAAAGCTAAAGCGATTTTTTTTTCTTTATTAATTTTCAATTTTGCAACACGAGTCAAAGTTTTAACCAAATATAAATACTTAATTTAAAATATAACTATTCTAAATTAGAAATGTAATTAAAATTAGAGAAAAACCTTTATTAATGTGAACTTATTATCCAATAAGAAGTTGGTAGTTATGTAAGTGACTATATTAGTACTTAGCACTATGTAAAGTGTTTCAGACAATTTCATATTTTGCAAGTCATAATGCTTTATACAAATGCAATAATCATAAAAATCTTCTTCAACATACGTATTTATATCATGAAATTCACGAATGAATATATTCATCTTATTATTCGACAACTAAGACTAGAAGTATTCATTCTGAAATTGAGAATTAGCGTTTTAAGTTGAGACTTATTTCATTTCAAACTAATAAATATAATAATTAGTAAAATTAATGCTGTTAATTTGTGTAAATGAATTCCGCAACACTGGACTTGGTATATATAGCTGATTAAGAATAATACTTAGTTTATCAGCACAAAATAATAAATCTTGAAAAAAACTTAAAAATTTATAAAATTAAATACATTTTATTTTGTAAATTTAGCATGATATACTCTAAAATCTCAAAACATAAAGAAGAAAAAGCATTAAACTCGGAAAAATATACAAATTTTTACTGAATTCTTCTAATTTTATAGATTCACAAATTATGGCAAATAAAAATTAATTGTCTCGTATTGACGATAAAATAAACATAATGATGTGATTCAAATGAGCAAAAGAGATTCACTGAAATGTGGAATAGTATGAAGTTTGTGATTAAAAAAGATTCTGTATCAAAATGTAAAATTAATTGTACTTATAACTTCATTTTAATAAATTTGAGCAGCCTGATTAATTTGGATCCTTCAGAATTGTAGTTAGGAATTTAATGATTTTTTTTGTCCAATGTCTACCAAAATACCAAAGTGTAAATTCTTTCAAAAAGCACAATATAGTATGATTAAAGAAATAATCTGATGTAGTAGTTACATATAGTTAGATTGCTAATAGTAGTCTAGCTATCTACTACGCTACCTCAGATATGTAGATAGCTAGTACTACTCTAGCAACCTATTATACTACATCAGGTATCTGTATATCTAGTACACAGTCTAGCTATCTACCTTATCATTTCTAGTGTAGTTAATGCGTATATTTTAAGATTTTATCACTGATTGTTTTTACATAAATATTTCTTGAATTGATATGCATGTTTACGAACATGGCAAAATCAATGCATAACTACCTCTGTGTTTCTATCCAATACAAAACTATAGTTAATTCGTTATTTTCCCTTTAAACTACTTGAAAAAATTTTTACCCATCATTAAGTATCATAATTTTAATCTTGAACATAAATTGCAATCTTGATGTCCTTCGATTTGTTAGATCCCTCTATCCCTTTCATTTTATGCGATTATACTTTTATATAACCCATCTGGGGGACAAAATGAAAATTCCCCCATATCAGTAAATTGAAATGTTCAGTGGATAATAATGATGTTTTCAGTTCATAAAGCCAAAATGGACATTAATGGTTCTCTTAAGTATTGTCAAGGCAGGAAAGGTTGTATCAAACTATTATTATGATTTGTAGTATTCCAACATTACTTTTATTTACCTTGAAACAATTCAAAAAGGACTTGACAAAATAAAAGTGAACTATAATAAGATATATATATATATATATATACAAAAGTATAAAAATCAAGTTAAATGGAAAAACAAATAAACCAAATAAAAAATATTAAAAAAAGAAGAATCCGGTATATATATATATATAATATAAAAGTAGCAAGGACTGGGTGACTGCTCCAAAATCCAATTCTCCAAGAAAAGAGGAAATTATATCTCCATCAACTTCTATTTATGGTATAATTACAAGGAAAACAAAGATAAAATCTGATCTGTTTATTGTTTTTCAGATATCGAAAGTTTAAACTAACTTTTTAAAAGCATTTTAGGTAATTTTTTTCTTTAACAAAATTCTTAATTTATCTTATTGAAGTAAACTACCGCTCTAAAATTAAGAGAGAATAAGTTAAAAGGAAAACGAAAAAAGATTTAAAATGCTGTTATTTTATAAAAGAAAAGATAACAAAATAATGCATATAAAAGTATTAATATACAAGATACAATATTCATATTAATATGCACGAACTTTTCTCTTATAAAGATGATGTTTTAAAACAAAAATATTTTATTGTCTTTCTTTTTTCTTTCAAATTAGTCACTTCTGCCCAAATGCTGACAATAATTGTTTTTCAACATGAATTAGTTCTTTAAAAATGTTTGCTTCATCTGTTTGAAATGCTCTAATTGCTTTTTCCTTTTAAGCTTACGTAAATAAATGTTTCTAATTCTTTCTGACAACTTGCCTACAATATTTGGTTCCCTGAATAAAATTTAAAATTTGAGCATTTTTTTTTTTTTCCTTTTTATATAATTTCAAAAACATTTGCTATTAACTGAAGTGAATAAAACTCAAACGGACTATAACAGCAGAGATTTTCTCTGCCTTTATACCTAAAAACGCCGCCTTTAGGGACCAAGTGTTTTATCGAGAGCAATAATAGTTTTTAATTTCAGTCAAATATCTCATCTCAAATTAAAAGTTAAATACATAGTATAATAATGATATCAAAAATGCAACTGTCTGATTCATCTCTTTGTAACTTCCATATAACTGTAACTTAATTTTCTTATTTGTGATACATAAGAAATACATAAATATTAAACAGCATCTTCCTTTCGTAAACTTACAACAATGGAAAAAATTATACGATTAAACACTTGAGGAAACTATGAAAATTGTTTTTTAAATTTCATTGTAAAAATGCAGTTAATTGTTAAAAAATAAGTAAAAAAAGAATTTTTTTAATTCCAAAATTTTAGAAAATTGTCAGCAGTAGTTAAATTGATATCATTAAAAAGACAACTTTAAAAATGTTTAAATGTTGCAAAATCTATTTTACGGAATAATAATTTTGGCAGTTGTGAAGAAAATGACAAAATTTCCCTTTTTTTTTATTTAATTAAAATTCTTGTGAAAATTACGAAAGAAAGATCATCTTTTCCATGTGCCCAATCTCCAATGTATATATAAACTAAACTCGTTACGAACAGTCAGTCCTCTAAAACTCCAATTATTCTTTTATATTATTCATATAAAGCATAATAACTTATAAACTCTTTGAGCGAATTATAGACGCAAATAAAGCTATAAAAATCTCAAAACATCGTTCCATTCCCATCTTTGAAAATTTTAATCAAAAAAATTTCATATACTTAAATATCTGAATTAAAATTCTACACAACATTTTTTGAAGCCAATTTTGTGGTAAATAAAATATCTCTAATTCATATAAAAGTTCCACAAATGAATGCGGTGACAAACTTCAGTCTTTTTTAGAAAACTTCACTTCAGAAAAGAGTAAAACCAATAAAGCAATAGTTTTCTGCTCTAACGATAATTTATCTACTACAACCAATAGCAGCAGCAGAAAAGAAAAATAATTTTACTTGTTGGAAAAAAAACGAATGAAGTCAAAAGGTAATTTATGTTCTCTGTACATTTTTAAACATCGAGATCTTGGTATATGGTTTTAAAATAAACATTTCTTTCAACTATAAAACAGCAATTCACAACTAGCGTGATTTATTAATCTAAACAAAGTAATGGATAATCGCTGAAATAATGTTTTAGAACCAATATCGTTATTTGTTTAATCATAACTTCATTTCTCCTAAGAGTAACGGATAACTTTAACTGTTTAAAACGGTCATTTTTTAAAGGAACTTTCAAAATAATTTAAAAGCAACTATAATGAAAAAGTTGTTTATTTTTACTCATAAATCCTCGAACCATCAAACATTAAATAAGAAATTTAGAATTGAAAGAATATTATTTCCTATTATTCTTTTAGATGATTATAATTAAAAACTTACAAATACAAAATTGAGATCAATGGTAATCATTCCTTCATTTCACATTATGGTGGACTTTAGAATTATGGTGTATGAGTGCATTGTAATTATTAGCTGGAGGAAAAGCGCTGTTTATGATTTTGAAAAATACTTGTTTCTGAAGTATATTAATTAAAAAATTAGGTAAAAAATATCGTAAAAAATAAAAATTGTAATCTCTTTATGTTAAACGTTCTACTCGATAATTAAGAAGATATTTAAGATTTAGAATGCAATTAACTTTTTAAACAAATTTATAGAATAAAAATTTGAATACAATTTGAATTTATCTCAAAAAAATCGTATGATTCAACTATACGTGATAAATTCAATGTATTCCTACTTTGAAAATGAATTCTTTTCCCTGCCAATTAGTTTCAAAAATATACAATTTTTATTTTAATTGAAATATAATATGATAATTGATATCATTTTATGTAACAACTTGTGAATATTCACTTTACCTAAACTTCAATAAAACGATAAATTAGTAAAAACGGAACTAATTATTTTCAGGAATGTATTTAAGCTCTTCTCAATTTTTTTGATAATTTTTTTCTGCTTCGATGTTAATATAAAGAATAAACGATCATTTGATGTGAAACTTCTGAAGTTTTCTTCACATTTAATTAATATGTCACACATATTTAAATTCTCAATTCTTATTTAACAGAAGTATTTTCTTATAATTGCATCTTAATTGTCAGGTTTTATTAATTTCATTACAGGTTTATTTATTTATTTTCGTTTCTCTAGTTAGCTATTAAAAAATTCTGTGCTAGAAATATATTTTTTGTTTTAATACAATTTCATGATATTTCTCCTATTATTCTTAAAACAATACCGATTTCAAGAGTATCGCCAAGTTAAAAGAAATTCTTGTAAGAATTTCTTTTTTAAATGTATTTAAGCCTTCCGCCATTTTTCAACGCTTTCTTTCAACTTCCAGAAATTCTCCACGTGATTTCGAGAATGGTTATAGTTTGAACTTGTCTAAAATACCTTCTGAAGATTTTTAAAGTATTGTTATATCAATAATAATAATAAGTGAAGAATTCAAACAAATGATCATTTGACTTAGAATGTCTGCAATATCCGCAGATTACACCTCATTGAACTTACTTATATTTCATATATATTTAAATTCTCATTTCTTTCTTATTTCACAAAAATATTTTCTTATAATTATATTTTAATTAAAAAGGTATATTAATTTCTCTACAAATCCCCTTTTTTATTCGTTTTTTCAGTCCATTATTAAAAAAACTGTGATAAAAGCATATTTTTGTATTTAATATAATTCCTTGATATCTCTAAATAATATTCTTAAAATAATATCGATCTCAAGAGTATCACTAAGTTGAAAGAAATTCTTGTTGGAATTTAAGCTCTCCGCAAATTTTTAACGCTTTTATTCTACTTCGAGCACTTGCCCGCATGATTTAGAGAATGCATATAATTTGAATTTATCTAAAAATATTTTCTGAAGATTTTATAAAAGTATTGTTTTATCTATAAAAAAGAATAAGAGAAGACTTCAAGTAAACGATCATTTGATGTAGATCATCTGTAATTTCTCTGAGTATTTCTTCGCATTTAACTAACTTATATTCCATATATATTTAAATTCTCCATTCTTATTTCACAATAATATTTTCTTATAACCGTACCTTAATTGGAAAAGTTTACTAATTTCTGTAGAATTATCTTTTTTTTTTTTTCGTTTCTTTAGTCAACCATTAAACAATTCTATGCTAAATAAAATTCTTCGATATCAATACAATTATAATACAATTCTTTGATATCCCTCATATTATTCTTAACATAACATTAATCTCCAGAGTATCACCAAATTAAAAAAAACTGCTATTAATTAATTCAGTACCTAAAAATATTCAAAATATTATTATAAATAACTAACAACACTTGTCAAGACAAACATCTACTAGCACAAGATAGCAATAGCAATCATTCTGATATATTAGCGCAACAATTCCATTCCGAATTCCCTTGGAATTCCAAGAGTTGTGAACGTATATTCTCTTAGTGACAGTTTATAAGCAGACCGCTGGAGAAAGATTACACCCAACGAAATTCACTCCGCAATAACTTAGACAAAGCCGAAGACCGGATGAGTTCTATCGTCCTTTGGGACGAGTGGCCATTGTGGGATACGAGATTAACGCATTTGTAGAGAACCGTACGGAAAAATTCAGTGCATGTTGGAATCGCCAGTGGATGCTGTTACTCGGTCATTAAGGGAGAATGGGATTTCAGAAGCTTTGGTCAATTAGAGTTAAATCCGATCCATGAAATTAGATGAAACGAATGGGATGAGTATAGGAGGAAAATGTATTTGCACTTGAGCTGATTTCACATATATCTGCTTGAGAAAATGTATTCTTTTTAGAAAATCAAAATTTCGAGAGAGATGTGTGATTGGTACAGTTGATGAAAAAAGGGGCAAATTATTATAAATACCTGTTTCTTAGAAAATATTGTCACATCTTCTTTCCCCACACAAAACTAACAAATAAGCAATTACTGGCCATTTTGGATTCGAAATTAGAAATTCGTTATTGCTATTCTAACAGATACCAGTTACTGTCATGATTTCCCAAATGTTTGTAATTTAATTTGCCAAAATATATTTTTTATATTAATATTTCCTTGCACTGTATCAAATTTTGTATAAAATTCATTAGTTTGAAGTCTGTATGTCCGTCTGTGCACATGAAAAAAACTATGCTTAAAACGCTATGATACAACTGGATAAAATTTCTAATATGGTATTACACCAAAACTGTACGACTAGATAGAATTTTGGATCAATTCATAAATTGACTGCAGTCTGTCAGTCTATCTTTTTGGGTTCACATGAACGTGAGGGCTAAAAAGAATTGAAGAAACTAATTGCATCGATTTCAATATATGACGTTAACACTAAAATGGTATGTAAGGAGCAAAATAAAAGTGATTAAGTACTGCTCAAAAATATGATTCTATTTTTCCCAAAGTATGAAGAAGTTAAATTTAAACCCATTAAATCCCAAAAATATAGGATAGAATATTTCAAGCAATTTAAAAAGTTAAGTAAGGTTGCTTACTATGCATTTGTTGAATCTATTTCATAACTTTATTTCACTCTAAAATTAGGATACAAATGGCGTAACTTCAATGTATACCGTAACCAATGCATTTCATAAATGTAGGGTTAAGATGTATTTTCCTTCACTGTGCAACGATTTCATTAATTTTGTACATTCGAATTGATTATTGATGAATGGTTAAAAATATCTTTAAATATATGTTTCATATCATAACTTTGACATTTCAAACAAACCTTCCGTTAGTCATAATTTTATCGTTTGCATTGAGAATTCTACATAGGATCATTTGCCTTAATTTATCATTTTGTACAGTTTTCATTTCGTACTTGATAGATTGGCGCTGTAAGCTTGAAATTCCGTTGAGGGAAACGTGAACAATAAGATTTGTAAATAGAGGCTCATACACTTTCAAATTAGGCAATCTTTCGCTTCAAATTATAGCAGAATGCATGCAATTTAAGGGAAATTTAATAAACTAAATCGTCTCTACAACTAATTATCGTGTATTATGATTAATAACAATTAAAGAACACTTAATATCAAATAAAATAGTAGTTTTGAAAACAGAATGAAGAATAAATGGAAATAGAATGGTGGAGTTCATTACAGTTTAAATCAAAAATATTGTGTAAATGGATCTGAGAAATAACAATGTATTATATGAATTCATACAATTACAACATTCAGCAGCTGGAAAATTTTAATTTTGTTCTTCTACTTTTAACGTATTTATTATATAAAAAAAATCATATTTCACAAAGAACAAATGATAACGAGCCTCATTCTTTGAAATTTTCATCAGAAGTATTTGCAAGCACGCTTTTCGGATTAGTTACTTTTTGTTCAATACAAAAGTAATCTGTTGCCAAAGTGTGTGTGCAAAAATGTTTAAAAACTATATTCGATTAGTTATTTTATAAGAAAAATTAATTATCACAATAGGAAATATGTTTAGTAAATAATCATCAACATTATAAGGAATTTCAACTTAAAAATATTCATAAAGGATTTTATTCTTTGAAGAATTTTTTTTGAATATGTTTTCATTTTTGTGCAGTCGAAATATGACATCCTAAAATATAAAATATTGCATTTTATGCTTAAAAATGACGTTTCAAATTATGAGCCATTTTGATTATCAAATTATGACAGGTAAATGTTATAAAAAATTGCCCAGAATATGAGGCAGACAAAAAAAAGAAACTGAATACAATTTACAAAATTCTTCATTTGTTTTTACTTTCATATTATGATGCTCTTATAAGTATAATACAATCCAGACATTAGTGTCCGTAACGAATTCCTATCGAATAAGAAAATCTAGCCTCCCTAAAACAGGAAATGAAGGTGCTGAGTCTTGCTTTAAAACTGAAGAAAATAATTCGGTTTTTTTTGTTTTTTTTTGTATTCTTAAATAGCATAAATCGAAATGAAATTTTCATTATTGATGGTTAATCATTATTTTTTTATAATTTTGAAAGTTTATCGATTCACTGGCATAAATTCTATACGAAATTCTATAAATTCTATGCCAATAAATTTTATATAGATTCTGTATTCCTACGAAAACGACTATTCTTCATTTTATGGCTCGAAAGACACCTGAATAAAGAATAAAAATAATTTCCTAGAACTTTGATATTTGTATTTAAAAAATTTAATTTTAATTCTAATCATTATATAAAGCTTATAAATAAATGTGATTAACATTTTCACATAAATCCGCACGAGGCTGGGAACCCGTGCATATATAAATGGAAGTTTCCAAATAAGTAAAAAGTATTTTTTTTCTTCTAAAGATTTATGGATCTAATTACCTCCATTTTGACAATGGAACCTACCTTCTTCAATAAGATTAGATCGGGGCCGACAGTGACGTTTGGAATTCAGATATTATTTTCCGTATGACTATTACTATGATATCGTAATGACTATTATGCAGATGCCACAAAAGAAGAAATGAGCACACTTTTAATTGTAATAATTATTTTCACGTCGCCGTGTGACATGCAAAATATAAAAATATATGTAATATTATCTTTAAATGTGAATGGCAGTGTAAATATATATACAAAAATTCGGAAATGTGTCAATTTTTGACCTAACACTCAATTATTTGCTTCGAAAAAATAATTCATAAGTTGATAGAATTAATCAAAAATTTTATGTAAATCTATAACTTTAATCTAAGGAGCAATAGTTGATTTTATTTTTTTCTGGATCGTATCTGTGAGTATATATAAAAAAATATACTAACCATAAAGAATAGCAGACTATCAAAAAATCAGATATATGGATATAATTCGAAAAATTGATTTTCGAATTCTAAAGGGTCTAATAATTTATATTTAAGAAAATGTAGAAGTCGATTTGAAAAAAATTTCTTCTAAATTATACTTCGGAAAATTAGTCTTTATCTTCGCATACTTAGAGAATATTAAGAAAAAATTACTGAATTGCAAATAAAATATAGGATTATCAGGCTAAGGCCCAATTTTTTTTTCTTGTAATATTTGGCAGAAATTTAAATCAGATTACTTAAAAGTATCCATTTTTTGTAAATGCAATTTCGAAATAATTGGTTATTATAGAATCTTTCATCACTATCGCTTAAATCAACTTATTTTTGTTAAATGAATCAAAATTAAATCATCAAATTGATATATATATATATTGGAAATGATAAGTTTACTTATCCAAAATGTTACGTGGTCTTACTCTTAAAATGAAGAAATTCTTATCACTTACAGAAAATTAAATTATAATATTAAAATGGATAAGTAGAAAATTCTTTATCTACTTAATTCTAATTCAATATTCAGATCTAGGAATTTATCTAGACATTTCAAAGAAACAATGTGCATGAACAGATAATCAAAGAATTATAGTAAACGAATAAAATGAATTCTCCTTAAATGCAGTTAATTTAAAAAAAATCACATCATGCAGCTTTTTACTCATAAATTAGCACAAATTCGCAATTGTAAATTTTTACCTCTCGTATAAAAATATCATTATTAATTTATACTTGTAAAAGAGCGATCTTTCTATTTCTTTCTAATCTTTTTTATTCTTAGATTACATTTAAATATTTCTCGTTTTTCAATATTTAAATACAAAAGTAAAGTAAAAGGTAAAAAGAAGAAGATAGAACAAACATAAAGCATGAAATATTTGTTGAACATCGGGGGAATATTATAAAATGAATTGCTTATTCAAGATGATATTTTTCAAAGAAAATCTCGCGTCTTTATGTGCAATCAATTTGGTACGTATATTCTTCTCAATCTCTGAGGCTTTTAAAATATCTGTGTATTTTTAGGATAAAAAATTTCATTTGCACTATATACAACTGGTTAGCTTTTTTTGAAGTTTGATAAATAAATAATAAATTTATTCAATAATTCCGAAAGAATTTGATAGATATGTATATAGTCTTAATATTTTAAATATTCAGATATTTTTTGGCTATGTTAAATTCTACAATATTCAAAAATCTGTTTTTTTTTTTTTTTTTTTTTTTTTGAAAAAACTACATTGAAAAATTATTTATTCGGAACAAAGAAAAATGCAAATCAGCAAGTGTAGTACGAACAGCTTACTTATTTATTTTTTAAGAAGGTAAAAAAAATTTTAATTATTTTGTTTGTAATTCGAATTATTTTTTTTAATTATTTTATAATTATTAAAAAATAATTTTTATTAAATTTATTTCTCAAAATTAACCAGCAAAACCTACTAACACGACGAGAACTCGATTAACTGCCAATTTATCTCATTAATATACTCCTTAGTTGTTCCAATTAACTGGCACATAATGATAATTAAATGTGATATTGATTTAAAATGTTGATTTTAATAACTGAAATCCCTTTTTAATTATATTATTTTTGAATCTATTATTTTTTTGATTTATGGAATTTGTTGTATTATTATGCTTCTATTATTTGTTTTTGAATGCATATTTAGTAGTATTTTTATATTCTTATGATAATATTTATTATTTATAGCTTTCCTATAATAATATCATTTTCTTTGACCTTTTGTATGATATTTATTCATTGTTTCCAATATCAACAAAAATAAAACAATTTTTACTATATATTTAAGTAGATATTTAAAAAAGAAAAAGAAAAGTTCAAAATAGACCTTAAAAGAATTATTCTATTTTACTTTATTTCATTTCATCAATTATCCCATTATTATGAACATTTTATAGCGATAATCTGTGCAATTTTGTTTATAAATCAAGTGAATTTAAATTATTATAGCATCCGAAGAATTCCACCTTTAATCAATAAATCAAAGTATGGTGAAAATAAAATACACGATTTCCGAAAGAAATCGACATATTTATGCTGTTTAAGAATTTGTCGTTGCGAAGTAATATTACTTCGAATCCTGATTTTTTATTCAAAGAATTATTGCATTATCTAAAGCTTTTAAAAGCTTTGGCATAAACTTATTGTATTGCATTCTTTGATCTAATACTATATTACGATTTCATTAAAACAGTGTTAGATGAAAGTATGCAATACAAAATAGATAGATTTAATATTTGTATTTAATTTGATATCTAGACAGCAATCCAATTTTAAAACCATTTCAAAATGGCATTGATTTCCATTCTTATTATCAAAGCAAATATGTTGGAAACTGAGTAAAATGTTCCCTACTTTTAAATGATTTTTTAGTTATAAATAACCTTATAAATAAAAAATAATCATTTTATTCATATATGGACAGTAGACATTTTAAATCGAATTTATTTGAAAAAATTATTAATTATGTATTTTATGAATTTGAGAATTCTCCAGTCACATGTAAAACTCCTTAGAAGGATAAAGCTATGAGATTTTCTAGTTGATAAACAGCAGTGAAATGACTCATGCGCTGGCGTGTTTTCTGCAAAATTCGATTTCATCCGATGAATAAAGAATTATTTCAGGACATTATTCAGTTAAAGCGTTATTAAAAAAGAGATAGTAGATTTAAGAAAAAGTCTTAAATGTTTTCAATTCTATAATTTCAATTATAAAAAATTCCATAATTGAAAACATTTTCTTTTTATTAAAGGAGCAAAATGCAATCAAAATGTCTTAATTCTTTTATGTTTCATATTTTATATAGATTAACAAACTTTTAATCATGGAACAATTTTAATTTGATTTTAACGAATATTTATAGTATAAGTTTATCTTCTATATTTATTTATTGTGTGTTTAAATGAATAATTTATCATAATATTTTTTTGCGTTTGATTTTATCTAATGAAAAATTAAAGGAAGACATTATAAAATTTCTAGTCTATTCATACATTTTTCACCAGTTCTGCAAACATTTTAGTTGTTAATAGTTGTAGAAATTTATTATAAATATTCTCTACATATGAAAACACTTTACAGACAAATTGCAAGAATTTACCAATACTTTTAAACAAAAAGAAACAATTTTAACCCCAAAATGTTACAAGATTTCATTTTTATGGTTTAATTTTATTAAGTTCACACTCGTTTAAAAATCGAAAATGAATGAGAATTCATCAATTTTTCTTTTTCCTTCTGACAGTGATATAAAGTGCACTTACCAAATAAAAAGGTCTTTTGAAATTACGGATTTTTTTTAGCGAGTGGATTTTTTTCTCTCTTCTCAGAATTTCTTGCAAAGGTCGCAGGTGGAGTTGCGATGCTGATCAAAATCTTGATAGGAGCCCGAAATTCACGAGCTGGTACAAAATGATGCGCTTTTATATCGCTTGCGCCCTACGTCACCGTGACGTCATGCAGCGCGCGAAAAGCACCAGTTGCTGCAATTCGTCCAATCTTTCTCTTCTCGGGATTTGTCACACATTTTCATGATACGTTCTGGAAAAACGGGGGCGGAGAAATATAGAGCACTAGAATTTGTTGCGTAATTAAGTTGTTGAAAATTTGAGTTATTTTTTCAAGATTTAGAAATATAAGTCCCTGCTGAACTTTGTAGATACTTAGTTTTCATTAAACATTTTATTTCAATTAAAAATGAACAAAAAAAAGTATGTTTCAGGTTTAACTATAGTATCGATTACTTGAACGCTTTTGGGGGCTTTTAAGCTTTATTAATAATAAAGGAGAATATATGGCTGTGCGTGGGAACTGCACAGACCAGACAGTTTGACCGAAAGCCACTCAAGGTCATTGAAATATAGGTTTTTAGCAATTTTAACTAGAAGTTTAAAATTTTATGTTATACAAGTTTTTCGTATTTTTCAAAGTAATTTCTGAAAATTTTATTGGAAAAAAATAATTTTTGCATCATATTAAAATTTTTTAAATTATCTTCTTTATTGTATCACTTTATATGTCATGTAATTTTTTTTTCTGAATATTAATAATTTTTATTAAAACCTTTTTTGGATAACCTTTCAATAACATAATTCCTTCTTGCAGTAAAATTCAAGCTGTTTTATTTTTAAAAATATATATAACATCATAGTATTTTCTTCCACTATTCAAAGCGAAGGTAGAAAGATTATAATTTACTATCTGCTTAGTTTATATAAGGAATTAGAAAGTAAAGTTACAGTACCTCGGAAGATTGTACTTAGAAGATAGTTTAACTGAGTAATTTCTTTCTTAATGGCGCTTACTTTCTTAAGGCGACTCCTTTCGGTAGGTTCATATATACAATAATCAGAACTGATAAAAATTTATTACAAAACAGAGCTCTAATATTTTTCACAATTTTAAATTTAAAAATACTTTTTTGAGGTAATCTTTAATTAAGTTATGCAAAAGATATTTATTTAAAATCTAATCTCGAATCAAATTAGTAAAACTGAGTTAGTTCAATATCATATTGTATCAGACTACATAATCAGAGCAAGTACTATTAATTTTAGTACAACTTATTTTAATATTACTTATTCTCAAAATTAATAATAATTATTATTAATTTTTTTAAAAATCTGAATATTTGTAAGAATACAAGAGTTATTTCTTCTTCATGTGATTTCTAGTCTGCGTGTAATGTGTTGAGAAGGTCTACGTTTAATTAATTTAGAAGACGGTAGTTTAGAAAAAATTTAGAAACGTATTGTTGAAAAAGAGCAAATATAAAATTGTTGAGATGAGTCCCTTTTTAAGAAGCTATTATTTATTTTTCAGAATTATATTTCATTCGAAATATAATGAGTATAAAAACGTTAAATAAATATTTTGATTTTTATCCTCTATTCCTACTTTTAGAACTGAAGAATTACTAGTTCGAGATTAGATTTTTTCAAGTTTAGTGTTTCTTTAATGTATTGGTTAAACTCCTCGTTATGAAGTGACTATTGTGACGCTGACGTTCCCTGAGAATTCAAGAAGCAAGTTGTTTTCTCAGGTGTTGCTCTCGTCATATGAACAGTGTTCAAAATTGTAAGGGGTTTTTTTCTCAATGAATTTCAAATAAAAATATTATCTTTATCGATAAGCAAATGGATGATATCAGTTAGTTACATCTAAGAAATCGTAATAATTCAAACAGAGAAAACTCAGAATAAATTCTCAAGACACAGAAGACTTAGGAATAAGGATTTAAAACAAAAAAAATCGAAAATATTAAATTTTCTTATCATTTTATCACCAAGTGACTAGCTATACATGTTTTATTGCTATTTTGTACTATAATAGCATGAAAACATGCATAAATAAAAAAAATTAATAGTTAATGGATTGGAGGAATAAGTCTATTTTAAATAACTTGCCGTTCTTCAGATTTGAATATGATTGAATTGCTTTATGATTTACTTTTTAAGAAATTTTATTAAAAATTTTAAGATTCTGTAACATATATTAAAATAAATGTTGATATGAATTTTAGATTTTGACTTTTCAATGCAAGAAAAATTTATTAAGGAAAATTTAAAGTTCTAGTGGAAATGCAATACCTGCAAATACATATAATTTCAAAAAATTGTTTTTAAAAGATATATAAACTGATTCCCAATCTTATTCTAAATGAAATTGATATGATAATGAAAAATTAAGAGAAATGAACTAGAACTCCAAGAACATTTTTTTACCATAATTATAATAATGTTGTACATTTTTTAAAAATATTTTACGAGTTTTTATTCTAACATATAGGATAGAAAATTTCATAACTCTTGATCAATAATTTGCGGAAAAGATTAATAACGTACCTTTAAATAAGATAGCATGAACTTGTAAATGGATAAAGGAAAAGCTTATGACAATATTAAATGGATTATGTCAGATTATTGCCACCATATTTCATTTCCAAAACTTTGGGGTCATAAAAACACTCATAATTACTTATATGTTATAGAGTATATTTTTGTTCTAAATGTATTTACCTATCGTTCATACATAAAGTAGATGTAAAATCTCTTTTAATGTATGCTAATTTTCAATACAAAGAAAGAAACAGAAGTTACTAATTCGTTGTTTCTCATCAAAAATTGTTTGCAATTTAATGAAATATTTAACAATAATTTCGGTCGACATTTTATTACATTCGTTCCAAAATGGAATGGATCTAAGAGTGTCGACTGATCATTAATGTCTTATGATTAATATTTATTCTTATTTTCAGTGCTAATGCAATTTAAATCAGCAGATGTTATAAAAGAAATAATCTTAAATTGCTGGCACTAAGGATGATTTCAGCATAAAAATTCATTTATCTTCCTTATTATAGAATTATTTGTGGGGATAAAAATTCTGTCTTTAAGAAAAATTAAAAATTCAGGAAAGTCCATTTGAATTATAGATTGCTTTTTCAATATTTTTAGAATTAAATAATATTTATTACAAACTAGTGGAAACGCTTTCTCCGAAATACTCTTGCATATCTTCTAATAAATATCAATGTACCAGTGGCAAATAATAACTACAAAAGAATCTATTAGAGTAAAATCTTTGTTGATTTTTTTGGCGATTAATCGCTGGGATGTGGCTAGTACACGTACAAGCAAATTAAATGTATATTTGTCTTTTTTCAAGCCAATTAAAATCAAAATTTGACACAGAGCTATAATTTTAGTAAAAAAATAGCATATCAAATTTCATATAATTAAGTCAACATTTAAGTCATTGCGTTTGTGAGTTATCCTTATTATAAACTTGTGAAAGTACAGACCCTACAGGCAGTCTACTCCATGTCGGATTTCATTCCAAATTTGATGCATATCTGCACTTTAGATATAAAATATATGCACAAAATTTCTGCATATCAGAATTGTATTTATTATGTTAACTTATTTTCAGACACTCACAGACAAATTTCCTCCGAAAATATTTGTTCAAAATTTCATAGAAATCTATAAATTTTGGTCTTAAGCCCATATACCAAATTTCATCGTTTAGCTCAAAGCATTTTATAACTATTCGTGTTCACAGACAGACAAACATAATACCAAAAATGTGTCTCTCAAACTCATGAAGGTCTAAAAATGGAGATTCGTCAAAATCCCTAATTCGAACATTGTTTATACCACAGTTCAAAACACAACAGAAAAGAATAGTAGATATAAAGAGGCGTCTAAAAAAGAACTCGGGAAAAATACTCCTCTTACTCATTTGCGCTTCGCCTTTGTAGAGTAAAATAATCCAAAAGCGATAAGCACAGGATTTCGCAACGAGCAATATTTATTGATTTAGCATCTTGTTATAATTCGGAATTGAATATATTTGTTTCATTATTGAATATTAACTATACATATATTATAAATGTATTTCTTAATTATGTATTCATAATAAATAATTGCAGTGCTTTTAAAGACATTAGTAAATTAATAATTTAGAGTAAAAATACCTAACCATTTTTACGCTTGTCAATGAAACGTTTTTCTGAATGGGAAACATTAAAATCTAAAAGTATCCTTAAAGATTCCCTTCCTTTTGTTTTTTATTTACACTTTTAAAAATATAATGCTACCAAGGTTTTGTTTATCACATTTCATAAACAGCATTTAGGAAAAATTCATTTTGTTTCTTAATCAGCTTTCACTTAAAGTTTTCGCTTTCTTTTAATAAAATAAAACAAAAGTTTTTTTGTTAGTCTTTTATGATTTAAAATTTATATTCATTTTGTTTCTTAGTCAGTTTTCACTTAGGGGTTTTGATTTTCTTTTGTGTGTGTGTGAAATTAACAAGTTTTTTGTTAGTCTTTCATGATTTAAAATTTCCTAGTTTACTTACTTTACATAAAAAAAACTTTGGAAAATATTAACAATATTCGTATATTGAATAATATTACTAAATATGAAATAATATAATATAATGTCACACTATATTGTGCAATAATTTGAGATTGTATGCAGAACCTGAAATACATTTCATAAAACTGCCAGAGAGTTTGATTTAAGGAGGAATAAAATATTATTATTTTCATCTAAATGTATATACGCTTAGCAATCCCACATAAATGAAATTTTGTACAGGGATATATTGTTGAAAAGCATTTATTTCAAAACTATAAAATCTTCTGCAAATTTATTTATGATATGAACTTAAAAAGAATTCAAACTTGTTCTTAGAGCATGTTATAAAACTAATTAAGTACTATTTTAGAAAAATTTTGTAAAGCTAATACCAATTCTATAAATATTCTAATGAAAAGTAAATATTATCTGCTACAAAAAGCTGAAGCTATTATATTTTGATGACAGAAATTCAGTAATTCATTATCCATTCCAAGGAGCTCTCAAATTGATTTGGATTTTCAAATTATTGTTTAAAAAATTGGTTTGCGTTGAAACTAATGCCCTTTTGAAAAATCATATCGTAATATAAAATAAAAATATTCACTTGACACAGGATATAATTTGTGATATTCATACAATAATTATATTATTAAAGGCTTCATTATACAAAATATCTTGGGATAATTTTAATATTTCAGATATTAATAAAATATTTGCAGATATTGCATTATTCAGATATGTAAAAAGCTATCACATGACTGAATAACTTGAGCTTGCATCATCATTTTATGTTATATTTTCTTCATATCAATCCGTACTCTAGTTAAAACTAGGAAAGTAGTCTTCCAGAAATTTTCTTGCATACTTTTCAATAAAGCTCCTGCTTAAGTCTCCTGTCAAAACTGTGGCCCTAGGGTAAGGTCGCGAATCCCTTGAATTGCATTGGCGAATGAAGCTACGATATATAGATGTTTGGAATGAATCTAGCATTTTATTGACTCTATTATGTGGTGTGAATACATAGCTTAGATGCCTTTTTTCGTCCGATTGAAGCCAGAATTTCACATAAAATTACAGTTGCAGTCACAAGATCCTACATCTAATTTTATTGATTTAAATCATTGTGTTTACAAGCATGTGTGCATACAGACCGACAAACAGTCCATTCCTTAACGTACTTTGTACAAAATTTGATTTAAAAAAAAACCTCCATTTTAGGTGCTAAACGTTTATGCCAAGTATTATCTGTCTAGCTCTTCACATTTTGTAGTTACCGAATTCGCTTGTCCTCGAAGAGCCAAGGCGATATATTTCCTTTAAATGAATTTCGTTCAAACTTTGATAAAAATCTGCATATTTGGTCTTAAGTCCATATACCAAATATATTGCGTCCAACTCAAAGTGTTTTTGAGTTACCATGTTCAAAGACAGTCAGACAGACAAAGTGGACAGACATAATTCCCATAATTGCGAAAAGGTATTTTTCAAATTCGGTAAGATCTGAAACATGGAGTTTAATCAAAATTTCTATTTCAGACAATTACTATACTTTCTTTATATTTCGTACACGATAAAGTAAGATGGATTGAGTTTTTTGAAGATACCTTATAAAGATGAAAAAAATTAAACATTATTATTAACTCAAAGATGAAAACTCTCTAATTTTATCAATAGAATACCAATCTTGTGTAAATGGGCTACGTGAAATATCCACAAAAGTTTTCGCAAACAAAGCAAAATATTTAATATCAGGAAACTTTAGCGATTTTTAATGCTGTTTCCTGACTACATGAATGATTTTGGAGAATTCGGATTCTGCAAATTATTATTGAAATCCTTCATACAATTGGTTTTCCCTATAGTGATGAGTTTTTTTATGTGTAACTGAGTCATAAATAATAAACATTTCTTTGATATTATTTTAACGAAATGTATTTCTCTTAATTGAATAGTATAGTTACCTAATAATAACAAATAATGTTTTCTAAATTGGTTTACTGATGTAAAATACCAGAAACGTTTCTATCAAGCTATGGGACATTCATAAATAGTTATTAAATGAATATCCATCTAAAATGTGAAGTTATTCAGAAAATCGTGAGAGAAAATGCATGATATTGCATACAATACGTAGAAAATAAGTTTTATTTTAAATAAGAATAATGGTCTCTGCACAGAATGCAAGACTTTTATAGGATGACGAACAAAAAGAAAAAAAAACAGAGAACAATTACTATATGGAACAAGAGAGGAATCTGCAGAAGTGAAGGCAGCATGCTGACATTGAGCTTTGTATCTATTTTTGAAATATTTTCCTCTGACATCAATATGTCAGAAGACATCCCACACCTACAAACAGGTAACACACCTTTCTCTGCTTGTATTGGGGATTTTTCAAATCATACAAAAACTTTCTCTACTTGTATTGTGAGTTTCAAATCATACACGGATTTAGGCCAGCGATTCTCAACCTGTGGGGAGCGCCCCCTAGGGGGACGCGAGTACACTAGAGGGGGGGTTGCGAGAATATCCAAAATAAAATATTATTTAAAAAAATTGATCAACTGACAGAAAAGAAAGCACACATACTCATAGAAAACAAAATACATTTCGACATATTTAATAACCTATTAAAGTAAAACAACTTACTAAATCAAAATTTACTAAATTAAAACATACTAAATTAAAAACAAATTTAATAATTATTAGTGGCTTTCTTGGGCCTGTCTTTCAGAGCAAACTTTTTCGAAGGAAGGCTTAATATTAGAAATAGCCAATCTCAGTTCTGTTTCTATATTTATCCGAGATCTGTATTTTGTCTTCAAAGAAGCCACAGCAGAAAATCCAGTTTCACAAAGGTAGGATGTTGGAAATGGTAAAAGAATGCGAAATGCCTTTGCTTTTAGTCCAGAAAAATCATCCTCTATTCCTGCCGAAAATTCAAATAGTGATTTATTACTAAATAATCTTTTAGTTTCGCCACTTGTCGTGAAGTCTATGGATTTTTTTCCCTCATCAATTAAGAGTCCTTCAGGAGTCTTATGAAATGAATCCTAAATCCACTCGTAACTGGATATCAGTTTGTGTTCAGCATGAAAATACTTTTTAAAATTCTTTGCCAGCATGGCTAAATGATTTTCAATGGTTACAAAAACAACTTTTACATGTTCTTCTTCACCCTTATAAGTTTTAGTACAATCATCCACTTTTTCAAACATTGTTAGGTTTTTTGCTTTAAATTTTTGCTCCACAATTCCAATTTTCTACAAAAAGCATTAACTTTATCACTCGTATCCAACATATGTGTATTTGCTCCTCGGAGTTGAAGATTCAAGTTATTTAATTTCTCGAATATGTCGACTAAGTACTTCAATTTCATCACAAATAAACCATCGTGAAAATTCTCGGCCTCCTATCAGTTTCCTTCTTTTAGGAAAATGGCGATTTCTTCTCTTAATTCATAAACACGTTGCAAAAATTTCCCACGTGATGACCATCTTGCCTCTTGCCTCGCAATAAAATAGTAACGCTGAATGTACTGAACCCATGTCTTTACAAAGGGCGGAAAAGATTCTCGATTTTAGGGGTCTCATTTTTATATAATTTACTACGGTTACAACCGTAGTTAACACAATATTTAAACCAGGACTCATTTCTTTCAAAGCCAAAGCTTCTCTGTGTATCATGCAATGTGTGCACTGAGGCGAATTTTGTTTTACAAGTAGCTGTATACCTTGGAATCTTCCGGACATTGAACGAGCACCGTCGGTGCATATTCCGACTCAATTTTTCCATTCTATGTTTGCCTCATTCATAAAATCATTTAAAATAGCAAATAATTCGAGCGCTGATGTTTTGAGTTCTGTTGGTTTGCAGAAAAGTAGTTTTTCTACTACTGACATATTATCACAAATTTGAACATAGGCAATTAAATGAGCATCCCTATTACTATCTGTTGCTTCGTCAAGCTGTATTGAAAACCATTTGTCACGCAACTTCCAGAAAGGTTGACACTGTACATCTTAAGCTATATCGCAAATTGGACGAGCAACAGCATCATTTGATGGAGGTATGGACTGCAATTGTTTTGAAAAATTATGTCCAAACATAGTTTCTACAATCTCAATTGCTGCTGGCAAATTAAGCTCTTCACCAATGGTGTGAGGTTTTTTGCATCTGGCTATTTTATATGAACTTTGTAAGATACAATTAAAGCTTTTTTATTCACACATTATAAAAAATGATTTTTGCTTTTTATACGATTTTAATTTTAATTCGAAGAATTCTCTGGGTTTGTTGACGTACTTACTATGAAGCGCTTCCAAATTTCGTTTAAGCTTATTAGGTTTTATGCTGTCTGCGACCAACATTTTTGAGCAACTGATACACAGGGGCCTTCTTCATTTACTTCAGTACTGGTAAACCCAAAATGTAAGTACTCTTGAGAATATTTCCTTGATTTTATTTTCGGAGTCACGCTCATCTGTGTACTTGTTGATGCTTGACTATCGTCTAATGCTTGCTTACTTCCGCTTAAAAATCTATCAATGAGTCTACATAAATCTCCTGCCATGAATATTTTTATATGGTGAATTGCAATTAACACGGAAACATATATAACATACAAATTCACGATAAATTCGATAGCGATAAAAGGATCGACTCGAACGAGACTGGCTGGAATTGAAACTTGCGTAATTGAACATTTTCCTTCTTCCTATGAGAACATTTGCTCCGCGCATGCTCGAGACGGCATCCGTTGCGTGGATTCCCTTCCACAAACATTTCTTAACATTATTTTTTTTTCTCTTTTGTTTAGTCATGCTTCTGTTTTATTTCTTTTATTCGAAAGAATGTATTCCCTGTTTCTAAATTTAGCTCATGCCGTCTAGGTTAACTTTCATTAACGATTTTTTCTACTTTCATATTCTTTTAACGTTATCTCCCTGTTTGGCGTTCAATAATATAATATTTACATTTTCTCCGTTTTCATTCGCTTCATCTGTTTACCGTCCCTTGTCCAAAATGCAAGATGTGGTTTTTCGCCAACGTTGGTTCGCTTTTTCTCTTGTTTTGGCAGTTAGTTAAAAATAATTTTAAAATAGAATTCAAAATGCTCAATATACATTATTGTTGTATAAATTTTATTGTAATCGGGGGGCGCGATGAAAATTATGATTGAAACTGGGCCACGAATACTGAAAGTTTGAGAAACGCTGATGTACACGGAAGGAATATATTAACCCTTTCTAGGGTCGTGGGAAGTATGCTTCCCACCAAATTTATCAATCTTTGTATGAAATTATGTAGGTTGGCATAAGTTCTGACAGATTTTTTTAGCAATTCAGAAACTTAGATGCTTCAGTTCTTTATCTCAGACAAAATGATGTGTCTTGATTTGTTACTTAATTATTAATTAACCAAATTAATTAATTAATCAAATTAAATTTATCTAATAAGCTAAATGAATCCCTTTTCTTATTCTAATTTCAAGCCTAGAAATATTTTAACATATGACTAGAAAAAAATGGCCCTTTAAAGGGTTAATTGATACATTACCAGTTGTTCTTAACGGAAATTGTAAAATTTCTGAGTATTATACTCTTTTAAATTTATTTTTTAATGTTCTTTAAGAATTTTTAATATATTCTGGCATCTGTATCTTATCTGTATTCTTGTTCGTGGTATATTTTTATAGTTTATAGATGTTGATTACATGTACAAATAAATGTTTGCGAATGGGAACAAAAGAAATGGTTGTTGAAATCGTCTTCAATACGAATAATTTTGGGAATAAATTATTTCAAATAAATTATGATCTTATTAAATTAACATTATAAATCTCGCCTTGCATTTTTTTTGTTCATATCTCGCTTAAATCAATTCAACTAGTTTATGCATTCGTTTTTATTCGTAGAAACACTTCTATATGGAAAATATTTCAATTGCAATGCTATTTTCTTTTAACAATAATTATTTCTGAAGGTTACGAACCTTAGAGTTCCATCACTCCATGAATTCACTTCTCATCGAAAAATAATGAATAAAATCAGTCGTTGAGATGAATTAAATGCTCTCATAATTGGTATACTTATTCCATGCTTCCTTTCAAATTCATTATTACGGGAAAGACTAATTTTGTTCCGAAATTTGAAAACGATGTGGTGAGTTGTACTTCAAATTGCACTGCAAATTCATAAATTAACGTATTTGCTCAGCTGTGTATATTTTAAAACCCATTTACATTTGTGCCCTATAAAATTAAACTTTATTCTTCCCCGTATACTAAATGCAACTAGCTCTTAATTATTCAAAAGATTTGTTTGCTAAAGGACTGAATTAAATTTCATGTCCTGTTATTTTAAGCACTTTCAATAAATACTGTATTTACGAAATATCTTTTCAATGCCTTTCAAAATATTTTGTAAGAATGCAAATATAAAATTTTATTACATAATTCACAGAAAATTATAACTTTAAATAATGGATTTGAATTCAATTTTGCTAATAAGGCATTGACCTCATTAGGAACCAGCTTTTGTTAAAATCTTTTTTTTATAAATATCTAAGATATAACAAGCCTATAAGAAAATTTTATCAATAGTTTTAAAGCATAAAGTATAATAGTATATACATAGTATAATAGTAAAGTATATATAGTATAATAAAAAAAATAATAGTATAAAGAGAGAAGAATGCCATTATTGTATTTGGTGATTTTCATTTCTGAAACGAGGATACGTTTATAAATTCAGAACTTTCTAAAACATTCCAGTATCAGTGTACTGTATCCGAGATTTTTGAAAAGTATCAATCTTTTGTGAACATTATAAAAAAGATTATGTAACACAAGAATGAATTGTTATTTATTCAAAAAAAAATCTAACATTGAAAAATATCCATATAATATCTCGCTTTCTGATGAGAAATGAAGAGTCATTCCTCCATATCTTGTATATCAATTTTTGCATGATCAGTTTTTCTTAAATATAGAGAAGATTCGGAATTTGATTCAATGAAGAAAATGAATTCATGATTTCGCAAGGTGATAAAATCGTTTTAATAGCGTCATGCCCGGACACAACTAACCCTTGCTTTGTCCATAAAGCTAGAGTCCAACTTATGATGCAAGTTGAAATTGTGGAATTAATATATGTGTGTGTGTATGTGTGTAATGGTATCTCTTAATCCAATTTAAATCCTATTTAATTTTCTAATTTTTATTTTAATTTAGCCCATATTAATTTCATTCTAAAATGAGATCTTATTTCCTGATCTAATTCTTACTTTTTTTATTCAATTAATTCTACACGTTCTCTATAAAACTGCTGAATTCTGCAAATTTTTACGCTCTGAGAAAAGGGATAAAATTCCTTATTGTTTATCGCATTCTTTTAAAGATACTTAAAATCCCCTTTCTTAAATCGACAAATCACTATCAGGTACTGATCTGATTTATAGTAAATAATCTATATTGATCTATAGTAAAATGTTATGAGAGAAAAATTTCTGCCTGTTCTACTCTTGTGTCATGATGCAGACTGACGTATTTCTTACCACTTTTTTTTGTTCATAAATTATACATCCCGCGGTGAAATAAATCGAGGTTTTTAAATTTTTAAACGTTTCTTCTATTTGACCACATAACTGCTAAAATATATTTACTTTAATATATTACTATAAAATATTTAATATATTATATATAATATATAATTAAAAACTGTGCTATATAATCAAAAAAATCAATAAGAAACCTTAATTACAAAAAATAAATTTTAAAATAACGGGAATTGAACTCGAAATGAATTCCAAATGAAATATACATTAGAAAAGTATATAACGAAATTAAAAATTTATAATAGTCTTAGCATCAGAGGAAAACAAATTTGTAACTGAATAAGACATTATCATACATTTGCAATTCCTTTTGGACCTATAGACGAAAAGAGAACACAAATTCTATCGCCACCATCGAAGTTTTTATTTCCTTCATTCCGTACATGTTTATTTCCTTAATCATTCGACATTTAATTTTTCTCTTTGGGGAAGATTTGCTGCGCCCTCTATTGCCGCGTGTCTCATCTTTAAAAGAAATCGGTTGACTGAAGTTCATTTAACAACTAGCGCTCGCCGAGTGAACTCATCAGCTCACTGCGTTTTTATTCTCTTTTCCAAATTGAAATATCAGAACATCCCAACATGACAGTCCATTGGAAAGTTAAAATGTAGGAAATCTGAGAAAAAGCAGTCAAATCATATGGCCAACGAATGATTCTACAATATAAATAGAAATATTTAAAAATGAAATATGCATTTTTTTATTGTTTATGAGCAAAATGATTTCATTTCATTTAACCATTTTTTTATCAGCCTCTTCTTCAATTTCATGTTGAATCTTATTGCGTTAAATTTAATTAATATAATTTTTTGAATGGTTTAAAGATTCTATTAAATTATTTACTCCAATAAAAACTTAAATAAGTGCTGCATTCAATGGGTATTGGGCTCTAAAGTTATCAGACAGTATTTTATTTGACATTCCACTGAACATATTTCAGTGATATTAATGGAAAAATTTCTTCTTATGGCTTACTTATCAAAACATCAACGTGCAATTAGATTTTAGCAGAAAAGAAACTTTATAATATTTTTTTTTGATAGTCAACTTTAGCGACTAGCTAGTTCGCTGAGAATATAGGTTGTGCGTATTTTCAATTAAATTGCTTCTGCATTACTTAATATTTATGATTCTTTCAATAAAATATTTTTAAACTTCCAAATGTGATGAAAATTAAGGTTATAATACTTTAATAGGATTTCAGCTGTTCTGCTAATTGTGTACCTAGCTCTTCGTAATGGACATGAACATCATAAAAGTTCTATTCTAAATCAAACTATTTGGAAATCTATTCCAAACTGCGTCTTATCTTTTGTAGTAATCTAATCTCACCGTCTGATTCCTCAAGTAAACTGAGGAAATAACTATCAAAATTTATCTTCCTTAGCTTGAAAGAGAGAAAAACTTGCAACTGACAACAACTTTGTATACTAATATTTTCAGTTGTTATTCAGAAAAAAAAATCTCGCAAAACTTTTGATTAATTAAACTTTTAATGGCTGATAGGGGCACATTTTTACCCTCCAAGATATATAATATGCCAAATTTAATAGATCAGGATTTTCCTGAATATGCCAATACGTATATTCTTCTTTCTCATTAGAGAGATTTGACTGTCTGGAATTCTGTAAAACAAATCTTTGATGTATGTACCTAAGATTAACGTTTCGGGGAACACGTGATTTCAAATGATAAAATAAATTTTGATGAAAAATACCAAAGTCTTAAATCTTTAAGCTAAAACATCATTTTAATGAAAAAAGTGATTAAATTTTGTTATTTTGATATGGAATTTTACTTTTTTTAGAACTTGCTTCTAAATTTAATTTATACTAACACTGAGTTAAAAAATAAGAATTAACATTTATTGTCGCTATATTCAAAGTCCTTTTTAGTGATTGGCCTGAGCTATTTTAGTCACATCTAAGAGGAAATGTATTTAAAAAATATCTTAAGAGGGAAATATGAATGATTTTTTTAGGTTGCTATTTATTTTATATACTTTTATTTTTTTTCCGATGAAAAAGGAGTCCAGCTTGCAATTCATTAGAATTTTCGTGATGAAATATTCGTAACAGCATTTTCATTTATTTTTTCTTTTCGATGTTTTTCTTAAACATTAAGAAAGAACTTTTACCTACAGGATCTCTCCTTAATTCATTAATCTGAACGTGTTTTCATGAACAAAAACTTAAATTATAAATCAGTTATACCAAGTTCGAATTCGTTAATATAATACATTATAACAAATAAATAAAATCGAAAATATTGAAAGATTTAACTTGGTTCCGAATTTATTTTTTTTTACCCAAACATTTACCTATAAACTGATTGTTATAAAAAGCAAATTATTTTTAAACTTTCGCTTATATTAAATAAAGAAGAAAGGCATTAATTATTATTGATGAATTCTATCATCAGTTGTCGACTTTAGAAAACTAGGCCATTTATCAAAAAAATTAATTTCTAATATATCATTTTTTGAAGAAAAATTATTCCTTCAGTGATAATTTTTTTATACCTTACTTGTAAGAAAATGAAATAATATGAAATTTTTTGAGAAAATTAGGCATTTATTTTGAATTTGAGTTCAAATGAAACTATTCATACACAATTGCTTAAAATAAATATGTATTAAAATTATCATGAACTCTAAGATATATGCATTATAATATAAAATGATTTCTAAATTTTAAGCTATTTTACACTGTACTTCTAATATAAATATTCCGATATTTTTCTCTATTTTTTAGCTTTTGTAAACCACTTAACTTTGTATTATACGAAAACTTTTGAACCGTATTTGAAAAGTGGAAGTTTTTATACCGAATGATAAGAAGAATCTAAATAATAATAGATAACCTTATTTATACATAAATCTTTGCACCTAAGATAAAAGAAATTTTGTGAAAAATAAAAACGAGTTATTACACAACAGAATATTGATAACATTTAAACGAACGAAATCGAAACAGTAAAACTGCATACCTTTCTAACCAGAGGTATTGTTTTCCAAATTCCATAAAAATTCTAAAATAATAAGCTTTAAGAAGTTTTGAGAAGTTTCTGAAAGTTCTCGCCAAAATATTTTCAAAATTGCTTCAATTTTACTGGATAATCTCAAATAGTATAAAGATTAGCTTAGTCTCATACATCTGAAATGATGATCGAATGATCCAACAGAAATGGAACCATTGTATTATTCATGAGATCGACTGGTATCGAAATATGATGCTATTCCATTCAACCCCCCCCCCCTCCCGATAAAAGATTTCTCTTTTTAAGCATTTCCTTGTTGAGGAATCAGTTACGTTCCTTCAGAGATTACTGAAGACTACAAAAATTTATTTCCTTTCCTTTAAATTAGATGTTTTTTTTTAAAAATGTGAAACATATTTGTTAAAAAAATAAAATTAAAGATTTTTTTATTAAAATGACAGTTAATCGTAAAATTTTATTTCAAAGGTAGTTTATATTAAATTTCTACTAGCAATGAAAATGAATGAATGAATGTGTGTGTGTGTGTGTGTGTGTGTGTGTGTGTGTGTGTGTGTGTGTGTGTGTGTGTGTGTGTGTGTGTGTGTGTGTGACTTCATTTTTTCCCTACCCATTGCTATTTCTGGATACCTTGTGTACATTAATACGAAGGACAGAACGGTTAAAAGGCGCGTTTTTTTATTCGTGATTTCCTACGCTGCGAAGTGGCAAAATGATCTGAGAAAGAAAGAAAAAACAGCTAGTTATAACCATATATTTTTATCTGAGATGTTCTAACTTCAGCTCGTCAACTGCAATGCAAATTCGGATTCTCGTTTGAATTTCACCTTGAACATGCTGGAACATAGAGGGCGGTACGTTCGCACAAGCGTCCGTAACGCGTCGTTCAATGTCCGGCAATGTTTGTGAAGGGCTGCATATGCTTGCTTTTTCATTATCTTTGAAATTGGATGGGAAGCGATATCTCTATGCCACATTGCGGGTCGTATTTGCCCGAAAGATAATCATTCTTCCTTCCATTCAAGTTCCGTGACGTCACCAATGTAGGGAATCATGAAAAGACAAATGAGTAGTTTAACCGTTCTGTTCTTCATACTATAAAGTGAAGTGTGAATTGTCACATTGTTCTTTTCGTAATAAATCAATAATGCTTTACATCTATGTAAATTAGTTTTTTTCCCCTATATGACTCTGTTTCGAAGATAGGAATGCTATCTTCTCAGGTTTCCACCAGATATCGCTTTAGGCGATTTTATTCAAATGCGAATAGGTACTTTATTGTACATAGACACCACTTTTAAGAATATAGTAGAGACATTTCGAAGTTAAGAGGATGGCAAGGGATTTTAGTAGGTATACTATATATATATATATACAGGGTGGTTATAATTAAAGTTACCCTGTTTAGACCTACGTAGTGTCCGCTCTAGCGGAAGGATGTCCAAGAAACTTGATACTTAGGTTGTATGGATCATGGGGAACAGAAATCTGCAATAAAAGAAATTAGTTCCAATTTCAACCGCCAGGTGAGAAGGCGGCGCATGAAAAACACAATTTGGAACTTAAAAACTTTATTTAATTACAATATACTTTCAATATGCATTCCATTTACGTCAAGCACATGTTCAAAGCATGTTATGGTGTATTCAACAGAAGCACGGAGGATTTCTCGATCAATTGCAGCAACATGACGAGTTATACGTGCTTCCAATTCATGCAGAGTCCGTATGCTTCCTCCATAGACACGATCTTTCAGGAATCCCCACAACCAGAAATCATAAGGATTCAAGTCCTGAAAACGCGGAGGCCAGGCAGTTGTAAAACTTCTTGAAATTACCCTTTGATCTTCAAAATAGGTACGAAGCAATGCCGTCACTGGTCGAGCAATGTGAGGTGGTGCAGTATCTTGCATGAAGACAGTAGTCCCGAAACATTCCCGTTCTTGTAACGCACGAATTACTTGCTGCTGAAAAATGTCGCGGTAACGGGCACCCGCAACGGAACACCTTTGAGGGTCATGAGGGTGTTCTCCTCAAAAAAAAGGGACCAAGAATGAAATCAGCAGTAAAACCACACCATACATTAATGTAATCAAGATGTAGAGACTGTTCATGCACATAATTAGGACTTGCAGTACCCCATATGCGACAGTTCTGAGTATTAACTGCTCCTCCTAGGGTAAAATGAGCCTCATCCGACCACAAAATGTTCCAAGGCAATGAATTGTCAACGGCTATTCTGGCTAAAATATTCTAGCAAATTGATTCCGTTTCTCTAAGTCTGCAGCGCTTGCACATGATGGATGTGTATGGATACCACTTTACAATGGGTGAAGAACTTTTCGTACTGTAGACCAAGGGAGGGACAAATCACGTGTCACCGCTTGAACACTTGATGAAGAATATTACGAATCAGTCGCTCTTTCGATACGGCAAGAGCGACATCTTCCGCAGTTTCATTTGAAATCCGTTTCTGTTTTCTTCCTTGTACCACACCCAACTCTCCAGTCTCTTCAAATTTAATAATCATCTTTTGCAAAGACCTGTACATAGGCCCTTTTCGTAAGTCTTTCAAGCGCAGATACTCTCGCAAAGCAGCTGAAAATTATGCTGTTCTGATAAACATATAACGACATGGCGAAGAATGATTTTGCGGCAGTGAGTACTGGCTTTTTAAATTACTCTAAATTTGCATAACGGCCTTTATCGTACATGAAACCGCCATCTATCGGCCGAAATTTGAACTAATTTTTTTTTTATTGAAGATTTCTTTTCCTCATGATCCATACAACCTAAATATCAAGTTTCTTTGACATCCTTCCACTAGAGCGGACACTACATATGTCTAAACAGGGTAGCTTTAATTATAACCACCCTGTATATATATATATATATATATATATATATATATATATATATATACAGAGAGAGAGAGAGAAGGATTAAGAGATATAAATCCAAAATTATTTTTCTCTTGATTCTCATGCTATTGAAAATTTTCCACATGAATAATTTTAGTTATCAATTTCTTCTAAAGGACAAAAAAATACATAATTGTGTAATTAAAGTTTGAAACTAATCCTCAATTTAACTTTTCTGAAAATCTGTTGTAAATACAAAGTTTCATTTAATTTCACTCTCAATATTTGCAGTTTCAGTTTATATCATCTTGTTTAATACTTTGGTTTAAGTTACATGAAGTACGAGCTTGGATATTAAATTTTTTAAATTAATTCTAAACCTTGCTTTGCTGAGAGTCAATTATTCTTTTATCATAGACAAAAACTTCAAAAACAACAAACTTATTATATTCAAAAGTAAAAAAAAATCGAACATTGCTTTATTTAGAATCAGTTATTCTTTTACCACAGTCAAAAACAACAAACTTATTATAGTCAAAAGTAAAAAATTCAAAACTTGCTTTGTTGAGAATCAGTTGTTCTTTTATCATAGTCAAAAACACATAATTTATTATAGTCAAAAGTAAAAAATTCAAATCTGCACTTTAAACAAAATTGCGTTGTCCTAGAATAATATGAAGATCATAAATAAAAAATAATAAACAAGCAAATAAACTAAAAAATTATATTTCTTGTCTATAATTTTTTCCAACCTCTTTTTAAGGAAATGCCTCACTTTACATGAATTTTCGAACATTTGAATCTCACTTTTTTTAATAATGCCGATGAGATATTAATGTGTAATTTTCTGGCTGACTGATTTTCTAATACAGTGTATTTAATAGAAAGTAACTTTTAAATTCATGTAAATTTTATCATCCGTGAAATTATTCGTTCTATTTAAATAGAAGACTTTTTCATTACAGAAAAGAACAACATAGAACAGAAGCAACACAGAAAGGGCAAAATATTATGGGAATCTTGAAATCTTTCTACAGCCTTTCAATCAAATTCTATTTTTGCGGGAAAAGCATTTTGCAAAATTGTGCCAGTTTTATATGTTTTTATATGTCCAAAGGCAATTTCTGATCCAAAGTATGCATCAAAAAATATATGGAATATTTTTGTAATCATATATTTTTTTCCTTGTTTATTTTTCCTTGTTTTCTAAGATGTACAAGAAACAGAATATCTTCGGGTAAAATATGATACATAAAACAAAATTAATTCAAAAAGCAGAAGTTTATTATCAAATATTATCTTTAATTATTTTAATATTTATTTCTCTCTTTCCCAGAAAGAATCTGGGTAATTATTTTGCTATTTTTCTTTTTTGTTGTTGTTGTTAAGGTTAGATTTTAAAAAAATAGATAATCACTATTGTGTTATTTTAATTGTTATAATTACATAATAAAATAAGGAATGCTAGAATTTTGAAAAATATTAAAACTTTAAAAAATAATAGTATGCCCATCTTTTTCTAGAATAAATCTGGCGAAATTTGGAAAATAATTCTAAGAGGGAAAGATTATTAGCCATTTTTTAATTATTTTAATTGGGATAAATGCAGTTTAGGTCAATTTTAGGCAATATTATAATTAATGGTGAAGAATAATTGATGGAGAATTTAGAAAAACAATTTATAAATTATTTTACAATCTATCATAGGTCCGTTTTATTCAAAAAAAAATTAGTTATGCTCATAACATCTAAATTATAATTCAATGACTAACATTCAGTTAAAATCATTATGCAGAAAGTGATACCTTTCCTTTAATTCTACCATCAATATAATATAATATTTCTTTGAAAAAATCCTTTTATCGCCACTGTGAAATAAGGTTTGGCATTAGTGATGTTTGCTTTGTAACATGAAGGTAAATAAAAAAAAATGAATGAAACTTGAGTATATTGAATTTATTCCAAGTAAGAGACCTAATTTCTGTACAATACGCCAAAACTATAATCAGTTAGTCATTTTTTCATAAAATGTGTATTTTAAAATTTTTAATTTACTATTCTTCCATCACTTTCCAATGCTTCCAACAAATTATTCAACATTCTCTGTATCAAACAAATTATTAATTATTTTTTCTCTTAATCACAAATGGCACTCTAATCTCCCAAAGGCACACGGAAATTTTAAAAGATCAGAAAGCCGCGACAGCATCTGCGGAAACTATGTTTGAGTCCTGAGGGCCATCACGGGCCAAGGTACAACCTCTCCCGTAAATGAATCGACCCATCATGTGTAGGGAGCAACCGATCTCACACCATTTCTGTACCCACCAGGATAGTGAGAAGCAACCATCGTGCTGGAAGCTTTGCATTTCCATACCTAAAATATTCCCACGAGAGCGGTTCTTATAAAAAAAATAGTTGAATGATTTAAGATTATAAAGAATGGTCTTTATGATAAAAGTGCAGGTATACACTGAAATAATATTCTTGTTATAATGCAACGTTTATCTCTAAGATTTCATTCAATTTTTATGATAAGTATTGTATTATGAGAGGAATTTTATTCATATATATATACTTTTAACATTACTATCCATAAATGGATTCAAACCATATGCTTTGGAAATCTCTGTCTTTTGCAGAAATATGCCAATTATCTTTAAAAGATAATCTAATTATTTCTAAAAATTCATTTTTAATGAATTGTTTAATAACATAATAATAATTTTTATTACTGCTTTTTACCATCTTAAAACGAGTTTTGAAAAATCTATTTTTTCATTAGATAAAAAATGTTCAAATGGAACAAAAATTTGTAAGTAAATATAAAATAAATGATAATAACATTATCGGTACCATTTTTTTTATGAAATAGTATTTTCTTTGCAATAATACGGCAGAAGTCTTTATCATGTTTTATCATGTACATAATAATCGTCAAATTTCTTATAATGGTAAAACAAAAATAGTAAAAATTTAGATTCATTAGTATATTGGCAAAAGTGACAAAAAAAATATATATTTACATATCAACACCAAGAACAAATGATATTTCTCTAAGTGAATTTCTTTATTGGTATTAAAATTTTTTCTTTAAAAAATTCCAGTGAATTTAATTTTGATCTCATGATAGAAATATGCCACAAGGGAAATTGGAATATTTACTAGAAAAATATTAAATATGATAAAATTGTTTGAATTTAGTATACTTTCAAATAGTTTACTTCTAAAAATTAAGCAAAAAAGCATTTTTTGGCAAGTTAATATTAATATTATTAAATATTTTGAAAAATAAATATTTTTTTTATTTTCCTAACTTTTTATTATTATTCTTAAACATGAAACTTATTGGTATTTTATATCTTAGCATTACATTAACATTTCAAATAATTATCTCTACAAAAACCAATAAATTTACTATTTATACCACTGGAAAGTATTTGGAAATGTAAATATCCATAAGTTTATCTGATAATTGTTTTCTTTTATTTAAATCAATCCATTGAAAATTTTTAAAAATTTCAATAAATGCAAAGGCACTCTTTATTTTTATTATTTAAAAATTTTATTTAAAATACCGCTATATTATGAAAAGAAAATTTTAAATCATAGAAAACTCATTACTAATTATTGGGAAACAGAAAATTATATTGAGTAAAAGGAGTCTCATTTAATGCTATGTACTTCTCGACTCCGCTTCTATATTTCAACATATACAGATTGTCCTAATCATATTTTAAGTGATTAAAACGGAGATTTAATTTAATAGCGAGAAAAATATTTCTTTGTTTGAAAAGAATTGCAATCAAAATTCATCAGAATTCATTTTCCCAAAAAACTTTTCAGCTCAGAATTGAATTAATTCTTTTTTCTTTGTTTAAAAATAATTGCAATCAAAATTCATCAGGATTCATTTTCTCAAAAACCTTTTCTGCCCAGAATTGAATTAAATTATTTTTTCTTGGTTTAAAAAGAAATGTGTTCTATACTTGAAGTATCTTTAATAAATAAATACAGTGAAACCAAAGTTTAGCTATTTAATATAATTTATATTTTGGTATTACTTCTTCCAAAAAGAGAAATATGTGACTTATATATAAACCGAATTTGAAATATTCTTTTTAAGATTCACAATTTACAATTACAGATTAACACAGTTTATTGCATTTTATTCTGAAAAATAACGTCTTTGTATTAAATAGCTTTTTTTTAAAAAAATAGAGACTTTTTTTAATCACATATTTACGTAAATTGATAACATAAAAACAAAGTTAAAAAAAGTTGCTCTATTTTTTTTTTCTATCAAAAGCTTTTAAACGCCTATTATTCTTGTAACGAAGTACTTATAATGTGTAGTTTAAACTTAAAAGAAACTTTAGGGTCATGCAACTTTTTTTTAATGGAACGATTTTAGAAAAGAAAATCTTTAATAAGTTTTAAATAAAATTACCTGAGGTAATTACCTGAAGAATTCATCACAATCACAAAGAAACTAAATTCTGTTAATGTAAATTTTATATAAGTTATACGAGATTTATCTTCCCAGTTTTCATGAAAATAATGTCTGAATAATTATAATAATTTAAAAGGTCAAGATTATTTTAAGTATTTTATGATGCTTACAGTGCTTTAATTATATTTAATAAAATAATATATTATATTTAATAAATTATGTTTTGTTATAGTATTTATCAAAGCGTTAGAATTTTATAAAATAAAAAATAACTAATAGTTTCAAAAATTTGTTATACAAAGGCCATTAATTATAAATAGAATTAATTAATTCCAACACAGGATTTGAAAGTAATTAAAGGAAGCAGAATAAAATTAGAAAACATAAATTGCTAGTTAGCGGTATTTTAAGCAATGTAAACGAAAGCGTTTAAAATAGCTTTCCTTCAGTTTGTAATATTCTTTGTCTTAATTCTATTAGATAGAGTGCCTAATAATTCAAAATATTTTTTGTGCTTTAAGACCAAAAATGCAGAGAAAATTTTCTATGTTATTAGTTACCATTCGTGATATTTAATTTCAAACTATTACTTGTCACTTCGAAATTAGTTAAGGTAATAAAGCAGTGAACATCTCATTGTGATTTTGCATTTTGATAAGAAAATAAATAAATATAATCAAAATAAATAATATACTTTGTAAAAAAAATAAAACATAGCTTTCTAAAGTGTTATTTTCCTCCAATGCTGTTTACTGCATTCCTTTTTAATGTATTTTTTTAATCATTTGCCCGTGTTGCTGTTAATAATTATTTTTATTCTGTGTCATTTTGAAGAAAATGTCAATTACTTTTATTTTTATTTTCTTATTTCAAAATATATACCTATCAATAAAAGTGAAAGATAGCATTTCTCTAGCATTGTGTGAAGTTTTACATGCCAAATTCTTAAGCAATACTGTTTGATTTAGAATACTCGTTCACAGGATGATACGTTTTCTCATGTAAATAGCAGACAGAAAATATCAGGATATTGCTTTCAAGCAGATTGAATTTTGCTTCTTCGAAACAGTTTTGTCTCGTTTTATGCATCCGGGCAAATAAGATCTTGCCTTTTATAGAGGATATAATTCCTTTCTCATTTACTCCTCTTTCATCGACGGGAAAAAAAATTCCTGAAAAAGCTGCTTGAAAGAAGGAAAGTGCTTAAGCATGATTACCACTGATGAAATTGTCGCCTTTGGATTTTGTTTTTGAAAAGCAATTTTGTTTGATGGCAATCAACTGTAGCATTTTAAAAAAAAGAAATAGTATGATAAATGAACATCAGTGTCTAAAGAAGACTATCAACTGAAGAGCGGCTTACTCTTAAAATTGCGACAAACATTCAAAAATTAACTATTCATTATTTTTTAGGGTTGAACAAAAAATGTGTTTTGAAAGTCATCATTAAAGCTAATATATTTACCTAAGTAAAAAATATTTTTATGAATGATTGCTTATAAATTTTCCCAGATAGTGAACTTACAGATTTTCTTGAAATAAATGCAACGAATTTACAAAGTACATCCGATTCACTGAGATATACAAAAATTCAATTTCTAACAGATTTATGAAAAATTTTATAATGTTTACTTATTGCTTTATACTACTATCATTTTTATTATTCTTATTTTATACTATTATTATTTTGATTGTAAAATTCATTACTTTATTCATATGGAAAATTATGTAGTAAATTAATATTTAATTCAAACATTTAATCTTAAAATTGCGCCCATACATATGTAGTTTTTTATTTTTTATATTGATAAGTCGCAAATATTTTGACATTATTCACGTTTAAATTGAAAGGAATCCATTATTCCGATTAGCACTGCATATCAAAAACATAGAAATTATCCAAAGTAAATTATTAAAATTATTAACCTTTCGGCAGCAAAGAGTAGAAATTAATTTCCATTTTTCAAAATTTCTTCTGATACCTATTTTGATTATCCTATATATAATGGCTGCACTACATACTTGTAACAAGTCACTGATTATCCAATTCAGCATCTTTGAAATATGGAAGTCTTCAAATGATTGTCATAATTTAAAGCAAGTTTTCGAACATCTAAATAAACGTTTGTCACCCCATTGTCAAAACGCAACTTGTACAGAATACAAATGTTTGTTAGTGAATGTCTTTTTTCAATAATGGCATTGAAAATTCTCTATTAAAATATGTCTTAATTAAGTAATAGCTTTAATATTAAATTTTAGATGCATTCTAATGTCAGAATAAAGAAAGCAGTGCTCTGGTCTTTGTTCTGAACTTCTCTGACATTGCATAGTGTAAATAGTTTTATTGCTAATGGTTCATATTATCTCCTAAGATATTTTTTATTTCATAAATATTTAACATAAAGATCCTTTATTTTCCATATCTTCTTTGCCAAAGGATGGGGAAATGATTCACGCGATATCACATTCATGTGACAAAAATACTTTCGCATACTATATTATTTTACTGGTACAAATACGTAGCTTCGATGCTTTCCTTTCTCACTTTCTCGTATTCTAAGTATGCAAGAAAAAAATATTACTATCTTCGAAATATTCGAAGTCAATATTTTGAGGAATCTCCTCGTTTCAGACTTCCACTAGTCTAAAAAACACGCTTTTCGAATTATGTCTGTCTATCTCTCTGTGATTTGTTATTATTTTTGGAATCTTGTTGCCACTTTGTCCATTTCTATTGAATAGCATAGGATTTGTGTCACCGCCATATATCATTGGAATATCAGCCAACTTGTTAATAACGACTTTTGTTTACCTAACGTTAAAAACCACTTACTGAATTTTAGCAAAAAAATGTCAGATATCATTCAATTAGGCTGATAGTCACAAAGATAAATACTTGAGGAGCGTCTTCTGATGTCACTCACACTTTATGCCCCCTACAATGTTTAAATAACCATAAAGCTATTGTTGCAGGAGCATGAAATGGAGCTATGTCTGTCTCTGAATGCGATAACTCAAAAATACTTTAGGCTAGAGGGATAAAATTTAGTATATGGTCTTTACACCAAATTATTAACTTTTTATGAAATTTTGAATGAAATCCATACAGAGGGAGTCTTTGTATCCGAATAAAAGTGAATGCGGCAATTACAAAATGTATAGAGCTAAATAAATAAAATTTGGTACACAAATTTAGTTCTACATTGTAAGTACACATCAAATTTGGGGGGCCGTGGTGGCCTGGTGGTACGGTCTCGGCTACGAAACCGGAGGGTTTCAGGTTCGTGACCCGATTCCACCGAAGAACCGTCGTGTAAGGGGGTCTGTTGCACGTTAAATCCGTCATGATCAAACGTCCTCCCGCTGGTGTGGTGTGGAGAGGGGGGGTGCCAGCTCAGGTGTCGTCCTCGTCATCTGACCGCGGTTCAAAATTACAAGGTCCGTCCCAAAATAGCCCTAGTGTTGCTTCAAACGGGACGTTAATATAACCAAACCAAACCAAACCATCAAATTTGGAATCAATTCATCAGAGGATTGACCGCCTATCAGTCTATACATGCATGTAAAAGTGATATCTCAACAACTAAATGAAAGAAATGAAATTTGGTATATGATTTTATGATTACAATTGTATTTATGTGTCAATATCTTTTTAATCGATCGAAAAAAAAGCATTAAAAATATGTATCCGATTTTCTTATAATTCTGCGTTAGCTACATTTCAGAGATTAATTATGAAAAAGTTGTCTAAGATCGATTTTCCGTACCTATTGTACCTTGTTCAATGACAAGCAGTTAATACACAAATACCAGTTTTCTTTACTGTACTGCGAAGACTTCATTTTTTTACAAACAAAAATCTAAATTCACGAAACAAACAAAAAGGCTAAATTCATAAAATATACCTTTCTTATATTGAAAAAGCAGCTTGTATTTCTCCAAAATATTGTATAAATGGCAAAAATATTAGATATTACCAGCTAGATAAAGAATCATTTGTTAATAATTTCTTTTCTTCCATATGAAAATAAATGAAATAATAAAAAAAAGGCTGGAAATGAAACAAGACCAATAAATAAAAAGGTTTAATTTATTAAATATACTTTTCTTATGTT
>JAPMOR010070632.1:782050-833492 GCA_026543865.1 Argiope aurantia
AGAATCATTTGTTAATAATTTCTTTTCTTCCATATGAAAATAAATAATATAATAAAATAAAAAGGCTGGAAATGAAACAAGGCCAATCAATAAAATTGTTTAATTTATTAAATATACTTTTCTTATGTTGAAACCCCAGCTTGCCTTTCTCCAAAATATTGTATAAATGGCAAAAATATTAGATATTACCAGCTGGATAAAGAATCATTTGTTAATAATTTCTTTTCTTCCATATGAAAATAAATAAAATAATAAAATCAAAAGACTGGAAATGAAACAAGGCCAATAAATGAAAAGGTTTAATTTATTAAATATACTTTTCTTATGTTGAAAACTCAGCTTGCCTTTCTCCAAAATATTGCATAAATGGCTAAAATGTTAGATATTACCAGCTAGATAAAGAATCAGTTTTTAATAATTTCTTTTCTTCCATATGAAAATAAATAAAATAATAAAATAAAAAGGCTGGAAATGAAACAAGGCCAATAAATAAAAAGGTTTAATTTATTAAATATACTTTTCTTATGTTTTAAACCCAGCTTGCCTTTCTCCAAAATATTGTATAAATATCAAAAATGTTAGATATTACCAGCTAGATAAAGAATCAATTATTAATAATTTCTTTTCTTCACATATGTCATTTTGTTAATAAATTTCTTCCTTTTATAACATACGATAGAGAAATAAGTAATGCTTATTAAGCTTTTGTTACAAAATAAGGATACTTTAATGCCTTTTAAGCGAAAAAGAGAAGATATAATAATTTGATATTAATATTTATACAGAGCGCAACTCAAACAGAGGTATTTAGTCCCCTCATATTTTCGTGTTTGCAGAAGTGATAATATGTCTGTAGGGTAGAATGATATTAAACAACCAAGGGAACTCAAGAAATTATTTGTCTTTCATACATATTCTGCGCATTAATTTTATTTCCAGGTGCGGAAGTTATTAGATAAATTACCGACAGTTGAGTTATCTAGAAAAAAGCTTTTTTATGGAAAGAAAGTAAATATTCATTTCTGTGATTGAGTTAAATGTACAGATGACCATAATGATAAAATAAGAATTTACTATAATTTATTCATTCATTCGCAGTTTATTCTTCCAAAATTTTCTAGTAATTTAAATTCTTATCTGATATACATAATTTCTTATAGAAAATCATCGACATTTATAATCTTTTTGTAATTGATTAAATGTTATCTTACATAGAGTATTCTTTTAGAGATTTCATTAAAACTTTTATTACTATTGCATTGGGAAACAAAATATTTTCTTCGAAATTTTAGAAAAAGTAGACAGAATATATTTTAAAAATCTTAAGGTGTACGTACACACTTGAAACTTTGAAAATCGTTCAAAATATCGAATATTTATTTTATTGCTTAAAAATGTTCTATGATCCTTTAGCTTTCAAACGATACCAAGATTTTGTTAATATTCGAAATATTTCTCGAGTTATAATTATTTTTCTTGAGATGCTTTAATTAAAAACTCTAGTTACAGATTTTTTAAAACTCATTTTATGAAGAATGATATTTTTCCACTATGTTGCTTCCTTCAAACAATCGTAACTCAACCAGAAATTAACCAAATACAAATATTTATATATCAAAATAATTTGTATGAAACAGTGGATGTTTTGTGCTTCAGTCAAAGTTATATTTATAGAAATAAATTTTTAATAGCTATTTAAAAGTTAAAATTACAGAAAAAATCTCGCTTTTTCTATTCATCGTTGATGAAAAAATTGTTAAAAAAAACTATTATATTTTTATAACTTGATTGAGGCAGACAACATGAAGACTAATATTAGGCATAATTTCCAACTAGAATTGTGTGTCTGTACAAATTAGAATTTAAGATATCATGTTAAAAATATGCAAATTAGCTCATTAAATAGTATTTAATTAATTAATAATTAGTGAAATATTGTTTTTTCTCACTGAAATGAGTTAAAACATATATTAAAGACTTACTGTGAAAAAACTGTATTTTTAAACTTAAAATTTTAAAGTCTTCTACGTACGCGTAGTGTGTACGTACACCTTAAGATGAAAAGTTTATTTAGCTGTGGGGCAGAAAAAGGAATATATGCTTTATTTTATTAATCATACCATTCTAAATACTATTTCTGATTACTTTACATTATGTCATTGTTTATTAAATGTTTAACTTAAATTTCATATTTTTCCGACTTTGGCACATTTTGAGATACAGTACAATGAAACTTTCTTTCACAGAGTTATAAAATATTCAATCACAAAAAAGAAAAACCAGAAGATTTTATTGAAAATGTGTGAAAGTACTAATTAGTATACAATAAATGCATACATCTTCAATTTAATCAGTAAATTTAGTAGTAATTATTTCATAAAGTTTAGTAAATAAACATTTTTTTAATTCCCCGTATTCATTAATAGCTTCTTTAATGATTAGTTTGTCTGCCCAAAGTGTTGACGTTTCATATTTTATTAAAATATATTGCTTTTATTTAATAATAATTTTTTTCTGTGGATACTATCAATTATAAAAATGCTGAAATTGGAATTTGTGTAAAAATGGCCTCAAAAATAGTACTAGAAAAAACTTTAACAACAAACGCGATAGATAAATTATTTGACGAAAGAGAAATTTCGTTTGTTTTTCGTAATAGTCATAAATTCAACAGCTTCAAAAATTTGACTTCATAATGAAATTGTTTTGAATATCCTTATAACAGAAATCATCGATGCAAAATATTTTAAGAACATACTAAAGATTTATATTAGGGAATTAATTTATTAATTATAAAATAATAATAACTTCAGAAATTGTGAAATTATAAAAAATATCAACTTTATTGCTTATAAGTTATTTGCTGGAATTACAAGCGTCTATACAAAGAAAAATAATCAGTAGAAAGTTATAAATAATTTGAAAAGGGTTTCTGGTAATTAGAGATAAATCTATATTAAAATTCTTTTTATTTAACAGAAATAAAGAATTCCTTTGCAACAATGAAACCAAACAATGTCTGCTCTTCTGCTTAATTTTCTAATAATTTGATTGTCTCTAGTGGATTTCGAGCCTGATTGCTATTTCATAGCTTAACTGGCATTTCGTTTGAAAAATCTTATCATTTAGTCTTGGAAACATTTGTCTATGTGTATATGTTTCACAATGCCTTTGTCTTATTCTTGTTAACTTTCTGCATTTGTTAGTGTTATTATTAACATCCGTTCATCATTGTAAAATATTCTGAATGCAGATCTTCTTTAAATGTATTATCATTTTATGATGTCTTTCCAAGAATCAACATAGATCTATCTTTTTGAATTGGATATTCTAATTCCATGTTAAATGGAGTCAAATAACACTCGGCAATCCACCTAAAATAAGCCGTGTCAATTTAATTTTGTATTATTTTGTTCGTCTTATGAATTCAAGAATAATGGTCTCCTTAAAACGTTTACACATATTCTTTATTAATGTTGTTATTTCCATCCCACGTACAAAATTTTAGAACTTGGGTAAAGCCATGAATGCACAAATTTTTAATAACATCTTTATTTAACGGAAACATTAAGAAGAGAAAGAAAAAAAGATACAGTTTCAGCATAATAAATTGCAGTAGAATAAAATCTCGTGCACGTATAATAAATCGCTTGCAGGATCACGCAACTTAAACTGTGACCTGATTTTGATCAAAGCAGGTCCACCACACTGTCTTGCTTTACAAAATATATAGCTCATTTCAATCACCAAGTCATCTTTCTGAGTTATCGTCTTTACAGGCACATGGACAGACAGGCATCCCACAGAAGGGTTTAATTAGAAATTTGATATATGCCTAAAATTTTAAACTCAACCTCTATTCTGTACCTATTTGTTCCATCATAATCATAAATAGTCCTTATAATTATGAATGATGAAGATTTTTTTTGGACAAGAGGTAGTTAAAAATATGGGGATTCATTAATATATTGGGATTATTTTTTGACAATTAAAAATATTTTTCTTTATAAAGTTAATCAGTCACTAATTGGGAATCTTCATGATTCTGGCCGTAGAAGCATAACAATGTTAAAATACAGGAAACAAAGTAATCGGAGCTGAATGCTGATGATTCTTGAATTACTTCATCATTTAATTCAGTCTTTTTTTAATTCATTATTGTCATTGAACCATCATGATTTATAATATAAGTTGAAACATGAATTCTTTTCTCATGATTATTGTACATTTTTTCATGATACGATCTTGCAAAAAACGCAAAGATCTCCTTTTGAAATGCCATATTAATAGTTACTTTAAAGAAAGAAAATTTTTCGGTTAATTATACATTCTAACAAATGAAAAATCATTCTAAAGATTTGATATCAATTCAGAAAATCAATTGCGAAATTTCATTTATTTTTCATATTCCATGTCTGAATTGTGCTGTTTACTGACAGAAAAAAAAACATTTTTGAAGCAAAAAAAAGCAATACCATTTTTGAAACTTGGAGCTTCATCAAAGTAACTCTAAGGATAGATGCTTTTGACGTTTGTAGCATTTATTCGTTTCATATTTCATATACAAGATAATAAAAAAAAGATACGTTGAAATAGAAGAAAAAGAAATGAATTATACAGACAAATTTAATTATGGAACCAAAACTTAACAATAATTTCATGAAACCATAAAAAATGCATCGACGACAATGTAGTTAACATAGTTTAACAGTTTCTGATACAAAATCTACTTATTTTATAAAATAAGTATATTTTGTAGTAGTAATAAGTAACTACTTTTATAAGTAAAAGCATGATGTCTGTCGATTACTTTTTTAATCTTTTTTTAATAATATGATTCGCTTTACTCGAAATAATTTTGACTTCCTCTGTAAAAACTGAATAAAGCGATATGTTATTAAGGCGTATTTATTGGCTTATTGATTCTTTAAAACAGTGATTTATTACAATAAAAAAGCAGCATTTATAGTCACGTAAAATGTAATCGTTCATAAGATTATATTTAATACAAAAATAAAAGGAATTTACTTTGAAGCGATACAGATAAAACAAAAATTTATTAGTTTTAAAATATTTTTCAGAGGCTCTCCATTAATTTTCTTCCCATTTTAAAAGGATGTTTTGTAAAATTGTGTGTGTTTTACATTTTTGTGATACCCAAAGGCAACTTCTGATCTAGAGTAGGCGTTAAGAATGTATAAAAGATTTGACAATCGCCATTTTTCATATTTATGCTGCTGCACGAAAAAACACTAGAATTTCCTCAGGGTAAATGTGAAACACAAATACCAAGTACAGTCACATGATGGATCTTTGTCGATATATTTTGAGAAGCTCCTTGCTTATTCTCAATTTTATGTTACTTCATCTAAAAAATATTTTTAAATAATCTTTTTAGTATACATGCATTTTTATTAGAATACATGAAAAGGCAAAAACACTTTTATAAGCTACGTTATGTATCATGATATTATAATGAAATTGTTTTAAAATTTATGAAGAAATTTAAATATCGTAAATAAAGTAATATTTTATATGTATTGTTCCTTTAAAATAAAAGTCAACATTATTTTAAAAGTAATTAAAATGCATATGAAAGAGTAATAGATTTATTCATTAACATTTCAATGTTTGAAATGAGAATGTTGAAAATACATAATGATTATCATATTTCATACTTTGACTAAATTCGTTGGCCTTCTATAAAATATCGGAGTTTCATACATTGTGAAAATTAACCCTATAAATTAATTATTATATAATTTAAATTAGAGGCCCTTAAATAATAAAGCATTGATATAAATATTTTCCAGTTTTCATATTTAAAAATCTATCTATATTAGTGTGAAAAATATTATATATTAATAAGAGCAATTTTTAATGAAATACTATTTATTATGAAAACAATGCTAGAGTATAATTGTATTTAAATAATAATCGTATTAACTGTAAGCTATTTTAATTATTTAACAAATAGCTTAAGAAATAAAAAGAATTGGTTTGAATTACAATCTAGTTGATTTGGAAGATGCACCTACAGATTTTTGTTTAATTATGAAACGTTTTGCAGAATTAAATTCATTTATTAGTAAAAAGAGTTTGTCAAAACATGTTGCTTTTCAATTTAAAAAAATGTTTAAAGTTTTATTTTCTGTCTATTATTTATTCAATGGAGAATATTCTCAAATACCATATGTTAGGATGTATAAATTCTTTTAAATTTTAACTAAAATTATTTAATAAAAATCTAATATTATACTAACATGAAATAAAAATTTACTTGTATATTTTTTTAATTCCTTATTTTAGCTATCATTAACTTTTTAATTTAATGTTAGATAATCCGATATTCTTTCACGCTTTGATTACTCTTTGATGAAATGTTGAAAATAATTCCTTGTGAATTTCAAAATACATAAGAAATATATAAATTCAGAGTGTGACAGTCATGCAGAAATATTAAAGTAACAGTTTCCAAAAACTTTATAAGCTATTTAATAAAAAATAACTTATTCTAAGAATAATTATATGCAGATGAATAGCTTTAAAACATTTGTATAAATGTGAAATTAACATTCGATGAATAAAATTAAAAACAGTGTCTTTCATTATGAGTAGAATAATTGGTTTAAAAACAAACTTCTGTCGTTTTCGTAATTAGGATGTAGTCAGAAAAACTGCCTAAAAATAAATAAAAGCGGAAATTTTCAGAATAATTTTCAGAAAGAAAAATGAACTGCTTATTCTCATTAATTTATAAAATGCAAAGATTGCTAACAGTGAAATAAGTTACATCAGTTTCATAACCAAGCTTTATTGTTACTCAAGTATTTTAAATAAAAAAAGATACCACGATTAAATTATATGGTCACCAAAAATCTTCTGCTAATATTTTAAACAAATTACACGTTGTTAAAAAGCATTATAAATAAAATATTATAATTAAAAGCTGCTAAAATGATAATTTTAGAAAATTTCCATTGTCTTTTTGCTTCCAAATTTGTTGGGGGACCTAGGCGAATAAAATTGTGTATTGAAAATAAAAAATATTTTTAATATTTACAATTAGAAAAGATACTAAAGTTCATTATTTAAAATTTTATGTTAAAAGTATAAGACTGGATTGGACTATTTTTATTATAAACTAGCCGCCTTTGGTGACCAGCCGGTTCGCCAGTATTACTGCTCGCTACAATTTTCAATTAAATATTTTAAGTAACTGGTCTCTTAAAGGATTCTCAAACAAAACATTTTTAATCTTCAAATTTTGATAGTCATACCAAACTTATACTGTTTAGATCGTTTCGTTCAATTTACTATATATATTTTGCTAATTTGTTGTCATTTCCGGCAAAACTTCAACATTAATTTAAAATGTAAATGATGAAATTGCAATTAATATTAAGATATTTTTTAATAAAATCAATCGTTTTATTTTATTTATCATCATTATTGTTATTTATTAATTATTATTATTATTGAATGTGAGTATTGCAAATAGAATCGCTCGGTATTAAAGTCTTATGTGAACTAAAAAATATTTTTCATAATTTATGTAATATCTAAAACAATAATTCAACAAACATTTCTCAGATTCAGCATCAAATTCAGTTTTTAGTTTTGCTTTCAAAAGGATTGAAATGAAATCAATAATAATATTTTGTTCAGGCCTATAAATATATTTCAAAAATTATGAAGTCTAAATTTAATGCAGTAAGGTATCATATTCTGAGAAATATTCTGGACACACCAAATTTTAAATAAATGAATGAATGTTTCTATTTTCCATGATCAACTAAAACTTATTTATGAAGTTTTGAATGTTAAAAATTTAGAACAACTCAACATTTTCATAATCTTAGCCCAATTAATCTTGAGAAACCTGAGCGCTGATTGGCGTATTTTCTATGAAGCGATCGATGGAAAATCTAAAATTATCCTTTTTTTATTGAATAGTGATGTTCAAATTTTCATAAATCAGTCAGTTTAAGTGATCGGAAATTAACTCTTAAAAGTCAGTGATTTAGTTAATTGGAAATTAACTCGATTACCACCATAAAATCTGTGTTTTCTCTTGTGGTGTATGCATTCTCCTTAATATCCGCTCGAATAAAACATCACATACAAAAGTAATACATAGAACAAACACATCAAAAGTAAACATAACATTTCAATAGTTGCCAAAAACAAAAGAGAGAAAAATGCAATTAATAAGCAGACGATATTTAGAAAAGTACAGATATTTAGACTGGAAAATGAAATTATCTGAAATTAAAAACAAGCGCAGACGATATTTACAAAAGTAAAAATATTCAAACCTGAAAAGGAAAATATATGAGTTATTCCATCAATAAATGACATAAGTTTGTTTATATCTTCATTATTTTATGAGTCATTAAACATCAAAATGGGTCCTGGACTAAATAAACACTGTGTATAGAGAGTGTAAATGATCATAAAATAATTTTTCTTGAATTTATTTTTTAGAAAAATAATATTTCATATTTGTTTCATTTCCTACAGACCCCTGCGAAAATTATATCTTTGCAGATTTCATTTCCAAAAAGATTTAATATATTTTCAATTGGAGCCTTAATCAATGTGATGGCAACACTTTGAAAAAAAGCTTATTTTTTCCCATGAATGCGAAACGTGCTCAAGCAGCTTAAATTTTATTTTTATTTTGTATGAAAAAAATTGTCGAAAAATATAGTTAAAATATTTATTTAAAAAATCATTAAAAATAGAAATTTAATTTTAAGGTTAAAACATTGGTATCATTTAAAAGATAAATTTTTGATCTTTAACTTGATGTAAAAATCTTTTTTGTGTGGTAATATTTTTGGAAGTTATAGCAGAAACAGGCCAAAATTTCGCTTAATTTTTAAATAAATAAAATTCTAGTTAAAAATTCGAAAAAATAACCCCTAGGTGCACATTCCCTGCCTCCAAGGTATACACGTGCCAAATTTGGTAGCTGTAGGTTGAATGGTCTGGCCTGTAGAGCGCCAACACACGCACACTCACACACATACACACATTGAGCTTTATTATAAGTATAGATAATCGAAATTATGAGTCATTTGCGGGTTAAAGGTGAGATAAACATCAATTCACAGTGAAATTTTTTTAATTGTTTTAAAAATTTTATGAATTTGGAAAACTGCTTTCCACCTCAGTTACTATCATAATAAAGCAGAGAAATGTATTGATATTTTTAAAAAGACATTGAAAATCCTCTGCCCTTGGCAAATATAGTGTCCATTTGGTACGAATTTTACTAATATTTTTTGAATTATCGCGGAAAAATTTCCAAATCTTGCTTAATTTTTGACTAAAAAAGATGTTCAATAAATCGCTCCATGGAACACATTTTCATGATACAAAATAAATTTTTACCAAATTTGTAGCTCTAAGATATACGCTCTGGCCTATGGAATGATGAAACATGCGCTCTCATTTTAATAATAGTAATAAAGAAATATATATTCTTTAGATGATTTAGTACTTTCTTACTTTTGCAATAATGTTTAAATATTAAATATTTAGAATGAAAAATATTATATATATATATATATATATATATATATATAATATGTTTGATAAATGCTACATTTACGATAACAAGTCAAGATTTATAAGACTTTAAATTAAATTATATTTCTTATTCATCAAATAATTGGAATTAATTAAAAAAGTAAACAATGGGAAAAATAAAGTATAATAAATTTATTCATTTATCCATTGTGCAGTTGAAATTTAATTTTAACTGAGCGAAAAATTTAGTTTATGAATTCAAAATTAAATTCGGTTTCACTGTCGTCAAAATTCTAATAGCACATTTTGTTTCATTATTTCAATACCAACTTAACAGATACGCCAAATTATTTTAAACGGCTTTTAATTAATTTTTTGAAAAATCATATTTATTTACTATAAATTAATATACGCAACTAAAAAAGAATAAATAATGATTAAATAATCGAAAAAACCTCGTTTGATTACTACGACGCGTTTTACAATTAATTCACTCACATATAAATTTGTGAAATTTGAAACTTTATTTGAAGCAATTCAAAACATTGGTAGCTTATAAAATAAATTTCTTTCCATCAAATGAAATAAATGTATAGAATATATGTACAATATATCCATTGTCTATTAGTTTTTTTTTCATTGTTTTATGTTCTGCTATTTTGTAGACCTATTATCATCAGTGCAAACACAAGAATAATGGATAGGCAACTAACATCTTTATTTGAGTTACATTCTGTATAAATCCTTTTATCAAATTATTATAGATTTTCTTTTTCTACTTCAGGCATATTGAAGAGGCTCATTCTGTTCTAATCATCAATGAGCTTTAATTATTTTTACTTTATATGACGTATGATGTACAAGCGAATGAAGAAAACATATCAAGAAAATAGTATCACATTAAGAAAACAGCATCAAAGTAAGAAACAATTTTGATAAGAAAAGTATTTATTTCATAGATAACTGATTATTTAAATAGTTAGATATCTCCAATACTGTTATCTTTTTTGTCATTCATGTATATTTTTAAATGTAAAAATGAAAAGAAAGCGATTGAAACTTATTTTATTAATTAAAAAAATTCATAATGAATTTCAAGCAAAATGTACTCAAACGTTAATTATTAGAGCGATTTTTGTTGTGGAAAAATTATAAATATTGATATATCTTTCACATATAATAAAACACTATGCTAAGTCATATTGCTAAATTTTTTAATTAACTGTTTTTTCATTATGCTTATAATTCTTCGACTTAAAAAAAAACTGCATATGAAAATATATTTTTTTAATGTAAAATTGTTGAATATCCAAGAGGATTACAAATAAAGTATATTTTAAAATCTTGAATAGAAAGGGGCGATAAAGAGGATAAAATATGATACAATGTTTCATTCATAGAAATATAATGCATTTTTATAATATACTTATTTAAAGAAACATTTATAAGGAAAAAATCAATAAATATGAATGGTAGTCTGTAGAATATAGACAAAAATTATATAATTATGTCCACTCTACAAAAAAAATGCACATGTAAGTAATTTTTTATAGAGTAGCTCTCTTGTGCTCTCATTCTCTTTCTCTTATAAAAATCAATATTTTCCAAAAGAAAAAAAACCACAACATTTTTCATTATGAAAACGTAACTAATATATGAAAATGACATCGTTGACAGATATAACAGTTCAAAAAATACTAAGGTAAGGGCGTTTAAAAGGAAACTTTTCACATAGTTTTAATTTAATTTAGTTTAGTTTTATTAACATCCCATTTTTGAAACAACACTACCCCTATTTTGGGACGGACCTAGTAATTTTGATCAGTGGTCAGATAACGAGAATGACACCTGAGCTTGCATCCCCTCCCCCTCCAAACTACCACACCACACCACACCAGCGGCTTTTTCTTGTAGCAGTTAGAAAGAAGAAACTTAAAAAATAAACTACCTAATCCATATTTATATCTCTATTCCATATTCCTGGTTCCTCCTTTATGATAAAAGCAGCCTGCCTTTATACACCATTCTTTTAAATAATATGACTAATTTTTATTATGAGAATAGTTCATGATGAGTATAGTTATATGAGTACATTTAAATGAATTGAAAAAATATTTTGCATTCTGTAATATCCAAATCTGTAATAAAATAAGTAAAAATCTTTCAGTGTTTAATTAAATCCTTTAATCGCAAACTTTGACCCTTTTAAAGCTATAATAATTATAAATAGTAAACTAATTAGTGGAGATTTCTTTGAAAACAAATGCAAAAATATTACCCTGGTTAATAATTTGCCCCATAGAGATGACTGTGGTAAATACACTTCGTAAAATCTGAGTTTTACCAAAATATATCGGATTTTTTTTATTTTTTTTTAGGTTCACTTGTCTTAAATTGTTTGATTTTGCATCGTGTTTTGATATTTTAATTAACATTTTTAGATAAATTTCAAGTTTCAATAGGTTAACATCTTCCAGTTTCATCATATCTTACCCTGATGTCTCATCTTTAAACCAAATTTTAATTAATGATGTAAGCTACCAGTTTTAAAAGTTTAATAGAATGGAAAGCCACCATTTCAGGCGATCGAACTGATGAGTTAAAGCGGATAATAATAAAAATAAGGACTTAAATAAATATTTGTTATCTGAAGAACATTGTACAAGGTCTTCAAGACAAACCATCAAGGATTTAATTGTATACTGATTGACAGGTCGTAGGTTGGATTTATATTTTCTAATTATTTTCATTCAAATGGATTATAAAAGTTGTATACTGCATATAAAAATCCTTCGTTTGAACTTATAATTCTTATATATAATGTACACAGTATTCTCTATTACATACTTCAAACAATTTTTAATCAAATATGGAATATATTGAAAATGTTTAAATAAATATACTATATAACGGAAATCATATTTTATTATGAAATTTCATATTTATTTATTGTGATTGGAAGTAGTGGAATATATGTATAACAAATATTCTCTCTAATGTTTCAAAATGTAATATATATATATATATCTTGTACATAATTTAATATTTTCGTGTACATTAGTAATGTCATCTTCACATTCATACAGAATTTTTTTTAAAATAGTGAAAGACAAATAAAAAAAATTTTCATATAATGATGTGAAGTGCTGAAAGAATTTCAGCCATATTTGTTGTTGAGAGTGAAATTTTCAGTTTTTATCTTCCGCTTACAAAATTCTGAAAACTGAAACAAAAAAATTATGTTTATTTAGGACAAATTACGACAGTTACATAAAATATTGATGATATTTGAAATTAAATTAAATCATTTAATGAGAGATTATTTTTTGATAATAAATAATAAGTTACATTTAATACAACATGAATAATGATAAAAGAGAACATGGGCGAGACAGGGGTGCGTGAGTGTAAGTGCGTGAGTGTAAGTGAAATCAAAAATTAAATTAGGTTTTTGAATTTTTTTCGGTGATAACTTCCAAAAATATTTCTATTTATGATCAAGATGAAAATGTTTACATTTGTCAGGCCAGACCATTTGATCTAGAGCACCCAAATTCGAAAAAATATATTTAATAGAATATGGAAATATACACTTTTTTAATTTCAATTAGAATTTAATTAATTAAAAATTAAACGAAATTTTGGATAATGACATTTTTCGAAAATATTACAACAAAAAATTATTTTTAAAATTCCTCAAAATTAAAATATATATATATATATATATATATATATATATATATATATCTTTTCAATGATGTTTTTCCATACACCTTTTTTCTATTTTAATCAATTTTTTTAAAAAAAATATTTTAAGTATATTTTATACTAATAATATATTTTATTACTGATTTTAAGCTCAAATTGTTGGTTCAGTTGTTCCTATTGATATTTCCCCCTAGCTCTTTTCCCATTATTAGTGATCAAGATATAACGATTCGATTTCATTTGTCATGTTGAATAGGTTAACTTCGAAATAAAGCAATGATGAAAAAATTTTGAAGCGCGCCCATTTTTAAATATTACTGCTCTTACCTATGATATAATCGGATGTATAAAGATATAGATAGAGAAATAGGGAAATGCATAGAAAATTAAACAGAAAAATTCGTAGCTTCTAAAAAAATATAAATATATATTTATCTAAATTTTAAGTGTAAAAATATTTTGTTGAGGATGCCATTAAAACATAATTACAAGAATTATTCAATTAATTTTTAGCAACCATTAATTTTAGTGAACCAAATGGTTTCCAAAGGTGGTAAATTATTTATTAAATTTATTTTTATTCTATTTTAAAATGCACAAAATTGTCTCCAAAGGGGGCTAATTATTCTATGAAATTGATTTTTACTCCATTTTAAAATACACAATTTTTTTCTTTTGATGATGCCAATTTAGTTGGCATGCAGTTTCTTTCCTGAATTTTGGCAGATTGTTTAAGAAATGGCCTAGTTTTAATGATAACTTCATTATTTTAATGAAATCCATATTTATTCCATCGCCTTAGCAAGTATTTCATCGCAAGCGTAATTTTTTTTTAAATCTAAGGGAAAAAAATATTATGTTTATTATTTCCCCTCACATTCAGTTCACATGAAAAATAAGAAAACAAAGGTACATTATCGGGAAAGACGACTTGCAGTTAGAAGGCAGATTACAATAATAGTTATTTTTTAATGGTATTATAGTGGCATGAGGCTTCATTTCATTAAGAAAGCTTATGCACACTATAAACTGAATATATGTGAGGTTAATGAAATAACTTGGCTTCAATATGTATCATCATTTATTTCTTAAAAAATACTTTGTCGAAGGAATTATGATCATCAACCTATGCATAAGAGGATTAATTGAAACTAAATACAAACAACATGTACAGGGTTTGACTCTATTAAACAATAAACAAGTCACCAACGGCTGCTAGTGAAAAATAACATATTCAGAGCACAACCGTAAATTGTTGTCAGTTGTATCCGCAGTTTAATGAAGACCTCTGTTAACGGTTTTTTTTGTAAATATATTTATTCTCGTTATTTTTAAATACCAAGAAAATATTTTATTTTTTTATTTCAGCATTAATACAATTAAAATAATATAAAAGGATTTGAAATGGCGCTCTGTTCAAGCTGTCATTTACTTAATCTGAAAGAATATTACCGTTCTTTGTTCCAAAATAAACATTTTCAAAGGAAGTAAATGCATTAGAAAAGATTTTACTCACGTGAAATTAATGTATGCATATATAAACTTTGTATAACTAAATAGGACAAAGCAAATTCGTTTCTTATCTCTATTGTCCTTTTCACATTAAATTTATTTAAATTCAAATATTTACACAGTTTCTATAAAATGGCTTCATTCTAAGTAACTTAAATGTCAGTAATTTATTAAATAACTTTCTAGCCTTTAATGTAAAATAAATGTATAGGATACCCATAGAAGACAAATATTTTCCCGATGTTGTATTTTTTGATGTCATATTTCTCTACAGAAATGTTATCACCAGTGCAAACACAAGTTGAAGAGAAGAGAACAACACTTTATTTGAGTTACATTCTGCATAAAGCCTTATATCAAATTATTATATATTTCATTTTGCCACTGCAGATAAGGAGGCAATTTCGTTTTGTAAATAATAACCATTAATTATTACCGAATCTTTTTATACAGATGGTATGAAAAGTATAATAAATCCAAAGAGATTAGAATAATTTACTGATAACTGATTATTTATAGAGCTGGATATTTCTGATAATTTTATCATTTTTGCCGCTTTTTGATTATAAAGTAACTGCAAGTAAAAATGAAGTGATTACATCTCTTTTTATGAATTTAGATTTTGTTCATGATGAATTAAAACATGAATTGGCGTCGTCGTTAGAATATACTAATTGCAGTCTAACCTTGTATATTGTTTATTTTCTTTCAAAAAATGTATTACCGAATATAGTATTGCAAATAGATAATTCAGAACAAAAGAAATTTGCTTTGACCTTCTGTCTGAAAAACTTTCTGAAAAAAAATTCTCAACATAAGATCCAGTTTTTTGGGATACAACTCGTTCTAACTTAATGTTTCTGATTTGTTTACTCCTCAGCAACGAATGAAACTATTTGAATAAATTATAAACATTTCAAAAGAAATGCCACGAATTTAATCATAAACATTTATTTTTCATAAACTTTATCATTAATAATTCAAAGACAATTTTGACCATTATTTACTAAAAACTCCACTTTCAGACTTTTATGATCAGAGCTTTAAATTGCTATGTATGTGCAATACTATAACTGTAACAAAAGAAAAAGTTTTATACCCTAGGAAATGCATACACTACACTCCGAGCCTAAATTGGTGGAAGAACTGGCTAGATAACAAAACAGCCAGATGGCCAGAATTCTTTGAATTAATTTCTTTGCTCCCCAGAAAGCAAAGATTTTATACCAAAACTCACGTATAAAACGTATTTTCTCACTTATTGAGTGTTAAGTCTTCCATTTATTTCAAGCCACATAAAATGTGAATTTCATATCACAACTAACTAGATTTCTGCTGTTATACCAGAATCTAGTCACTTTATAGCACGTAGTCCTCCATAGTCATTAATTTTTTTTTTCGTTTATCACCCATTTTGAAATTTTTGCTGTAGTACACTTAAAAAAACATTAAACATACCACAAGAACAATTTACGAATATTGTACTTGCTGTGCAGTTATAATCAGGAACAGCGGCAACAACTGAGGTCCTATACACATTGACGAAACAATGAGCAAGCAACTAAGAGAACGCTGCTCTATTCCTGCACAACTTGTATTTTGCATACGACTCGTAGGAGGATGGTAGCAGACACCTGCTTCCAATGTCTTGGCAATGTTGCCAGTGCAATACCTTGCCTTCCACATTTAATTGTAGTAAAAGAAAGATAGGCCAGATAGTAGCGAAACAGATACTCAGGAGTGTACCGTGCTTTAAAAAAATGTGTTGAATTAAGGTAAAAGGTTCACTAAATTGATATTATAGATAGAATAACTTTCTGAATTGAAAAATATGCAAACAGCATTTTATGTCATAATTTTTTCAGTAGTAATCAGCAAAAATCACTTGAGATATTAAATATATTTCTCCAAAGAGCTTATTCTTTTTTTTTGATTAAAAATATATTCTTTAAAGATATTCTGTCAAACTTGATATCTCTGAGTCTAACAATCCGTCTTTTGAACTCCAATGGATTGACACGTCCCACACACATATATTTTTTTATAATTTGAAATAGAAATTGATTTGTTAAGAATATCAGTGCCGTTGAATCATATTCTTTTATCATATAATCGGAGTGTAAAACTACTATTCATTAACTTCTATTGTAACTTTCCGTGTACAACATACACAGAAAGAATACAACAATTTTCATACATGGTATAATAACTGCATTCTCGAAAAAAACGGAAAAAATACCATATTCTTTCAAAACAAATAGAATATAAGAAATGGTGGATAACTCTGTTTAAATTCAAAAACTTGGATATAAAAGGAAACGAAAGGGGCAGAGAGAGTATTGATTAAACAGCGAAACGGAAAATGTGAGATGATATGTTTTCGTTGCCTGTGGTATATAAATTTGAAATAAGTAACTTCAGAAACTTTAAAGAAGTTTGATAAGGTCTTCGGAAAAAAATTTCAGCTTTACAGAAGACTATAGCAATCTCGACACCAAAAATAGCTTATAAAGATTAGCTTAGTATCACATGTCCGAAATGATGATCGACTGATCCAAACGAAATGGAACCTTTGTTTTATTCATAAGAAACGCAGCCATGAATGGTATCAAAATATGACGCTACTCCCCAAGGAAATGATATCGCCTCTTGAAGATTCTTTGTTGAGGAATCAGTTTCATTTTTTCTCAAATCAATAAAATTTGTTTGATTTTCTTCTTTTAAATCAATAGATCTTCATTTGAATATGAAAACCCTTGAAAATAGGTATTTAATTCTTTGTGATCTATTAAAAATTTTGGAATTGAAGAAGATAATAATTTGGAAATCCTTCTATTTAAACTACAAATATAATGATAATAAATTTATTGAAACAATTTTTAAATACATAATTTATTAAAGCCTTAAAAAATAGAAGTTTAATTTTTAGTATTATGGAATCCAATAAGAAAAAAGGCAATTTATATTAAATATTATGGAATTCTGAAATCATTTTTTTCTCAAATTCCCAATTAGATAACGTCTGAGAATTTGGCTCTAGAAATATTAAAGGAGAATATGGCAATTGAGATCTCACAAGAATGCAGGATTTCAAAACTTTCAGAAAAAGATGGGAAATTAGGTTTCCAAGTTATAAAACATAAAGCAACATAAATAGTAGTAATGTAACCACGAAACAAAATATGTGTAAAAAAAAATGTTCACTTATAAAACTTTGAAAAATTACTTTAAAATCTCTCTTCACCAATAAAGCGAGAACATGTGCTTCAAGAAATCTGTTTCCCTAATGTGGAATCATTTGTAGAAATTAAAATATGCGACATCTATTGCTATGCTTTTAGAACTGTTGGTCACAGTTGAATAAATAATATTGAAAATTGCATCGATTATTTTTATAAAAAATTATTTAAAATCAATTATTAAAGATTTCGCAATTTTGTATTTCAGGAAACCAAAAAGAAATTTTTAAAAATTAATTATTAAAAATTGACTATGCAAAATTTTGTATTACAGAAAACCATAATTAAGTGATATATGAAACTGACCACGTATATTATTGCATGAAAGTTGGTGTTCTTATGAGTTATATCATACGACATCGAATATCTGCCTGATTATAGTTATATTTTATCTGAATTTTATATTTTCACTTTGTAGTGTTATGAATATCTGCCAGATGAGTATGGTGAAAAATAAAATAGGCTTTATAACATAAAACAATGCTTTCTTTATTCCACAAAAAAGCGCAAATAGTAAAACTCAGCCGATGCATACATAGAAACAGCACGCACATAGCAAATCGTTTGTAAACAATAGTATTAGCACAAATCACTCAGAGAAAACTCACTGGAGATCAACACTCTGATGATAAAATTTACTCGCCTCGCTTACTTTTGCTTTCTGCATTTGAATAGTCTGCAGAATAAAGATTGAAAGTTCAAGAAAAAGCTACAATCTCTAATTCTAACAGAGAAATCGCCAAAAATCTAGCACTTCCGATAACCTTCATTTTTCTCGCCAAGCCTGGGAGTTGACCTGACATCCATTAAAAATATGGATAAAACTCTCTTCCTTATAATGAGACTTTCTGCACAGGTTATATTACAGATTCGTGAAAATTAATAACGAAGCTTCATAACACCATACGTTATGTCGCTCGTCGTCTTCATTATATCCACATTTTGTCCCATAGTAATTAATAACCGATTCGAATCCATTATCGTAAGAGTTGAAAGTCGTAAAGGAAGTAGAATTGAGCCGCTGATTTTGAAAATGGGGCAAGTCCATTTTTTTGTTATTGCAAGATATTTAAAGGTTTGCGTTTCAATAAATTTAAAAATATTGGTATGTATTAATAGATATATTTTTTGTATTTTGTTGTACCAGATAATGTAGGTTTATAATCCATTAGTGTTTACAGTGCTCACTAAAAAAAAAAATAAGGGTTCCATTATAACTAAATGAACTTGCCTCACTTTCAAAATTAAAGAATTATTGCAATCATTCATTTCATTGGGAAATGATATTTCAGTTGCATCAGTCTTTTTTAAGAATAAGAATAAAAACAAAATACTATTCAAATTTTTATAAATATTTATTCATCTGATAAAAAGGGAAACAAAACCAAGAATATTCGAGTAGAAAATATAACATAACAACAAAAATTCAGTTTTATTAAGAATTTCAATGAAATTATATATTTCAGTTTATACATAGGTATAATCAATTTGAATTTTATTCAAGATTTAACATTTTAAAAAATTCACGATGAACGGGAGGTATATATGGTAATAAATCCATCATATCCTTGTATTTTTCAGATGTAATAAATCTCCTTTTTTTCTTACATAAAAGATAATTTAATATTTCTGAAATTACTTGGAATTATTTACCTTCCTCGTTGTGTTGACAAATCGATAACTTTAAATTTAAAATCTCGTTCTATCGAAGTTTTGTTGAACATTTTGTATGGTGTATCCCTTGTAAATCTGATCTAGCATATAGTTAATCAATTCACGGTTTCTCCATCGGTATTTTTCTTTCTTTTTATGGTTGGGTTGAAAATAAATTTCCATGTTTAATTTCATGTGCTAAAAATTTATTATGTTTTCGACAATTTTGTATTACTCTATAGTAATCCTGGGGAATATGCAAGGAACTGGTTTCTGGATTGAATAGTTACTGGATAGTTCCACTCCAAAATCACGATCGTTCGGTAGAAATGAATGTCTTGACAATAAAAATTCGTGATCAATAATATTTATTTCGTTGTCACTGGACTGAATAATCGGTGATGGAAGTAAACATTATTATCGACACACAAAATTAAGATATATTTTTTATTATTTATAGATAAATAGAAACACCTTAGATTTCAGACATGATGTCAAACGGCCACATTTCCTTCACCATAGAGCAATCGGAGTTAAATTTCGCCGCAATATATTCTGTCAAATATAATTTCCATCTAAGATGGACTTGCACCACTTTCAAAATGAACATATTTTCAATAATGTTAAGAGCTAAAACTTCCATCTCCAAAATACTAGAATCTAAATATTTTTTTACTATAATTTTTTTTACTCATAAAAAGATTATAACAAGTTTTATCTATAACTGCCATTATCTCCATTATTTTCAAAACTGGACTTGCCCCACTTTCAAAATAAACGGCTCAATTGTTTGCATATACTTAAGCCGACATCTTCTGTTCATAAATACATAACATATTTCTTTTACTTTAAACACTAAAATTTAAGATTGAAAATATTGCTTTCCAAAGTGCTAATATTTCTGTATTACCGGATGCTAATTTCAAGAGAAATTAAAATATTTGATGATACAGTTGTTATATTATTACGCAATATATTGCGAAATATAATGTCAAAGCTAAAATTTTACATATTAAAAGCTTTCTTTTGTTACGGTGTAGTAAGCATCTATTATGTCCACTATTTCTTGCGATTTTTCTCAGATAAAAATGCTTGGTCTCACTTAAATTTTCGTTTATCTCCATCTCCATTTATATTAAAAAGATATAATATAATGAAAAATTAAGGTGTAATTATCAAATTTGGCGATCCTTTAATGCAATGACCTTTTTTAAATATTGTTCGACTTTTTAACTCATGCAAAGTTAAGTCGTATGTTACCCTTCTAATGAAATTAAAGATCTTATTTCTTTGGAATTATACACATACACGCACTTAAAGATTCTTAAAAAATCAGATGTAAAATCATGAAAATCTTAAACTACTTCTAATGTTCTTTCAATCAAGCCAATGGAGCCAATTTGGCATTTTCCAATACCATGCTTGTCTTTTATTTCTTAAAGTACCCAAAAGTTATTTCTGATCCAAAACAAGCGTTTCAAAATATCTAAAGATTTGACAGTATTCATTTTACCATACTTATGTATATCTACGCAATATCTTCAGAACTTTCACAGAATAAATGTGGAATACACATTGCAAGCCCATTTTAAAACGATACATTTATCATTGTGTACACTAAAATGAATTATGAAATTATAAAATGAATCCTTTAGTTATCGCTTATCTCATGTGACATTTTTCGAAATTATTTTGCTTTAATAATTTTGAAAGCGTTTTTGTTTGTTAATAATGAATAATTAATCGAAATTTTACTGAATGCTATTTAATTATGTTATTAAAATTATTCATGGAGTGATAATTTTATAAAATGATGTTGTGACTACATGAAAATGTTGACTGAAAAAGTATGTCTAATATCTCATTTTTTGACCTAAAGTTTGTAGCTTGTTAAGTAGTTCTATGGAGAAAAAAAATGAAAAACTATGTTTAAAATAAACAATTTTATGAATATAATTTCTCTTTTAATGCATTAAAGAAAATGGGGAGAAAGGCCTTTCAAGTATTTTAATACTTAAGATTTATGATTTGGATTAGAAAAATATTCTTAAGCTTATTTCTTAAGTTTCTCCAATGGTCGTTTGGAGAATTTTCTTATAAAAGTAATATAACTTGATGGTTAAATACTTGCAAATCTTGAAAACAGAACAACACATCATCTTTTTTATTATTAAATGTTCGTCATTAAATATGTGTGTGTGTTATTTTTTGTATATTAAATTTAAAATTCCAGTTGGAAAAGTTATTCACACATGAGAGAATGTTTGATATAAACTTTTTCAAATGAGTAAGAGCAAAAATAATTATGAAAAAAAAGCTGTTTGACTCTGTATTGACAACTGTCCATTAGGGATTTTAACTACTTTATTTGATATACTATATTTCACCTGCTTTCTGTTGCGTATTACAAACTTCAACTGTCTATGTGTTTGCGTTTATTTTTTGTGTTATTTTTAAATATCGTTTGGCACTTCTGTTGTGATGATGTTGGATGATTTATGCTTTTAATACAAATATACTATACTTAATATTCTGCAATAAACTTTCCCACATATTAATAAGTCTGTAACTGCATATTAAAAGAAAAAAATCTTAAAAAAGAAAAAATTATTCAACTAATAAGCATTTAAACATTTTATAAATCTTTCTCTTAAATTTAGATTTAGATCCAATGCAATCAACTGTGATTTTAATATAAGTCTATCAATTAAATATGGAAAAACTGAAAATAAAAAGGTATATAAAGATATATTTTATATATTTCATTTCATATCATAATCAGAATGAATAGGGATGGATTCGTCTGATTCATCTTAAAAATTAAAATTTTCAATGATGATTAAAAAGTGAAGCACATGGTTTAAAGTAATAATAAAAACAACGAAAGAAATAAATGTATTGAACTTTTCCCCATATTCTTCCTAAGTTCGGCAAAATCTTGTTTTCTTATTAAATAGTTAATAGTCCCAAAAAATGCTTAAAAATTGAAAGTGAAAATTTCAAAACATTTGTTTTATTAGCATTGTGTTATTAATTATCATAATGAAAAATATCTGATATGTCTGTAATAAGAATTCCCTGGCAAAATTCAATTTTGTGCTCTTCACTGGAATATACTATAAGAAAACATTAAAAAATCATGTAAATAAAATAACCCCATACAAAATGATGTAAAATATTTGAAAATTTCAAAAAAAAAATCTAAAGATAGTCTATAAGGGGCTAGGAAAAATTATTTTATATTTTTTAATCCTTTTTAAAATCTTAGTATATCAAAAAATTAATTTAAATAATTATTCAATTTTATAAAGTGGTAATATGATTTCAGAATACGGAGCAGCGTTCGGGTACTTTTTTAATAGATTGAACTTTGAATAATATTGTTAAATGATTTGTTTTAGTCCTGTTTCATTCTGCTTTCAGTTGTAACGAAGAGAGAAAAAAACTCATCACTATTTTATATCGTCGAGAATTTTAAAAAAGATTTCAAAATTTCTAGGATTCACAAATTATTTATTGACAAAATTGCTTTGTCTAGCCTTCAGATGAATAATTGTGTAATAGTTTTGCTTCAATGTAAACCACTTGATTATCACTATTTGGAAATGTAAATTGCCACTCCTTAAGCCATTCATCACACAATAAACACAATAATTATATATATTGGGAAAAAATATATTAGAAATATGTTAAATTCTCAATATGCGTTTTTCATAATCTTTAAATTTTTGCATGCATTTTTCATATTTTTTAAAAACATTTTTATTGCTCTCTAACAACATGACATCAGCGAAAAGTGTTACTTTTACCACTCTAAGCCCGAAATATAAATCAGCTTTAGCTTTAATTTAAAAATGTAAATTTTTCAAACATTTTCAATAAATTTGTATAGTTTCTTATGCTAATCCACTATCAATCATTTTACTTTAAAATGTTTTATTTTTTAGTCTTTAAACATTGGTTAAACTTCAAGAAGCTAAAATAATCTAAGTGAACTGTTTTTCGTATAAGTACTTAAAGTGGATTTGTTTCCATGTATACCTCTTAATACTTCTTAAATAAGAATAAAGCATATTTATTCGAACATTTTGTTCTTGCATTCCCTTCTTTGAAATTTTTAAATTCTTTACCTAACTTCATAAATAAATATATGAAAAATTATTTTCCAGGAAAACCATATTAAAAAAATACCTCGCTTCTTCTTTTTTTTTAATTTGCATTTTCAAATATTTAACGATAAGTAAAAAAGGAAGGTAGCATTTCACTTGAAGCATCCGGAATTTTATATGCCCGATACTTAAGTTATAATGTTAGGTTAGAATGCTTGCTCTCAAGATGTTAGATACATTTAAAATACTCATTCTCATGTAAATAGCAGAGAAAAAAAACTTTACATTATCGCTTTCACGGAAATTGAATTTTGCTTTTTCGAACAAGCTTCGTGCTCGTTCCAATAAAATCTTCTAGCCTTTTATAAAGGATGTAATTCCTTTCTCATTCACTGTTCCTTTTCTGAAAAAAAAAATCATAGTGCTTAAACATGATTACCCCTACTGAAAGTGTCGCTTTGGGATTTTGTTGTTGAAGAGTAATTTTGTTTGGGGACAATCTGTTCAAACATTCTAAAAGGAGAATGCAATGACAAATAAACATAAATGTCTAAAGAAGATTACCAAAAGAAGATTGGTTGTACTCTTAGGAATGCACCAGGAATTCCTGTTTTTATCTGTTCATTTATGCAGAATCTAGGATAGAATAAGCTCTAAGACGTGTAGTTTTGAAATTATTGATAAATACAATTATGATAGAAAAATAACTGAGCTAAGCAAAAAAAGCCTTCGATCTATATAGCATTCAAAAAAGATTGTTCTAAATAAAATGAGTGCATTGAAATGCATAAAACTAAATTTTCAACTTTTAATAACACAAGCATTTTCCTGGGATTGCATTTTAATTTTTCATTTATATACAATATAGTAAATGAAATGATATATAAAAAAAATGTAAATTAAATCAAAGTCTTGTACAACTTACATATTTTACGAATGCATACAAAACAATTCCAATATAATAAAAATACTGCCTTGTGACAGAGTTTCTCCTTTGGTTTCTTGCATTTATTATTTAAATAGCCATGCATTATCATTGCAATTCGCGAAGTAGCTTTCCATATAAATCTCATATTTTTCATATAATAATTTTTTTTTCCTTTCCTTTCATTTTTTTTTTCCTATTTATAATTTATCAACTAAATCCCACGAAAGCATACATTCCTTCTTGCCATCATTAAAAGACTATCAGAATAAATGAATATAGGAAAAGTTTAAGTTCTTCAAAAAAATTTAAAAACCAATCTAATTTATGAAATATTCTCACAAGTCGTAAGTTTCAAAATATTATCTACTTTAAAATAATTCAACAAAATAAAAAGTTTTTTTAATTCTTCGTCATTTTTTTTTCAATGCAATAAGCAATTTTCGATTTATTTTCCCAGAATCAGTAGAGCACTGAAAGTGCAGACTGGCTCATAATATTATAAAAAGGAAGCTTCATGAAGTAATTCAGCAAAATGCAAGATGGAATTTTCCCCAAAGGATCAGCATTTTTATTTGTCTTCAAGTAAATCGGTTTCTAGAAAGAGTTTCCTAAGTAAGTCTAAAGCTGAAATTTCATCCACTGGAACAATTGAAATATATTTTTACGGCAAATGCAATCATCTTCGAAGATTAATAGATGATAGTAAAAATGTCACTAAATTTTGCTGAATAAGAGCCAAAGTTTTACTTTCATATTGCTGAGAAATCCTTCATTTCGAGTTGAAAGATTTTTTCCATTAAAATTTCCGCTGAAACTGCCTAAAACACTGTAAAAGATTTATTATTTTTTATTAATCTCGTTTATTTATATCAATAAATATATTTCCTAGGAAAAAATTAATTAATTAGCAATAAAATACTTTTATGAGAATTTTACAACAGTTTAAGAATTTATATTTTAATCTGGGATCCACATATGGGATCAACGAATAGATTCAAATCCAAAATGCTACATTCTATTTTTAATGAGCAATGCTGGTTAGAAATTACTAGGATAGTGCAAAAAATATGGACATTAACTATCTCACAGACGTAAATAAACTTCACAAGGCAGCGGGACATCGAAAAATCGACATTGGAGATCATGAACTATACAGAATAATCAGAAGGTGTTACCAATGGAAAGCGATTAAAAAGAACAGTTATTATTTCCCCGACGTCACTGTAAACATAGACAACAAAAATGGAAGGTAATTATTCCTATCAGCACTAGATTGAATGATTTGTGTGAAAAAAGGGCTTCAGAAAGAGATACCCATCATCATATAATGCCGGTGTACCTTTGCCCGCACACCTACTGAAGCGAATAAATGTCATCAAGACGAACTGTGTCCCGTTAGTTGGCCAGTATCAACAGAAGAAATACAGGGTGATCAAGAAATAACAGATGTTCGCAGCCCTCTAGTACTGGACGAAGTATAACAAAATTTGGCCACCAAACACATTAAAGTACCCGGTTTCGCTTTATCAAAAAAAAATTAGTACCAAAAAACGCCGATAGGGAGAATTTCGGCACTTCAATCGAAACTTTATCATGTATTTAGCATATACGATTACTTTGTGACTCGATATCGAGGATAAAAAGGAAGGATTGAGGGAATTCAAGTCATTCTACAAGAATTCACGGATCGATGGCTGTGTCACTACGTGAACGTGCCTTATTAGTCAAGCTGTTTTATCAGCGGAATGCAAATGACAGTGCTGCTCATCGTGAATCCCGGCGGTTGAAACAGTTAAGTTGACCGATGACCATAACTAATTTACGAAGAATGGTTGAAAGATTTGAAGTAACCGGAATTCTTTGTGTGCAACCAGGCCGAGGCGTAAAGGTATCAAGCAGAAACAAGTTGAAGAAGTTGCAACTGTCGTTATTGATCAGGCGATAACTAATAAGCAGGGTACCAGTAGTGCATGTTCAGTATCACGACAAACAGATATCCCGTTCTCAACGATGCAGAAGATATTGCGTAAGATCCTGAAATTTTATCCATATAAGAAAGCGCCCATTAACTGATGACACTGATATGAATCTTGGCAATTTCTGATTGTAAAACGTTTCTGGTTCACTTGAAAGGCGTTGTGTATCAAGGACATGTTCCTCACATTCGTACTTAAAAAGATCAAATAACGTTACATGCCAGACGAATAAATGCCGATATACTACGAGCCACCGTCTAAAACCTCGTGTACCGCGTGCAATTATTGGAACATCAAATTGGTGGTCACCTTGAGCCAAATTTGTAAGTTGCTATAATAAGCGTTTTTCATTAGTATTTGGTGTGTTGCTATTTACTGCTTCCATTGGCAGTTATGTATTCTTTTTCCACACATGATACGCTTTCAGCGCCAGAATTTCCCCTATTGGCGTTTTTCGGTACAATTTTTTTTTCTCTTGATAATTCGAAACCACATACTTTAATGTGTATGGTGGCCAAGTACGTAATTCAGTACGTAACGCTCTACATTGCTCCTAAATACCTCCTGTTATTTCTTGATCACCCTGTATAACAGCAATCGAGAATCTCAATCCAAACAACACCTCTTAAATACAGCAGAGGTATTGGCCTAAGATGATCCTTTGCTTCCATTGTTGTCGAATACAGTGACATTATGACCAGGGGACAAAGGAGGGTGATCAGGGCGACAAACTAGAGATAAAGGGGGCATTATAAAGGCAAAACACTTGCGTTTTGTTTTGTCTTTATGTAAAACGAAGTATGATGATGAGAAGAACAAATTCTATGATCCACTTCGCCATTTACTTTGATTACGATTGATGGATGGAAATTTTTTTATTATGCATTAGATTTTACACTTGCTATGCCACTAATAGGAGCATAATATTTAACAACAAAGAACAAAATAAGGCTTGATGGTATATGAGGGAGTAATAGCAAGCTGTAATCTGTAGACGATGCATTAATACATTCATGGAATGGTTCATCACACTCAACTCGAAACTACCAGCCAATAACAGAAGTCCCTAGACTTGAATGGGAAGTATTCATAATTAAAGTAATATTCAGTTTTTATAAATAAAATATTTCCAACAATATAGCTGCATTTGTGTTATTATTTCTGTGTGATCTATATTATATTAACATCAGTAAAACTTCAGCTTTTTTTAGATCAAGGGAGGGAGAAACAAATTAGAACTAAAGCATATTTATCTGTTCGTATCATTGTACTAATTTAATATGTCTCGTTCCATATGGTTTACAATTGATTAATTCCTTTCTGATCAAAATCCTCTAGTTTATTAACAGAAAAATAAATTTTACTTTTGATTTAAAATTTTATACATCATTAAAGGTTTGATCATGTGTAGTTTTCTACAAGGTTAAAAGATCTGACAATCAAGGTAAAAGTTCTGGGGAGTGTTTTGAACGTGGCAAAACATATTAGTCAGATAGTTTTTAAAGCGAAAGAAGTGTTTTTAGATCAAACATTATAATATTTGTTGTAGTTTATATATTTTTATTCCTTCCAAGCTTTTCTATATATGTAGACCTAAAAGTAAGAGTGATATGTAAGCCAGATTTATGCCATATCAGGGTAATAACAACAATTTTTTTTAATATTGTTCTTAAAAGAAAAGAATGTCACATTGTTAAATCTTTGAGTATTTATAATTTATTTTAAAATCAAAATAATAAAATGGCAAGAAATTAAAGAATTATTATTTGATTTTTTTTATTCATTAAGTGGTTTTCCCTTTTTAAAAATGCAACATTTGACTTTTAATGGCATTAAAAATATTCTCAGTACCAAAACAGAAGAAAATTTACTTGAGGATACATGGAAAAGCGAAAGCTCATTGGAATACCTAACGTCTTTCAATCGAAACTTTTGCCGTGGCTTTTACCAGTTAAAATGGTGTTTTATGAGATTTTATGTGTGGTTTGGACTATCTGTATGTACACGATGGTTATTTCTGGTACAACGTAAACAAGAAAAATTTACAAAAGATTTCACAATCACGTTTTTTTTTTATTTACGCTGCTGCATGAAAAAACACTTTAAAATTTCATCAGGGGATATGTGGAACACAAATTTCAAGCACAGCTACAACCTTGATTTTTATTGTTGCATTTTATGGAATCTCATTTTCAGTAATTGCACATTTTTTGTGGCACTTTAGCAAAAAAAATTTAGAAGATCTTTTTAGACTCCTTCATATCTTATTTTTATAGGAATGAAAAAAAATAAAGAGACTAAACTTAATGCTATTCAAGCTGTATTATGAATGTTCAAAAATACATTCAAGAAATAATATATATATATATTTTGGAATATTCTTAATAATTCTCAAAAATCTTAACTGGAATATTATGTTTGATACCTCAGCTTTAAAACAAGTTTATAAAGAAATATTCTACAATAAAATATTTAAACCGAAGATCTTTACCAAGCTTAATATTTTTAGATAGCACATACTTAATATACAAGATAGTATGCTGAAGAAAATAATTATGGAAGAGTTTTCAGTCAGAATTAATTTAAAAAATAATTATGCAAAAGTTTTCAATCAGAACTATTTTACAAAATAATTATACAAAAGTTTTCTGTCAGAACTATTTTACAAAATAATTATACAAAGGTTTTCTGTCAGAACTATTTTTCAAAATAATTATACAAATGTTTTCTGTCAGAACTATTTTACAAATTAATTATACAAAAGTTTTGTCAGAACAACTTTTCAAATAAAAATTTCCCCGTCATATCTATTACCAAATAATCCAATACTGTGTTATCTTTTATTTCTTTATCCCATAATAGTATACTAGCTCGGAAGAGAATTTGAATTTGTATTCGTGAATATATTCTCCTGGTGCAAGTTATCGAGTGATATATCCATGATATTTTTCTATATCCGTATAATATCGCGAATGTATCAAGGAAGTATTAAGAAACATTTTATCTAAAAAGAGTATAAATTTGTTCTTAATGCTTCGATTATAACTTTCTTTTACTTCAATTAATTATTATATTTCGTTTACTGTCAGTACGAAGTCCATTATGTTTCGTTTATATTTAAATTGCATAAGATTTTTTATAAAAACTTTGTGATTTAGTTTTATTGATAAGGATTTTTATTGAAATTGATTATTATAAGAAATTATTTGCACGGTATTATTTGTTTTAATTTTAGTTTTTCGTGTTTGAGTACATTTGACTCATTTCTTTGCTCAAATTGCGAATAAACAGTGGTGTTATTCTTATTGAAGGTGCGAGTGCGGTTATCCTTATTTTGGAACGAACACATTTGCCATAGCGTTAGTTTCTGTTTCTTATTTTATTTTTTCTGTTAATAATTAAACTTATTCGATAAAAAAATCTAGTAAATGTTATGAAAAATGATAATTAATATAACTTAGGTCTATATTGGAATTCTAATAAACAAACCACCATTAAAAGAACAATATTATAAATTTAACATTTACAATGAAACACAATAAAAATTAATTGATACTACTAAAGAACTGAAAATACCAAACATTTCAGCATTTATTTCTTTTATTTAAATACTGGATCCGAATATACTATATACACGATTTATTGTTAAGTTCCTTTCATTTATCTAAAAAAGAAACCCAAAAAACTAAAATTTTGTGCTAATTATTTGAACAAATCATAGTCACAAACAATCAAAAGTTCATTTGTTGAATTTTATCTCTTCTTTACCTTTCAGAAACCAAAAAGAAGAAAAAAAACGTGGCTTTTATATTAAATAACAAATGATCTCAAATATTTTTTGTAGAACTAAAACACTGAAATATGTATTTATTTATTTTACTGTCTTTCTAGCCTCGCTATTAATTTCTTTAAAAAATATTTACTAATTATCACTTACTGCAAAACCAATTTATTTATCTTAAATATTTTATTATGGCATTATCTATAAACCCTTGATTAAAGCTTATTATATGTAGGTCAAAAAATTTTACAGCGAAAAATGAGATTAATATTTTATAGATAAAAAATAATAAAAGTGAATTTATTATTTTGTTTAAACCCTATATTGTAAAAAAAAAATAAAAAAAAATAATTAGAGGCCTTACTAAGCAAACTTTATAAAAATTAAACGAATTTATTGAAATTTAAACTATTTGCATGTTGACGAACAAAGTGATTTGAAGCATCTCTCATTTATGAGTTATCTTGCTTGATCCAGAGCCTCTAAATGTGTTATTGAGACGTCCGCAAGAGATATTCCCATTAAAAAAAACATTAATATGCCCACTGTCGCCTTTCTTTTGACAAAACAAAATGTTTTGCCTCTCTTAAGTAACAAATAAGAGTCACATCAGCAGGAGTGGTATCTGTAAAATTCTTTTACATATTCTCTAATAAAGATGCTATCCCTCACCTAACACACACACACAAAAAAAAAAAATGTGGACCTTTGATAAAGCAGAAAACGGCCTTGCATAGCATTGGCGTACAAAAGTTACGAAATATTAATCTTTGGTGGGAATTTAACATTTTTACTGAATCCATTGAGTGATCTCTGGCAGTTTTTTAGCGATTAATCCCTAGCATGTGGTTAGTAGTATCTAAAAATCGAATTTTCATTCTAAACACATTTTTCCCCATTGATTGGAACTAAAATTGGTACGACCAGAGTTGAACTTCCTGCTTGGCGCAATTTTCAAAAATCGCCAACAACGGTCTTGCGTCGTGTTTTGTGAAATGTTCAAAACTGAGGGAGCAGATGTCCAATCATAAAGCATAATAAAGGCGAAAGATAATACGTTTGCCAATCTAGAGAAAACAATGGTTGCCAGCTTTGGCGCATTATCCCAACTTGGCGAAGAAGGGGGTTAAACTGCGGTTCACCCCTAAAATTTAATAGAACTGCAGTAATAATCACAAAATCACATATCAAATTTGATAAATTTAAGTCAATGCGTTTTAGAATTACCGTGTTTACGTGCTCAGAAAATACATATCAACAAACAGTCAACAACTTGTTGGATTTATCTCAAAATTTGATAAGGGCCTGATTAACTTTTATAGATAACTATAGATTTTAAATGTACTTATCGTGTTATTTTCGAATAGCCAGATAGACTTAATCTGAATGGATTTTGCTTAATATTAGACAATAATCAACAAATTTGATCCATCGAGCTCCAAGCGTTTTTAGTTAACTTTGTCACAAGCAGACAGATAGGCGGGCATAATGCCAAAAATATTTTTTTCGAATTTAGGGATGTGGAGATTCATTAAAATCTCGAGTTCAATTTTTTTGAGGATTACAATACTTCCTCCATACTTCGTATGTCAGAAATTAACTAGATATTAAAAGGCACGATTAGAAATGTAGAAATAATGTTAGAAAATATGTTGCCATATTATAAACATAAATAAAAATTATTCTAGCTAATATTTGCATGTACTATATTCCACAACTCTTCACGTTATTTCGGCCGAATTCAGTCAAATTTTACACAGTCATCAAAGGGCGAAAGTTGATTAAGCATTCAATTAAAAAGAAAATAACCATGACTTTGTTTTTTACTACAGTGTTTTTTACTACAGGTGCAAATCATCCCACGCGAAATATTTTGATACCAACTTAAAAATAAAAATTCTACTTTTTCAATGATGTCCCTTTCAGTAAGATGCAAGATTTCATACTTTTTCACTTTTCTTTTCAAATTTAATAATTAATGGTGTAGATGTAAACGATTTTGAGATGAGAAAATTTATTTGTCAAAATCGTCTAATTTAATCCCTATTCTTATTTTATTCTTTAAAAAAATTCAAACTTTTCAATAATTTGACTTATTATAACTTATACATAAAAATAAAAAAAAAAATCACTCGTTCACTTACGCATCAAAAAATCTTTCAAACCACTGGAACTAAAGAATTGAAATTTGGTAGATAGTTGCTTCTTGCGTAGTACATTACCAAAAAGAAAGGATTTTTCATAATTTTAATTAGAGTTTATTCAAAATTACGCTACATTTTAACTTTTTTTTTCGCAGTAATGGTGGAGCATGTTGTTGCTCGAAAACCACTTTAAGATCATCTAAAGGTTTGAAAATTAGCTTTTCAAAGACATCAATTTTATTTCCATACATTATTTTTCTTCATTTTAATGAACTTTTCAAAATTTTAACTTATTATACTACTGCAGACGATATAGTATATTACGGACGATTTATTTCCGATTTCTAACTTCTTATCTTTACATTATTTTTTAATCTTCGTAAGAAGCGATAAATTTTTTACGGTTTTATTATGTTGGAAATTTTATTTGATAAATAATTTTTGCGAATCCGTTTTTGTTTTTGTAAAAGGAAAAAGATTTATCGGCTGGCATTTCCTGTTATGCAGATGTTCGCGTCGGTCTATACTATATATTTTTTTATCTGGCATATATCAGCATTTACCAAATTTTTCGATGGTTCAGTGCCTGTCGGTTTATATATTTTCATGTATGTTAAAGCAATTACTCAAAAGCATAGCGACTTGTATCAATATTTTGGTACGTTATCTGACAAAAATGCATACAAATTGTATGCTCGGTTTTCTTTACTAAGAGGTACAAAACTCTCATTTCTATGACTCTGAAAATAAAAATCTGAGCATTCATGGCCTTGCTAAAGTTTTTTCACACTGAAGGGAAGTATGAAATAATACATATATTAAAGTATATGCTAGTAAGTTTTGTATTGACTTCTGGTTCCTAAAAATCTTTATCTAAATAAATTATATACCACCATTTACAACTTTATTTCATTGCTCCTTTAAAAAAGACTAAAAAATGTATTAATAAATTAACAATAAAACCTTTTTCAATTTCAATAAAGTGAAAATCTGAATGTTCTTCTAAGAAATCGGTACTTAATTGTAAAGAGAAATATTCATTAACATATTTTAAATTTAAAAAACTAACTGAATTCTGTAAGATTTCAATTAAAAATATTTCTTTAAAATCCAATTAGCACTGCTTTAAGAAATAAGTAAATGCTTTGAATGAAACAACATTTTTAATTTAATATCAGATTAATCTGGCATTTTGTCATATTCTTGGTTTGCATAGGTTTAATTGTGGAAAGGTCTCACAATAAATTATTTCGAAATTATTAAAATAAAATACAGTATTCAGCTGAAGAAAAAGTATAAAGTTTAAACAATAGCTTTTTAGTGAAACATTTTCCAGAATATCTTGTTACGAATTTTCATCGTTGATTAATTAGAAACAGGCAGAAAGCATTACCTGCATTAATTTAAAATAAAATATTGTTTTGAAATAAATATGAAATGCTACCTACAATATCAGTAAAATAATTAGTTTAATTAAAAAAATTTGTTTTCTGTGTAAGGGAATTTGCAATAAGAAGAATTATTTTGAAAATAAATAAATATTTATCGCAATAACAACTTCAAATAGCAAAGGTGAATAATATATTTTGCTTATTTCTAATAAGCAAAGCTTGCTCATTATGTGAAAAAAAAAATGAAATAATTTTTCGTTATAAAAGTATTTGATTTTCATTTCTTGTAAATACTTTTAAACGCATAATATGTTACTTAAAGGGATTTTAAATAAATCTGTTAAATGCGCTTTTTTTTCTTTTTTTTTTGAATTTGCTTAATAATCTCGCCATTTTAGAATTAAAGAAAGTAAAAATAAAATTAGAATTACTAATTCTGGCATAAACACAAAAAGTTCTTTAAGTCGGAATGTGAACCTCGGGTTTTCTTTAGAAATTTTTATTAACTAAATATTAAAACGAAATTTTAGCGAATTTCCTTAACATTTTATAGCACGAAAATTAGTTTTACAACAATCGAAAATTCAAACAATTATATTTTCTATGATACGAATTTAGTTGTCGTACAAGTTTTTTCGCTAATTTTAATAAAAATTTAATTAGTGCCATCACTAATTATATATAATTCTAAATCGTCAGAAATTCTAACTAAGTTGAAATTTTAAATTCAACATATTTTTTATAAGCATCTCCAAAAATACGGAGGATATTAAAGCGTAGCTCCTATAGCTCATCGCTTACTCTTTCAGCATCTTTGATCTGATGCTCTGAACGCCTGCAGATTTTCATGTATTAAGTTTATTAACGTCAGTTGATAGCAGGGGAACAAACGCCTGCTGTTTAAAGTAGTCTCAGAAATAAAAATCAAGCATCGCCGTGCACGCATAACTACATCTTTTCAAAGATGCACTTCAGACATGCATAAAAAATTTATGGGTTGAGTTTCTATAATGCTTCGATATCCTTTAAATTTCTTTTAGAGATCACACGGAACACTTATAACTTTATTTAAACTTTCAACTGTTGTTTTTGATTTTCTGTGTAAAAGAAGGCCATTCTGTTTTCTTTTGTGGTGAAAGCTTATAAGCCAGTGATCAGCTACACTATACAAACAATTGCTTTTGTATTGTGGGCATGTTACTGGGCTGCAAATCATAAGGTCCCAGGTTCTATCCTCGCGCATCTCAATTCTCCTCATTTTTAATAGACCTACAAAATTTCAATATTTATTTATAAACACCTTATATAATGTTTGACTTTTAACAAAACATAGTTTCCTAACAGTCTAACGGATAAGACAGTTTATCGAAGTAGCCAACTACATTGTATAATACGGTAAAATGTGAAAGACAATACTGCATAATAATTTTTTTAGAATATTCAAGCAATGTGAATTCTAAGATTTTGGTTTTATTAAAATACTACAGTAGAAAATAATTCTCTAGTATTGTGATTTCCCGAAATTGTGCAATCAAATTCCTAATATTGTAAAAAGAAATCTAATTACTTGCTAGAACTTGGGTAAAACATTACTTTGCAGGACATGTCGTGATTACTCTTTAAAAAACATCTGCTATATTTATTCAGCGATTTCCTTTGCTACTCCGCTTATTTAAACTCGTTTTTTTTTTTCTTTTTACCTTTGAAATTCAAACTGAGAAATTTTTCCATGAGGTCAGCAAGATCTTGAAATAGGAATGGGTAAGAACAATGCATGAAAACAGGCTCTAACAATTTTTAAAAAAATGATAGATAACTAATTATACAATACATTACACTTACAATTACACAACAACAATTCTACATTTAACCAATACTTAAATTTACAGATTAGCATAATTAATTCTCGAGGTCGGAAGGTTTACATGCTCACAGTCTTGCAGGTAGCATCGTACTACCTTACTTTGGATTGGTGAGGAAGTTGGCGCTTGGTTGGTGCATCGGCATTATTAGATAATGTTACAAATGTATGTTATGGTAGTGAGTTTATGATAAGGAGAATAGATCTAAGAGCGTCATGCATCCCCATATCTGGAATATTCTTTTAACTCCTATTAACGACACAATATTTTGAATTATTTTTAGACAATACTGAAAACAATACTAAAAAGGCAGACTAATATCGAATACGCATCAATGATATTAAGCAATTTTTAACAGCATTCAAAGGGGACTAAAATTTAATTGCTTTTTCAACATTTGATATAGTTTAGTTTTGGCTTAAAATTTTATTTCATTTGAAATTTTTTGAAAGAACTGATAGAAACAATTTTTTTGTTGTAAAACCAAAAATTATACTTTAGTGTGAATATTCAAAAACTGTTTTCAATATTCACATTCCATCACAACACTGAAAAAATTTACGACAACTATATTATGAAGAATTTATATGTTTTATACCAAAATTACTATATTTCAACATCGAAGAAATTTTCAGATAACCCTCCCTTCAGAACGACATGGCGTGACTCGGATTTTCCCTTTCTGAGTGTCTATTTTAGCTCTGAAATTCGAAGTAATAAATGCGTCGGCCGGTTGCTTTGAGTAATTACTTTGCGGTTTTTTCAAAAGAACTTGCCTTTTACTTTCATATTGGTAGTTTAAAGTTATTTTATTTTTATTTTTGCTTTTTTTTTATCACAAAGAATTTTTCTTACGGTTTTTAGAATGATATTCTTAGTATAAAATATTATTTGACGTTTCCCTGCGTATTTATAAAGTAATTAAAATTAGATTTTCTTTAAAAAAGCAATGCTCGCGTTAAATTTCTAAAAATGTTAATCTATATCTATCTATATCTATACTTATAATAAAGCTCACTGTGTGCGTGTGTGTGTGTGTGTGTGTGTGTGTGTGTGTGTGTGTGTGTGCGTGTGTGTGTGTACCAAATGGACACTATATTTGCCAAGGGCAGAGGATTTTCAATGTCTTTTTAAAAATATCAATACATTTCTCTGCTTTATTATGATAGTAACTGAGGTGGAAAGCAGTTTTCCAAATTCATAAAATTTTTAAAACAATTAAAAAAATTTCACTGTGAATTGATGTTTATCTCACCTTTAACCCGCAAATGACTCATAATTTCGATTATCTATACTTATAATAAAGCTCAATGTGTGTATGTGTGTGAGTGTGCGTGTGTTGGCGCTCTACAGGCCAGACCATTCAACCTACAGCTACCAAATTTGGCACGTGTATACCTTGGAGGCAGGGAATGTGCACCTAGGGGTTATTTTTTCGAATTTTTAACTAGAATTTTATTTATTTAAAAATTAAGCGAAATTTTGGCCTGTTTCTGCTATAACTTCCAAAAATATTACCACACAAAAAAGATTTTTACATCAAGTTAAAGATCAAAAATTTATCTTTTAAATGATACCAATGTTTTAACCTTAAAATTAAATTTCTATTTTTAATGATTTTTTAAATAAATATTTTAACTATATTTTTCGACAATTTTTTTCATACAAAATAAAAATAAAATTTAAGCTGCTTGAGCACGTTTCGCATTCATGGGAAAAAATAAGCTTTTTTTCAAAGTGTTGCCATCACATTGATTAAGGCTCCAATTGAAAATATATTAAATCTTTTTGGAAATGAAATCTGCAAAGATATAATTTTCGGCACGTGTTTTTAGGAAATAAAACAAATATGAAATATTATTTTTTCTAAAAAATAAATTCAAGAAAAATTATTTTATGATCTTTTACACTCTCTATACAGCTTGGTTATTTAGTCCCGGACCCATTTTGATGTTTAATGACTCATAAAATAATGAAGATATAAACAAACTTATGGCATTTATTGATGGAATAACTCATATATTTTCCTTTTCAGGTTTGAATATTTTTACTTTTGCAAATATCGTCTGCGCATGTGGTTAATTTCAGATAATTTCATTTTCCAGTCTAAATATCTGTACTTTTCTAAATATCGTCTGCTTATTAATTGCATTTTTCTCTCTTTTGTTTTTGGCAACTATTGAAATGTTATGTTTACTTTTGATGTGTTTGTTCTATGTAGTACTTTTGTATGTGATGTTTTATTCGAGCTGATATTAAGGAGAATGCATACACCACAAGAGAAAGCACAGATTTTATGGTGGTAATCGAGTTAATTTCCAATTAACTAAATCACTGACTTTTAAGAGTTAATTTCCAATCACTTAAACTGACTGATTTATGAAAATTTGAATATCACTATTCAATAAAAAAAGGATAATTTTAGATTTTCCATCGATCGCTTCAAAGAAAATACGCCAATCAGCGCTCAGGTTTCTCAATATTAATTAGCCTAAGATTATGAAAATGTTGGAGTTTTTCTAAATTTTTAACATTTAAAACTTTATAGATAAGTCTTAGTTGATTGTGGAAAATAGAAACACATTCATTTATTTAAAATTTGATGTGTCCAGAATATTTCTCAGAATATGATACCTTACTGCATTAAATTTAGACTTCATAATTTTTGAAATATATTTATAGGCCGGAACAAAATATTATTATTAATTTCATTTCAATCCTTTTGAAAGCAAAACTAAAAACTGAATTTTATGCTGAATCTGAGAAATTTTTGTTGAATTATTCTTTGAGATATTACATAAACTATGAAAAATATTTTGTAGTTCACATAAGACTTAAATACCCAGCGATTCTGTTTACAGTACTCATATTCAATAATAATAATAATTAATAAATAAATAACAATAAAAATGATAAATAAAATAAAACGTTTGGTTTCATTAAAAAATATATTTATATTAAATGCAATTTCAGCATTTCCACTTTAAATTAAAGTTGAAGTTTTACCGGAAATGACAACAAATTAGGAAAATATATGTAGTAAATTGAACGAAACGATCTAAACAATAGTAGAAGTTTGGTATGACTATCAAATTTTGAAGATTAAAAATTTTTTGTTTGAGAAGATATTAAGAGACAAGTTATTTGAAATTTTTAATTGAAAATTGCAGCTAGCGGTAATACTGGCGAACCGGCTGGTCACCAAAGGTGGCTAGTATTCAATAAATACAAGAAATTTAAATAAAATTCTGCTAGATATCATTAATTGAAATACATTTTAAAATAACAGATTCCTTAGATTTTTCATCTTTTTTTTTCACCAAGAATATTTCGGGGCTATTTTTTTTTAAGAAACTCCAATGAAACATTTCCAAAATGTTGCACATGAAGATTTATTTCCAAATTACTGATGAAAAAATAAATTTAAAAAAATAACAGAGATAAGTGAATATCCAATTCAAAATTATTCATTTTTTTACATCATTTTTAAACTTTCAAAATATAAATAAACAATTTTTTCCAAATATGGTTCATTCATGAAATATAAATTTTAAATTTTTTCTTTCGGAGCAATTCGGTATGTTACGAGAAAATATATTTTTATGGCTTCGTTTAATATCGAAATAAGAAGAATATTTTAAATGAAATTCGGAAATACATCATTATTTGAAAAAAATTAATATATTTTTTATTATTATACTACTTTTTGTTTCCATTAGAAACTGAAAGAGTTATTTAAGAAATTTTATGAAAATATATCATATTTTAACTACTCATTGACAAAATAAAAACATCTTCCTAAATTCTTTATGTATAGCTAAAACTTTCGCTATAAATACATATATATTCTGTTTCGAAAAGCATAATTATACAAGAAATGTAAAATTATTACTTTATTCCATCTCGGGAAGCAAAATTTGTTCAAGAAACGATCATAAAAGATGTGTTAGTCTACATCGCGATACAAGAGTAGAAGAACAAAAGACACCAAAATCTCACAAATATATTGTTACGAAATTTTCTTTACAGGGGTTCGTTTGGATAGTGGAAGTTATATGGTGTGGAGAACGCTCAATAATCAGACGGCAATGGCGACGTTTATTTACACGAAGACACACAGGACAGCACAAAAGCGACAACTATATACAGCACAGAAGACGATTATCTTCACCCGAGACGTGTAGCATACAACAGCATACACAGCAGAATACAACCAGAATCTACTGCAGACAGTAGCGCACAGATCAGTTCAGCACGAGCTTGACTCAGTCGCTTCCGACTCCTCCGTTTTCTACTTCTCCGACTCTGGCTCGGATTACTGACTTGACTTCTCTGGGAGTGCAGCCCCTTTTATAGGTCTCAGTAGGCGGGGCTAGAAGCCTCTCAACCAATCAGGAACGTTCGAGGCGTATCTCGGTTCCTACTGGACGAATCGGGAAAATTCTCGAAGTTTCGGGTATAATCTATTTTGGCGCCGAAGTCACCAAATTGGTCGCCAAGTCGCCAAATGGTCGCCAAGCTCCTGGACCCCCGACACGACGCCCAGACTCTGTCCCATAGAGATGACTGTAAAACATTCTTTCCAATGATGGAACCAACTATGCTGGGAAGCAGCATTACGGATTCGTAACAATATACTGCATAATATATATATAGCAAAAAATATTTAAAAAACATAACTATTATAAATATTAAAGATATGTAACAATACATTGAAAACGTAATAAAAATTTAACCTAGGTCCCACATCATTCTTTTATTTATTTCAGAAATCCTGGCATTTTTTTTTGTGTGTGTGTGTGTTTTCACAAACTATTAAAAGATATGAGTAACTCAAGTTTTATAGAGAAATGTTTTGCCTTTTAACTGATGATTTTTTTTATCCCAAAAGCAATAAGAAAAAAATATCTAAAAGATAATTCGGAAGAAAGTCTGTTTCAAAAGCGATTATTTTGTACTTACTTTTTTAATTTAATCTAATAGTAAATTATGATTTCGAAGGAAAATCTCTTTTATTTTATTATATTACCTATCCGAAACCGCAGAGAATTAATTTAATTAAAAGGAATATTCATACTATTTCATGTGTAATCAAGACACAAGACCCAAGTTTGAACCTCAAGGTAAGGGTTTTCCACTCATTCTCAGGTTCGAATTGAATTATAAAGATACCCGCAATTTTAGGGGTGCCAGATGCTATAATCAATAAAATTTTCTTTCCATAGATAATTAAAATTAACATTAATTATCTATGGATGTACCTTTGGTGCGTGGCTTAACACGCATTGCCAAATTTACTTTAAATTAAAGTATTAAAACATTTCTAATTAATGAAAGCTGCCAGATATGTAGATAGCAAAAATAAATTTTAATTACAAATTAAATTAACAAATATAGCTCATGATACATTGGCCGTACATCCATCGACCAGCACGAGGCAGAAGTTCGGAGCAAGCCGGCGAAGCCAGGAAGTGAGTCACTGGTTTTCGTTGGAGAGCAAAGTTCATCTCCATAGGTATGATTGATGCTTATCGCCAGGTGGCGAAACAAACAGTCATTTATCGCCTGTTTGGCCGCTGCATACCTATTAATGGTATTAAGAATTAAACTATAAAATATTGGAAAACTATTTTTAGTATATGTTACTGGGATGAAACCGTGTCCCGACCTCTCTCCAAATCAACTGGCGTTGGGAATCGCTTGTAACATCACAGAAAGAGACCGTTTCGGTGGTCCTGGAGTTGTCATCTGGGGGAGGCATTATGATGAACGGGGTGACTGAGCTCCACGTTTTCGACAGAGGTATTGTAACTGGAGATCGCTATTGTCAGGAGGTGATCCTTCCCCATGTGCGTCTGTTCCGAGGTGCCATTGGATCAGACTTCGTTTTTATGGATGACAATGCACGGCCACACAGGACTCATGCTGTTGAGGAGCTCCTGGAAAGTGAAGACATCACTCGAATGGATTGGCCGGCGTGCTCTCCTGATTTAAATCCAATAGAACATGCGTGGAATGCTTTGGGGACACGCCTTGCGGCAAGATTACATCCTCCTGGGAATATCCGACTACTTAAACAGATGCTGATTGAGGAATGGACACTCTTACCTCAAGAACTGTTGGACAATCTAGTGCTGAGTATGGGGAGACGGGGCGAAGCAACCATTGCAGTAAGGGGAGGGCATATCCCATGCTAAGGAACATCTGCTTGCTGTTCTTCCTATTGGACAGACAATCATGTGTAACGATACTATGAGCTCAATAAAGCCTTTTTTGTTTGATTCCATACTGTATGCATTGTATTCATTTCTGCGCAACTATGCTTTCGTCATTCTTTCAGAACAAAATGCTGTATCTCATTTCTGAATTTCATGTCTCTCAGATGATTTCTCGTGAAGTTATGGCAAAAAACATACCTGTTGCTTAAGTTTTGCACACCAGTGTAATTCTGGAATCTAGTATTCACAAATATAAAAAAGTCTTACATTTCTCTTTTTTTAAATATTTTTTTATTATAATGTAAAAATTAGCCTGTTATTGGAAAAGGAAACGATGTTTGCTTTCTACTTTCAACAAGTCTTATGAATATTGAGATATTTATATAATACATTTTAAATTCAATAATAGTCTGATAACAATATTAAAATCGGTAGCTCCAAAACTGCAATTTTTCCCATCACGAAAAAAGAAGGAAAGAAATAGAGGGAAAAATTCTCTAATTTGCAAAGGAATTTGAAAACATTTAAAAGAAAATCTAATAATGCGCTCTAAATTTGAAACGACAAGTGACTTTTTTTGAAGATAGAATATATGTCTTTTATAAATGAAACAAAACTACAAAATTGAATTAACTTTCAAATGCCTACAAGAATCAGTAATGCGCCAAAATTGTTGAATCTCAGGCTGTTCTATTTTTTGCCTGTGCGATTATTTGGCCTTGAATGCAACACGTTGCGTTGTTGCGCAACTATCCAATTGTTTGAATCTCGCCACTTAAATTATTATAGCATTTTCTGCGCAATATCATTAAGGTACCTCAGCATATTCAAAACTATTCTAGTTCTAACACTGTCAAATGATACAGTGGAAAAGTTAATCCAGCGTCATTCATTTGAAAAAGCTTTTCAAATATATAAAATAAAAATAATTTATAAAGGCATTATTTTTCTATTTGATAGTTCTTCACTATTATTGTTTTCTTTTGTTATGAAAATTGTATTTATTAAAGTTTAATATTTTTTCCTCAGCGAAAGATTTCTCTCACTTCTAGAGCGACGATAACTCAAAATTTAAGAGATATCTTTTGTGGCAACGTTACTTCTCTAAGTAAATCCGCGGGTTTGCTTTGGTTATGTTTTTAAAATTGAATCACAATAAAGAAAACATTTTTCGCCGGATTTTGATACTATACAATAATACAGAAACTGTTGTAAGCCGAATAATTATCTATGAACTTAGAAAGCTATGCTTTTAGAAATTTTCATGATGATTGTATTGTTCTGTGAAAGAAAGATTCCAAACTGATTTAACTTGAAAGCTAATCAAGTGGTCAATCCAAAATGATTAATTCCTTTTAAAAATAAAGTTATAAGTGTCTTTAAAGCAATAAGTTTTATTTTCTTGTTGGATTCCTATTTACTGAGAAAGATGAGTGATTCTGTATCTTCTATTAAAAAAGAGAATTCTTCAGGTAAAACAAATTTTGCTTTGTATAACATATTTTTTATCTAAAATTTTTTAAGGTATAAAATGAGTGATAATTTCATCCTATAAACTTTAATATTTCTAATTATGGTATTCCTGGAATTTAAATACTTAGAATTTTCTTAATGCATTTTTCATAATTTGCAATATTTCAAAACTCTATTTTGTAGATCTCTTTCATGATTATTTTATGATACCATACTTGATAGTTGTAATTTGAATCTTGCATGCTGTTTCATATGATTTTTTTATGTATGTGTTACAGTTTATTTTAGGTATGTTATATGTTATAGTTTTAGGTATGTATTGTAAATACTGAATTAATAATATATATGATCATTCAGAATTTTTTATACCTTTGAAATTGTGTGTCTGAAAACTCAAAATAAATTTGGTACTTGTGTATTAACTACATGCCATTGGCAAACTTTAGTTACAAAAAAGATTATTAGCATGTAGTCTTTGGTGATTAAATGCATATAAGTACCAAAGTTTTTTTAAAAAATTAAATAGAAGTTAAATTTGTTACTACTCAGAATTTATTGATACTTCTTTCTGATTAAATAAAAATATAAAATTGATTTATTCATTTGAATTGCCATCAAAATCTTCCTTAAAATTTAATATTTTTATGGTATTAAATATGCTATTTTTTAAATTAAGTATTTGAAATAAGTGGCGAGCATTAGAAATTGAACTAACAACTTACTATTATCAGATACATTTTGTAGAATCATATTAGTTTAGTCTTGATTAACATAGTAATAGTATATTATAATGAAGGTTTATAATTATATGATGATAATTTCATATTTATTTGCTAAAGTTAATTTATAAGGTGATAGGATTGATTCATGTACATTTTATTCTTGATATTTTATTTTAATTATAATAGAATGGCATGTTTTGTATATCAAATATTATATGACATTTAAAAAAAATAATTTTTAGTGATAATTTTTTTCTGAAATGCATATTTATTTTTCTTCTTTTCGAAATTGATTACATTAGCAAATACAGAAGGCTTGCTGAGAAAAGAGCAAATTCAATGTTTAAAGGACAATTTTAATTTTTGTAAATGAATCTTTAGTATTTTCAGAAATATCAGATTGCCTAAGCCTTTTAGTTTCTATTAGCATAATAGCAGCCAAAGTGCAAATTAAATGTCTGAAATATAGCTGGCTAGAATCTTTTTCCATTTTTACAGCATTAGATGCATTTTTTGGTCATAATTTGCTGACTGTTTTGTAATCTGTGGACTACATATATAAAATGATGCCTCGGGCAAATATTAATGTAAAACCTCCCTTATCCTTCTTTAAAAAAAAAAAAAAAACACTATACCCCTTTATTTTCCTCCTTCTTTAAAGAAATTGCACTATGATGGAAAAGTTAATATTAAACCTAAATAAAATATTTGTTACAAATTTTACATTTTTGAATAGTATGGCCTAGCAGTTCAACAGTGCATATACCTTATTCTAATGGACTAATAAAATTAATTATAAGAAGTAAATAATGCAAGTTTTTTTATTTTTATTTTCCTTAATAAATGAACATTTCCATTCTAATAAATGTTTGAGTTTCTCCTTCAAGTTCTTTAATGAATAATTCAAATGTTTCTTGAACAATTTTAATCCCTTGATTGCAATTTATTTTCACTCAGCTCTGCACAAGTGTACAATTAAATTTTCTTATTTTTAAGGAGAGATTTTGAACTTTTTTTTTTCAATGAGAAAAACTTTTTCATTAATACAACTTTTCAGAAAAAAAGAATAAGTTCTCAATAATTTCTGAAAAGTGCAGCTTGTCATTGTCAGTTTCTCAAGAAAGTTCATGACAAGCTGGATTCATTATTTCAGTTTAAGGGTTAATGAAATTTCTTCAAAAAACTTTGAAACCAATTAAAAAATTTTTTAAAGTACGTTGGGTTTATCCCGTTGACCATTTTTGTATTTTCGGATTATCCTGGCGACCATTTTCACCATACTTGATGATATTGTCAAAAGGTAGCTTCGGTTCATATTCAAAAATCGCCAATCCTTTGACCCATTTTCGTGAGTGTTGACAGGTCAACAGGATAATCCCAAGGTACCTCTTTTAAAAGCACTTTTATTTTACATTATTATGATTCTTTGAGATCAAAGAGCAATCTGTATTTTATATTTATAGAGCAGTTATCTCTACTAATACTAAACATCCAATTGTATTAGTCTATCAGTTGGCATATTAGAAACCAAAATATTTTGATTTAATTTTGCAAAGCTTCACACACACATACACATACTATGGATGGTGAAACTTGGTCCTAAAAGTATTTTTCGGAATATGAATTTGTAACCAAATATTAGTGAATGTTTACTTGTTTTAGTGATTATGTAAAGAATTTTTCTGAAAAAATATTACTGTATGAAAATGTTTGCTACACTATCTTGAAATTTAAAGTCTGATCTTTCTAGCTATATATACATATATTTAGAATAGTATATGGTATACTCTTTAATGGATTCAAATAACAACGTGCATGATACACATGTAGGTGAGATCATAGGTGACTGTCAAAATAGACTGATTGTATGCTTTTGCTTGGTGCTGACAGTTACACTCTTGTTGAATTTTATTATGTACAGTGATAAAAGTGGCCCTTCTTCTTTTTACTGCAATTTACCCTGAAAATATTATTTGAAAGAAACATAATATTTTCTCATTTGTAGAAAAATTATTCTATCAGTGCCATGGCACTGCTGGTGAACATGTGGTTAAAATATACATTAAAATAATTAAATCCTAATTATATATATATCCTTACAAAATAAGTCTGAAAATCAATATTCAATTTCAAATACTTTATATAAAATTCTATGGTGATCAAATATGATCAAGGAAATTTTTTATTTTAAAATGTTCATGATTCAGTTGTTTAACAAAAATGAAATTTGCATATGAAATATGAATAATCATTGGAATTTGAAAAATTGCAACATAATTGAATATATCAAGATATTGAGAGAAACATTCTTTATTTTTGTTTCTCATTTTTTTAAATCCCTGTTTTTATTCCCCCTGTTTTATTTTTCCCCCTGGGAAAAAATGGAAAGAAAATGTTTTTTTTGAAATGCTGTTAATATATTTCACTTTTTTATACTCCCAGTAATGGCACTTTGGGTGCTTACTCTATTTATTCCACTCTAATTATGCCATTTGTCGTAATTAATGATTGTCGTTTCCTACCAGTATTGTACCTCATGATGACTGTTGATGTAGAAATGTCATTAGTGACATTGTAGTGCTACCAAAGTTGAAATTTTTTCAAACACTCAATGTCTATATTTGGCTCTAAATTTAACACTGTTAAAACTTAATAATTCATGGTTATCTTAAAAATTGATTGAAATTTTGTGAACTTGGTGACAAAACTGTGTAATGTTCTTCACTCTGATTTAAATTTTTTTTGCATAGTGATAAAATTTTATTTTTTAATATTTAAGTAGCCATAAAGACATATTGATAAAAATGCATTAGTGTTTTTAAAGAATCACTTTGTTTTTTCAGATTATTTAATCCCTTTATTCTTGAATTGTTATTTTTCTAGTTAATCTACCTTTTTGCCAATTTCTGTTTTTATAATTTTATTTTTTAAAATTTAACCCTTTTGGTCATTTCTTCTTCTTTTTTTAAAAAAATCTTTACTAAATGTTTTGATTTGAAAAAAAATGCAATTTAAACATTTAATCTGTTAATGCTTTTAAAGAAATTATAAACCATTCCTTTATATATTGAAAGCTTTCACTTATTTTCTTATAGTTTTTATATGAGTCTTCTAAATTATATGTAGTCACTATATAAATATAAAAACATTTATTATTTTGGAAGTAGCAGTTTCATTTTGCAAAGCAGATACTTCTAACTTTCTATTGGGATTGATATCCTTGTTAATAGTAATAATAAGAAGAAATATCAAATCAAATAGTGAAGGAAATGAGAGATTAAAAAAAAAGTAATAAGTTAACAGATTTTGACCAGACCTTTTCAATTGGTTTTAATACCCTAACTTATAATTATTTATAATATACTAGAAAATGTTACAATGATTTTTGATGTAAATTTTAATAAGGAATACAAGTATGCAAACATTCCATTTCATCAAAATTTTATTTATAATAAAATTTAACTACACTGTCCAGGCATTTTTTAAAAAAAATTTAAAATGTTGAAGAATAGAAGTCTGAAAAATCTGTTGTTCAAAAAGTTTTTTTTTTTTTTTTTTTTTTTTTTTTTTTAAGAATAATTGATTTATAGCTTGTATAAGATTCAATGTTCTATTGCAATAAAAAAAAAAGGCTGGTAAGTGAGATATTAGAATTTTGAATTTTGTCCAAATTTTTAATTGAAATCTCTGTAAATTGCTAAAATGACAATTGAAAAGATTGATTTTTAGTTTCTTTTCAGAAAGTATGAAATTATAAATTATTTTAATGTTTGATTAATTTATGCAATGCAGTGAATTTGTTCGATATTTTTAATCAGTGCTATTGCAATATTGATATTAAACTAATACTTTTATTTTGATGAATGCTATTATTTATGTTTCAGATCAAGAAGATATTCTTATAGAGATCCCACAACTTGCAGGAAATGAGTTGGTGAAAAAATCACAACTTGCAAGTGAGTATTTAAATTGCAGTTTTATTTATATCATTACTTTTGAGTTTATAACTTTTTTAAAAATAGAGATTAAAAGGAAATCTATTCTTTGTTTATCATATAAAATATAAATTTATTTTAAGGCATTCTTGTTTTCAATAATTTTTTTACTCTATGCTGAAACTTTTTTTAAACAAATCATTCAAGTAATCTCTTGAAAATTACTTGCCAACTAGAGCAACATTGTATTCAGTTGTGCTTTAATATGCAGAAGACTATTCCATACAGTTTTACAAAGGAGCAGGCTTTTACAGTTTTAGAGTAAAGATTTCCTGTCTTGAGAGATTTCGTATATTATTATACTCGTAATGATAATTAAAAATATTTTAAAAATTCCGACTTTTAGGTAATAGAACATCCACCAATAATCATAATTTTTCTACTTTTTTTTTCTTTCTTAGATAAATGCTCAAAATTAAATTTTACTTTGAAAGTTTTATTCTATTTTCTTTTCCAATTAAATTTGTAAATTTGATGTTTATCATTTACAGTTTTTTAAGCTCTATTTTCTTTGTTTTTTTAAAACTATTTTCTTGTATTAAAAGTACATAATTTATTTTCTTTTGTATTTGCAATTTTTCTTACAATAAATTTATGTATGAAAGTTGTATCTAAGAAAATGATGTGTGAAAAAGTCTTAATTTTTCTTTTTATGTCTTTTAAAGAGTTTTAATTTAATATGTCATAATTTTTTTGTCTTTTTAAGGATGTAAAAAAGGGTTCATTATTTCTTTTATAAAGCTATTTTCATTTTTTTTTTCTGTATTGAGAAATAGCACTTTTTTTTTTTTCAATTATTGCATATTGAGGTACATTATGCAACTTTTTAATTTTAGGATCGGATATTAGAGGATTAGTAGTGCGGTGCACATCATGTCTTCATCAAATCAATCATCATGATCCTGATAAACTGAGAAAACATATTCGGTTAGGTGTAGTTGTATGTAGTGTAAGTACATAACAGTGCTTGAAGCAATTTTCTTAGTTTCCAGTTTCTGTTACAGAGAGAAGTATTGAAATTTTGAAAATAATTTGTTGGATTATTTTAATGTTTATAATCTTTTTGAAACATTGATTTTGGCAAAATTATTCTTTTTAAGACAGCACATGCAATATCATCTATCTTGCAAACTTCTTATATAGTAATGGATTCTTTTCATATAAGTGTTGTTCTATCAAATGCAATTGATATGAAATAAGTGTTGAGCTCCCTTTCCTTTTATCTGTATTTTCATGTAATAAACTTTTTATTATGTAATTTTTTTGTATTAAAAATATATTTTTTTCTCCTGTTTTTAATGTAACGTGTACGGATTCTATTCTGAAATATTAAAAAGTTACTAGTTTTTCATCATAATTATTGGAATGTGATTTTATCATTACTCTTTGCCTATTTTATGTTATAGCACATCATAATTACTCTCAGCTTTGCATTTTCTTTTTTCTATTTGTCAAAGATGCCCTAAATGCTTGAAGAATGTTGCAATAACAGAGTCTCATTCAATCTGTGAAAGCAACACATTGTTGTTTAGTCTAGTACCATACTACCATAGTTTATTGCATGGATTGTTTATTATTTAAGGAGCTGTGAGTTTATTCAAAGTAGATTAGAGAATTTTATTAAAACAATGAGCTGTTCTAAATCTGTATTTAATACAAAATAGACAAATAACAAAAAAATCAATCATTTTACTGAATGGATTCGAAAAGTTCTGCAAATTTCAGTTGTTGCGTACTGCACACTTTGTAAGAAGTTAATAAGCATAAGTAATATGAGAAAACCAATACTTATTAGTCATGTAGAAAGAGGAAAACTTAAAAGTCTGCATGTCTGACTTTGTATCTAAAAGGAATACAGGAAAAGATGACACATTAAGTTTAATGTCTGAAAATAAACTGATTTCAAGCTTTTTAGTTCAGAAACAATTTTTTTTTTGGCCTTAAAACTTATTTAAAGCTTAATTTTTATGGGCATTCAAACTTGTATCCCATTGCAAAATATATGTTAGGCTATACAGAAATGTTATACTTTATTTGTTATGGATCAGATGGATTAGCTCCATGAAACTGATGACTGAAAAATCTGCAGAAGTTGCAGGAATTGTTGCCTAAATATTTGAATTGGCAAAAATGAATATATTAAAAAAGTAATTTTGCTTTGTATTTTTTTCTTTTGTTAAGTAATCATTAAATGATTTGTATTATGATAACTAAAATGTTTTGTGTTTATTTCACCTGAGTCCTTAATTTTGTGCAACTTGAGTTAAAGAGCATTATAGGTAATATATCCCCTCTTCTTAATGTATAAATTTTGTTTTGTTAAATTCTAGATAATGAATAGAGATAAAGTTGTTTTTTAAAATATGTAAATATAAACCTTCTTTTAATATGTTATTTCAAATAATGTTAAATTGTTGCTTTCTTACTTTGCTTTTTCCATTTCTTAAAACCTATTCCATTATAACTAACACATGAGTGCTATTCGCACATATTCTGGTATCTTGAATATACATGTAGAGTAAAAACAGGGATGACAGAAGGATTTTTTTCCCAAATTTTAGTTTCAACCCTCTTACAACTCTAAAAATTTTTTATAAATTGACAGACGAATACATTGTCTAGATCATCAAAACTTGTAAAAGCACTGAAAATATCACTTTTTGCTTTGTCACCATTTCTCAGCAATTTGATAAAGGAATTAAAAGATAAATAAATAAAATTAATTGGAATCAAGACACATACAATAAATGGATGAAGCAGTTAAGTTTTTATAGATGTATAAGATAATTCCCTATTTTCTATATGAAATTTGAAACTCAGGATTTTGAATTATCTATGTGCATTAGAAAATTTGTGTGTTCATTTATTATGAATAGTAAATTATTGAAATAAATGACTAAATGTACTTTAAAAATATTAAAATATATTGACTGAAATATGTACTAAAAAGAATAATCAAGCCTAATAACATTATCGGTTAGAAATAATTTTACCAAAGGAAGTTTCTTTTTAAATAGAACAGTTTCATTCTTTTTGTTCTTAGTTGAAATTTTACACATCATTGTTATATTACAAATATCAAAATTTTTTGTATGGATAAAAAATATCTGAATTTTCATGTCTCATTTTTTTTTTTCTGTTTTTAGAAATTATCTCGAGAATGCTTTTAACTTTGATTAATCTACAAATTAATT